>KZ505850.1:230115-254157 GCA_002844005.1 Limosa lapponica baueri
TTTTTTTTTTTATAAATATAATCTGAAAGGGAGTTCTTTGACTCAATGTGATAATGACTTTCTAATACTCAAGAGAGGTCTCAGGACCTCTGGGCACTACTGTAACATAAATACTGAGTACTTTAATAAGCATGGAGTTGTTAATCCTACACTGCTGAGAGATTGAAGTGCCTTAAACATGATGTATGTCAATTAATTACTTTCACATCCTTTCCACTTCGATTGCAATAATACTTAAAGTGAATCGAGCATTCTGAAAGCAGTTGTCTCTACAGATTATGTGTGTTCATTTGTATTTTCTTGTTGGCGTAATGTCTGTTATTTCCAATGTGTGGATTTGGCTTACTGGATAAGAAAAGCATTATTAGAAGGTACTTTATGGAAATCCTCCTGGGGAGGGATAGTGATTGCCTCCTAAAGGCAGTCATATACTTTGTCCTGTAATCTTGATAGTCTACTAAGATCAACTGTTCAAGTGCTTCAGAGAATTCCAGCTAAATGACTTGTGTTGCTAGTGTGTGCGCCTCCTTATTCTTTATTAATTGATTTTTTTCCTCTTACAAGAATGTGAAATGCAGTATTTCCTGCTTGCAATACCAGTATGTAAATAACGATAATAATATACTACAACATTTGGGATTAAATTCTAGTGTGAACTGCTTGATTTCCATCATATTTTCAGAAATAACGCAAGGAGAAGTAGAATCAAAGATAAATGGTTACTTATAACATTTTTGGTGAGGTGTCTGCAAGTTGTCTCTGGACAAGTTGGTGGAAGTTACTAGAATACTTGCTTTCGCTTTTGTTTATTTGACAGATAAATATAATTTTACTTGGTAATGGAACAGCATGTTTTCTGAAGAGGAAATATGGAGAAGTCTGGAAAGGTTTTTTTTGTCCAGAAGTAATTTATCATCTTTAAAGAATAAGAATTTCTGAGTTTCTTAAAATATTATATTTCCAGAATCCAACTTTTTAGCTTGAGTTTAGCTAGTAAATAGATTTTCATTATTTGAGATGGGGGAAGACATAACTTTTGTAAACAAAAGTAACTGTTGAAAGGCCAGGAAATAAAAGTAGACTTTATATGTTCAAAATAGCAAGCAGGGCTACTTAGTAACCTTTATCCACACTTTAACTCTTCATGAACTTTAAGTCTACTGAGGTTTATACCGTGGAATGACCCCATAAAAATATCACAGGTTCCACGTTTTCACCACTGATTCTGTTTTTCTCAGTTGGCAATCCAAAAATCCAAACCCTTTTTTGTGGTCATTGCTGGCACAACTGACTGTGGCATTTGAAAGTGACTTAGATAATTTTCTTTATTTTTGTTAGTGCTTTTCCAAGTGTGATCACTGCAGGCTTTGCTGTTGGGGCCACGCCTGAACTCCTAATATCGGTGTTGTGAACCACCAGCCCATTCAGACTGTATCGTGTAGTAATGGTTTATCACCCATCTGTTAAAGCCAGCTACCCGTCGCCTATTGCTGGTCATGTTTTGGCTTATGCTGTTAGGTATTAGATTATGGTTTCTACTGAATTAGACACTTAAAGTAACACATTTAAAGTTGCATTGTGTAAGCTGGGAGGCAGGAAATACTGCAGGTTACTGAATCCCTTCAAAGTTATTAACTTAACATGCTATAGTAGAGTCCAATTTTCTTACTATTTGTAAGACAAAGTAATGCACAAGGTCTAAAATTTCTAATGTTGTTCTTATGAGTCCTTCTTCCCCTTGCAGAAATAATAAAGAAGCAGGGACTATTTCACTAATGAAGGTACTGAGAATTAATTTTCTATGTAATCATGTTAATTAGTGTTTGACTTTTCGTATTGCCCCATGTAGGGCTAACAGGCATGGCTACTGCGCTTTCCTGTCTCTTGGAAAAGCCCCACTTGTTAGGGTTACACAGGTGCATTACAAGAGACCATTGCAAAATGTTTTTGAATACTTACAAGTTAGTTCTGGAGACAGTGACTTTACCTTACTGAAGCAATAGTCTCTTCCTACCTGCTGAGTTATCATTTTACTCCTACCTGTATCTTTGCTTTTTTTCTTGCATCTTTTCTAATAAAAGCATGTGTAACATGCGTGTAAAAAGCTGTGGGTGGTGTTATTAGTTACCTAGTAATTTCCAGCCTGTTTTGATTGAAGGTAGTGATTTGATGAGGGGGAATCTGATCAATGCCTATAAATACTTCAAGGGTGGGTGTCAGGAGGACGGGGCCAGGCTTTTTTCAGTGGGGCCCAGGGACAGGACAAGAAGAAATGGGCACAAACTTGACCATAGGAAGTTCCACCTAAACATGAGGAGGAACTTCTTTGCTGTGAGGGTGGCAGAGCCCTGGAAGAGGCTGCCCAGAGAGGTGGTGGAGTCTCCTTCTCTGGAGACATTCCAAACCCCTCCTGGACACGTTCCTGTGGGACCTGCTCTGGGTGGACCTGCTTTGGCAGGGGGCTTGGACTAGAGGTCCCTTCCAACCCCATGTGATTCTGTGATTTCTTGCTACTGGTCCTTGATTTTTTTTTTCTGTTTTGCCATATACTGCTACAGGAATGTGGCATTCATTCTTTATAACCAGAGATGATCACCTCAGGATGCTTACAGATCAACATGGGTCTGTTGGGTTTGCGTGGCAAGGTTTTGATGGGGGGACAACAAGGGTGGCTTCTGTGAGATGCTGCTAGAAGCTTCCTCCGTGATAGAGCTACTTCTTTGTCTTCTAGAATAATGCTTAATACAATACTCCTTTTGGATTTCCTAATTTGTTAGTATTTCATAATATTAGAATGACTAGTAAGAAATGCGTGGTTTGTATACGTATTTGTCTAATGAGGTATGAAGTCCCTGAAGGCTGTTCTTCACCGGCTTCGCAGAACCAAGACTCATCATCTGTATATGAGTAGTAGCTTGAGCCTGGCATAGTTAACATGCTTATAACTTCATGATGCTTTATATGAATAAGTTAATATTTAAAGTCTGATTCGACAACCTGCCCCCCTAAAGAAGAGAACAAAAACTAGTGTTTAAATTCTTTGTTTTGACACAGGCGTAATTCCTGGATTTGAATTCATACGTAGCCCAACAGGCTGATCAGTTTAATTTAAATGAGGTCCATGAATCAAAAGACTGGAGTTCAGATTTCTGATGTATAGCCGTTGGTTGAAAATGTGCTTTATGAAGTTTTAGCTTCCAATATTTTTTTTAAAGAAAATTAAAATCTGCGATCAATTTGCAAGTGAGAAAATATTGGTCTGGTCCAAATATGAACTTGAAATTAAAACTTGTTCTCTGGCACAGAATCACGGTACGTTGGTGGGTTAGATGAATGTACGTAGTGTAGCTGGGCTCTCCAAACGGTAGAAAGGCAACAGGAATGGAATATAACTGGAAAAAAACCTGTAGTTGAATAAAGTATGTAAAGTGTAAAAGTGCAATCACATATCGGGTAATAATGGGTGGAGTCAAAATAAAACCCCTGTCATTGAATTTCTGGCTATCCAGATGCTTGAAAATACTTTGTTCTTCATTCCAGCCCATCTGCTACTCCTGAATCTAACTGACACCACCACAGCTACCACAACTGTTAAAGAATCTCCGTATGAAAATGGCAAAGCTTACATAGAAAACCAGCAGAACTTAGCACTTATTACATGGTTTTATGGAAAGAAAACTGCAGGAATCAAACTTTATAGTTTGTTGAAAGATTTTTCCTTTTTCTGTGTAGTAGTGCCGTAACAGAAGCAATGCCAGTTATGACGCACTGTATGAACTGTTCGGTTATATACGTGTATATATAGAAATTTTTATTGGAGTGCTTGGTAGGAATGTTGCCTGATCTGAGAAGTTAAATGCAGAGAATTCTAGAATCTCTTTACTTAAACATAAGTGCATTTTAAAGAAATGTTTTTAAGTAAAAACAAAAAAACCAACTGTGTTTGTTTTTCATCACTGAATTGCCAATGGATTGCCAAGAGATGGCAGTACAAAATATTCCCCTTTTTAAAGATCTTTCGAAGACATAACTTTAATGTGTGTAGCTTAGCCACAGTTCTGTGGGATGGATGGGATTTTGGTCCTGGAAAAGATGTAGATGTGCCAGATACTACGTCCGGCTTATGCTGTGATTCATGACTGAGCCTTCTAGCAAGTTAGTGTCAATGGTATTTACTGTACAATATTAAGCATATGCCCGTATTGCCAGTTCTCCTAATTTTATTGCATGTCACTTATTTGCTTTTTCAAAAAGCCTACTTTTTATAGTCATATGGTTTTGTAAGGGTTTCAACTTACTTTAGAATAACATATTCTTACCCTCCTGGTTCTAGAGGAAGCCTTAAAGGCGGAAACTCTAACTGATCAAGAACAAGAAGGCAAGTAACTCCCCCTCAAGTACTTAAAACAAAATACTTGCTTTTAAAGCAATTACTATGGGGTTTTTTTGTGCTAACCTGCCATTTCTCTGTGCCTGTTGGTGTTGTGATAAAGTAGACCAGAACTGTATCAGGTTCTTACCTCAGTCTTGGAGATGGATATTGAGCAGTAGGCTGGAGTTCCTGGGTGTATTGTGACACTTGCTCTGCCCATGGAAATGCTGGACATCTTACTTGAAAAACAGTCGTTATGAATAGTCTAAGGCTGTTGATTTTGAAGGTCTTGGTTATTATGCCATTAAAATGAAAGATGTTTTTTTCATATGAGGACCAGCAAGCGGGGACGTTTATGTTAAGGCATGGAGCTGAGAGCCAGCTAGTGATACAAAGTGCCAGAGATGCTTTTTAAGAGCAGCTTTGTTCTTTATAAGACAGGGTGAAGGGACAAGGAGAAGTATTGTTAAAAGTAAGAGCATACGTGCTTTTTTGTGCCCAAAATGCTGGTGAATTTTAAAGCTTGCAGACACTTCGCTCTCAAACTGTGTGGAGAAGAGGTGGAAATTAGAGTTGAGTGTTTTTAAAGTTATCTAATTATTCAATTCTTTCAGAAAAATCTGTGGTAAAGACACATCATGGTTATTCTTGTTAACCTCTCTGTTATCTGTGGGTAGTCTAATTTCCCTCCTGTAGTGTCTAATACTAGCTTGTATGAAGCCAACAGTCAAGGATAAGCTTTATCTGAAACCATAAACTTACTAGAGTGTAGATTTTATCAGTATAGCACCTTGCATCTCTTTATTTTTGGAAGCAGAGATGCAAGGGACCTCTCCAGCTGGCCTGGAGTGAAATGGGCTCTAACCACTATCTTGAAGTGGAAGAGGAGAAGGTTAAGGTGAAGGATAAACTTCTGAGGCCCTCCAGATCCTATATTCATGGTGCTCTAGCTGCTACCTTTTGGTACAGCCTTTGGAAGCTTCTGGGTACCTGTCTGCTGGTGAGGGAGTCTGGCCTTGAAACTGATTTTAGACTTCAGGGCGAAGGAGGTGCAGATGAAGAAATATGTACCCCTTGATATAGCTATAAGGGGAATGAAGCATGGAAATGTTTTAGGTGTGTCACAGTTGGTCTTAAGTTGGTCCAAATAAAGAAATTATCACAGTTGGTCTTATTTTCTTTCACTGGTACGGTCATAAATAAGATCACAATGTAATCTCTCTTGTTTCTTATTATTTGGAGCTCTGAGAGGCTCAGGGTTTCTTACCAGTCCTCATCCATTTTCAATTCAGATAATGCCATTAAGTGTATTAGATATGGAACTGCGATAGTAAGAAATGTGATGTGGAAGTTGTGAACTCTTCCTTGAGTGTTATACTTCAGAGATCTTTACATTTTTTTGCCTAAAGCCAAGATCATGTGTTTCTGTGTCATCACTCTGAATATTCTGCTTTTATTCTACTTTATATAGCTGGCTACTTTAGTTTTTAATAAAACCTTCACTGCTTTTGAAATAGTTTTGATTTTATATTTAAAATGACAAGAAACTAAATGGTTAATCTTTCAGATAAAAACCAATTTTATATGTAATTTGTAGCATGAGCTTAATTTGCACATCTAGCCTGTCTGTACGGTACCGGTGTGCGTGTCCCCTGCCTGAAGGAATCAGAAGATGTTGTGCGTGGATGTCTGCTCCTTCTGCTGTGCTGCCCTGCAGGTGGCAGTAGGGGTCTGGCAGAAAAGACCCCTGACCCAAACTTTAGTGAGTAATGTTTGTATTTAACTTGGCAGTCAAAGTAAAAACAATTCCTTTCCAGTGCTTTTTTTTTTCTTCCATTTTGTTGATTGGTGGAAGATGCTCCTTTTTACTTGGTCGCTGGATGGCGTTTGGCCCTTTAGGCATCTCTTTCAAAGAGAAAACACAAGCTAAAGACTTGTCTAAATTTGTCATGCAGTAAGGCACTAATTTGCTGTGTGGTGTCACCATGTGAAGGTGCAGGGAAAATGTCTTTGCTCCCAAGTAGAGAGTGTAAATGCTGGATGAGACCTCGTAGCTGGAGAAGCCTTCAGGCATTCAAAATGGTCATGCTCTAGTTCTCAGTGAATTTCAGCGCTTATAAGCGGGGAGCGGTGTTGACCTGTGCTAGTCATAACTTCTCTTTTGTTAACTGCTTTTCCACTGGTTATCAAGGTGAAAACACGTTTCATTTCTCTCTTCCCCTCCCTGTATTTCATAATTTTTTTAAACTAGATTTGTGACTGCTACTCTGGTAAGATCAGCGATCCTAAACTATCCCACAAATGGGAAAGATGAACGCTTTTCTGTAAAGCAACAGCACAAACTATTTACCACCTAACGATATTCAGTATAACTACAGATTGTTAAACAACTATAATTGAACACCATATTTACATTATATGTTGGCTTCTTCTCTGCAGAGTGTGCAAAGCATGTTAAATACATAATATAAACAGCCTTAAAAAAGTTCTAGTTTCTGAGAGCAAACAGGTTATCTGATTTCATGGGTAATAGCTGAATGGGGAAGTCTTACACACATCACAAGTAATACTTGTATAAAGTCAAACAGACTTTTTTTTTTTTAATGAGAAAGGGGTTTTCAAAGGAGCCTGTGGGTGTTTGACAGATATCCAAGCCCAGTTAAAAATTGGTGGTAGGTGGCACTGAATTGTGCCATGTATACTTTAAATATTCAGCCAAAGGTCTGATTTTGGAGTGTGTGTTTAACAGGAGTAAGATGGACTTTCCACCTTTACTCCTGTTAGTTCATGTTGGAAAATTCTTACAGTTTGTTACTCCTAGTCTGTTATCCCTTCAGCATTTTATCCAATACTTCACATGGTTACAGCTAAAATGACATTGAAATGGTAGAGAAACTTAGAACAACTTGGGTTTTCAAAAGCACTAAACTAAAAAGTGCTATTGTAGTTCTGCTTTTGCATATCATTACTTCAGAGGATGATGAGAGAATTGGATTCGAAGTGCTTGAGCCCAATTCAGGAATTAAGTTTCCTAATTTGATAGTTTATAAATAATACATTATCAATAAAGGACTGAAAGTAGTATTGCGGAGCATCTTGTTTTCTGAAATGATTGGTATGAGTAATATCAATTAAGACTACTTCTGAAATTGAGGTAGAATTTTTATGTGCTATTAGAAATATTAATAATTAAAGCTGTAAATGATGTCAATAACCAGACCTTGTCCTAAGGGTTGTCCATGGCTTGTGTCATTCAAGTAGAACTCTCAATTACAGATTCAACTTCTAAGTCAATTGTTTGAGTCATCAAACTGGAAACATGCAAAGTATTGTAATTTCTTCAAGAATTATGTTGTAAGCAATTTGTTTAGTAAGAGAAGATCTACAAAAAGCATATGCCGTTACTATTACCCGGAATCCAGTAAACATAGTTTTTCAAATTATTACCATATGTGTGTAGGAGTTGTTTTCTAACTTATTTTAGATACCAGAATAATTTGTTTCATACTTTGAGTTCCTCACTGTTAAAGTGTCCCCTTAGATTTGCTATTACTTTGACTATTGTGTGATATATAGTAAAAAAAAAAAAAAAAGTTTACAGTAAAAGAAATTTAACAAGCAATTGTAATTCCAGATTGTGTGCAAAATGTGCCAAATGAAGTAATGGTATTTGCAGGGATATTGTACGACTGCAGTAGCTGTGGGGAAATTACTATAAAACTGTTAAATATGCTCCCCCTCCCTCTGCTGTCTTTAACCGCTCTTGTAAAAGCTTGAGAAAAATAAAGCAATCTTGACAGGCTGACAAACATTCCAACGGAGAAATCATATGTTATAACTGGTTCCCCATATTTTTCTTATTGTTTCTATTGATTTACAAATTCACGGACAGCTTTAACAAGGAAGGATTACTGAAAAAGGCTTTTTTTTTTTTTTTTGTATTTGCATATCTTTTGATGTTGAACAGTCTTCTTAGGACTCAGCAGAGCAGTAAGTAACTGAAGCAAAGGAAAACACTGTTGTGGTGCTACTTTCTTAAACCAATGCCTTTGTGTCTGAGCTATTGCAGACTTAAAAGATGTTCGACTAACAGGAAAGTAATAAAATGTATTTATTTTAAGACGGAGTTTTTGAATGTGCGTTCTGTAATGCTGGCTTAAACTCAGAAGTTAAGAAAAACCTAATTTATATAGGAAAATGACCTCGTTGATTTGAGATGGTTTCATTTGAGAGAGTGATTATCTGCAGATGATTGCCCATTTAAAAGGGACATAGGAAAGACTGCATGTACAAACCACTTTTGGATGTATTATACTTTCATGTATCATCAAAGATTTGTCACTAACAGTGTAGCTACATTTCTTCATGCCCTTTCCATTTACATTCAGATGTCTTCAGAGAATCACTTAGGTTGGGAAAGACCTTTAAGATGGAGTCCAACAGTAAACCTAACACTGCCAAGTCCACCACTAAACCATGTCCCGAAGTGCCACATCTACATGGATTTTAAATCCCTCCAGGGATGGTTGACTTGTGTATCTTTCCTTCTTAGCTTAACAGATTCATGGCCTCAGGAAAGAAATTTTAAGATGGTCCAAAGCCATTGCTGGAAGATTTTGGAAATTGTCTTGTTTTCAGGTGTCTGTTTTCTTTCTGCAGTTGTGGAAAAGCTCATGATGCAGTTCCTCTTGTCCCTTTTTTTTTTTGTTTTTAGCAACATCAATATTTGCTGTAACTAAATAGAAAAGTGTGGGGCAGTGTTTTGGGTAGCATCTGCTTCAACAATATCCCTTTTTTTAAAGACTTCGCTGTGCCCATTGCCAGAATGACAAAGTTCCTTGCAAACGCTAGGCAGGCAGCAAGAAAAGTCCTATATGTGAGGTGTTATTTGTGTACCTTACCAAGGCTGTGTATGGCCGAAGTATTCACAACAGTCTGTCGCCTTGTGCTGTTCGTGCCTCTCCGTACCGGGCACTGGTGAGGCCTCACCTCCAGGGCTGGGTTCAGTTCTGGGCCCCTCACTACAGGAAGGACATTGAGGGGCTGGAGCGTGTCCAGAGGAGAGCCACCAAGCTGGTGAGGGGTCTGGAGAACAAGTCACACGAGGAGAGGCTGAGGGAACTGGGCATGTTTAGTTTGGAGAAGAGGAGGCTGAGGGGAGACCTCATTGCCCTCTACAACTCCCTGACAGGAGGGTGTAGAGAGGTGGGGGTTGGCCTCTTCTCCCAAGGGAATAATGACAGGAGCAGAGGAAATGGTCTGAAGTTGGGGCAGGGGAGGTTTAAGAGATGTGTAGATGTGGCCCTTCAGGGCATGCTCTAGTGCCTGAGATTGTTGGGATTTTTTTTTGTGTGTGTGTATGGTTGGACTCGGTGATCTCAGAGGTCCTTTCCAACCATGATGATTCTGTGATACAGATCTCAGTGTTAGTCCATTGTATTTGAGCCATGTGCCATCCAGAATTCCATAAATATAGCACAGGTGTGTTGCACAGAGCTTTTTCGGACATAAGTAAAGTAGGATGAGCAGTTCTGCATGTAATCCAACAACAAACCCAGTCTGAGCAAGGAATAGTCGGCAACGAATATTCAAGCAGCCAGAGAAACCAGGACTCGTGTAGTTCCGTGTCCTCTCACTTTGGATTGAGAGTTTACAATCCGTCAGAAATAACAGATGCAAACCCCAAACTTACAGGTCACGAATAGGCTATCACATTCTCAGGATGACTCCTAAGAGTACTTAATATATAAGCTGAAAATCAGTGTTAAATCCTCTACTTCCTTATCTTAAAGTATTCATCAGGGAGATTTGGCATCTCCAGCCATATGGTGCTTCCAAAGACAGCTTCCTATTGCGGTTTGCTTAGCTTTTGTAATGTTAATATACATTAAAAATTGTGGTGGGGACTGGAAGCTTTTCTGTGGTGACAGAAACAGTATTCTTAAAATCGCAGAATGGGTAGAGCTGGAAGGGACCTTAAAGATCATCCAGTTCCAACCCCCTGCCCTGGGCAGGGACACCTCCCACCAGACCAGGTTGCTCAAAGCCCCATCCAGCCTGGCCTGGAACCCCTCCAGGGATGGGGCAGCCACAACTTCCCTGGGCAACCTGGGCCAGGGTCTCACCACCCTCACAGCAAAGAAGTTCTTTCTAGTATCTCATCTAAATCTCCCCTCTTTCAATTTAAAACCATTACCCCTTGTCCTATCGCTCCACTCCCTGACAAAGAGTCCCTCCCCAGCTCTCCTGTAGCCCCTTCAGGTACTGGAAGGCTGTTGTAAGGTCTCCCTGGAGCCTTCTCTTCTCCAGGCTGAACAACCCCAGCTCTCTCAGCCTGTCTTCGTAGGAGAGGTGCTCCAGCCCTTTCATTGTCTTCGTGGCCCTGAAAGAGAAGACTGTTTGTGTTTAGCCTGAGTTTCTATACTAGATAAAAGGGAACAGGGTGCTTTGAGCCCCATTACGTGTGTTCTCTTCCAAAAGGCACTTCAGATTTGCATGTTCCGCCTGCAGCAAAGGACTGACTGGGGGTACCTGTTGTCCAAAAAAACCTCAACCAGTTTCCATACATTAGTAGTTCAACCAGGAGATTTATTTCATTCTCTGAGTAAAACTTACTTTCTGTAGAAAGAGAAAGCTTAAACTTATCTGCAGTAACTGCCTGTTTGTGTGGTGCCCGGTGGGGTCTTCATTTCTGTATGCAGTTCAGGTGAGCTCAGTAACAGCATAGTTTTTCCAGAATATTTTACTGCAGTTGTGAAACCAGCACTGGGATTGTGACCTTAGCCTTCTGTAAAAAGGCATTTTGGACTGTCCAATCGGTTCTCGAAATTAATCTGTGACATCTCTTTGCTTTCATAATTATTACTACTCTGGAAAGCTTTGGAATGAGGTTTCCTATCTGTGTGTACCTGAGCCGTGCTACAAGATAGCAGAGGAAACCAGAGAGAATTCCTCTTTTTTATATAACTACTTGGTTTTTAATGAGGGTTGTACTAGAGGAGGCGCTTGAAAGGTATCAGCGTATGTCAGTTAAAATAATTTTTGTTAATTCTTTATGAATTGTAGCTTGAACACTTATAAATGAAATGTTTTACATGGGTTTAATCAGTGGGATAGTGCACTCGGCTTTCTTCTCAAAACAAAGCTTTATATAAAAGAGTTACATTTGATCTCTCTTTACTTTATATGGCAGTTGTTGGCAGTACTCCCTGTTGTCTCATAATTTGTGAAATACTTTCTTAAATCTTGCATTTCCATGGTACATAATCAGATAAGCAAAACGAGTGAGATTTTTGTAGGAGGAAGTTCAAGGATGTACTGTTCCCTTGGGAGAAAGGAATCTTGAGTGTAGGTAGTAAAACACTTGTTTGTATTTATCCAGAGCGGTGTAAGGGAAATTTTCTGGATGTGTGTGGCTTCCTTTCAGAAAGACGCCACAGGGAAGAGCCGGCCAGGGTTTGAAGGCAGCGTAGGAGCTGCAGTGGCAGCCAAAGAATGGGTTAGGGGGCTACTGATGCCATCGAAGTCCTACTGCTTCCTCACATCTTCCATCTGTTCGTGATTTCTTCTAATCCCTTCTTCCCTTGGTGTTCCATTTAGCTACTTCCTCTTCCTGCATACCAACCTGGATGTCCATACTTCAAAAAACTAAGTGACAATTTGTGAATAAAAAAGGTTACAAGTGTCCTGTATACTTGGCTTGTTTGTTCTGACCCTTCCCTTCCTCTGGCTTGACTGTACAGATTCTGAGATGCTTGGGTGGTGTTCTAGCCATCTGTCTAGCACAGAGTGATTCCAATAAGTGGAAATAATATTAGTAAACACATCTGAATTGAAGAATAAATATTGTTGTCTTCTTTTGGTAAAAGAATCTCATTAAAAACACTTCCATTGTATTTGTAGGTGGAACAGTAGAAGCAGCATAGATTCAATGTTACTGCTGCTGTGATTCTTCTCAGTTCCTTAATGAGCTTTATTTCTTTTTTAATGCAGAGACTTGAAGGGTGTTATAGTCACTCTGAGTGACAATGGGCATCTCCAGTGTTCCTACCTTGGAACTGATCCTTCACTCTTCCAGGCTCCTAGGGTTGAGTCTAGGGAAATAAACTATGAAGAATTTGAAGCTGAAATGAAAGAGCTCCAGAAAATCATCAAGGAGGCCACAAAAACACAAGGTACACTTCTCCCTCTTCTGTAGTTGTACATATTTTTAACCACCTGACTTTCCCTTAAGATAATTACTCACTCCCAAATATTGTTTTATTTTCATACTTTAACCATAATTAAATTTTCCTGTAGGAAATGTAATATTTCATGAAGTTTAGGTTTTAATAAAAAAGTATACAAACAAAATCTTAGACTGGAAGGCCCTTGGATACAGAGTATTTTGTTTGCATTGTTAGAATGCCTGTTGGAACTTTGAAGCTGTTTATGTTTAAGGAATGGCCTCAAGTTGCACCAGGGGAGGGGCAGATTGGAGATTAGGAAAAATGTTTCCATGGAAAGAGTTCTTAAGCCTTGGACTGGGCTGCCCAGGGCAGTGGTTGAGGCACCATCCCTGGAGGGATTCAAAAGCTGGGTTGAGCTAGTGCTTAGAGCCATGGTTTAGTGCTGGTTTTTATCAGAGTGAGGTTGATGGTTGGACGAGATGATCTGAAAGGTCCCTTCCAACCCAGACAATTCCATGATTCTATGTCAGGCTGCAGATAATTCTCACTAGTGCAAGGATTCAGAAAAAAAACCCTGTCAGTGCACGTACTATCCAAATGCAAGAAAACTTAGGGAATTTCACAGCAATGGTCTGATATACTTAGGCTTCAGAAAGAGTGAAAGTATTGCCAAATTCTGTTTTATTATTACAAATGGCTTCCTAAGCCATGCAAAGAACAAAGAGTCTTTTCTTAAAGCAACCTGTCTGTTGCTTTAACTTCTCTCAAAAGTGATTGTATTTCAAGAACTTAGTGAGATATCAAAATACCCCAATAACTGATCATGATAAACTCTTGAATTTACATATGTTGCTAATAGCTTGCATCGATTTTGTTCAAGTGAGGGCACATAATTTCTACAGAGATCCTTCAAAGTTTGTGTTTTCATAACAGTTTTTAAACAGTGTAGCTGACTTGCACAGGAAATTGGAAGCATGTGATTTTACCGGAAACTATGGAAAAATCTTAGACCAATAGAAAGAACCCATTAAAATCTTTGCGTGCTCTTAAAATGCATCAAAGAAATAGTCATGGCTTTCTGTGTGAAAAAGGGAGTGAAAAAGCTCACAGTTGAAATCCCTAGAAAATAACAAATAATTTATCTGCCATCATGAGCTTGATGCTACAACTCAAAGATTTCTTTTTTGTAATTGCATATAACTTTGTCCATCGTTGTGATAGACTAATAGGAGTTTTTTAATTACCTAACCTATTACTGGATTTATAACATGTAAGTAAATTCCACTGATTTTTACCACAGCCCTTCTTTGTAAGTATTTGACAGCTTTGCCCGGCTATCGTGGCCACGGGAAAGAAAAGCAGGATGAAAGGAATAAATCCATTTGAAGTGAATCACCTTTTGTTTGTTAGTTTTAACGTGTTGCGGTATCTTAGAACTTTAGCTAAGTCTTAACTGCCCACTGTGTCTGGTTGAGTACAAACCACCCTTGAACGCTGGTCACCATGCAGTTACTCCTAAGCATCATCTTTACAATGAGCCATTGACTTTTCTGTCTCCTAGTTTCGGTAAGAGCTTGTGTTGTTCTGAAAGTATATACCCTTATCTGGAAATAATTTTTGTTTAATTTTGACTTCCAAACATGGAAGGTGTTTAGAGTTAGGTCATCACATAAAAAACCACCTTAGAGTAGTTATTTCCATAAATGTCTTGTGTTTCTGTCCAGTGCTGACCATTAAACTGTTGAACCTAAGCTGTTTTATGCGTTTTGAAGACTAAGGATTTACATTATAAACTCATGAAATATTTAAAAGTCTTAACTGTCATACTAATTAAAATGTAATGTTACTCACATCAGTCTGGAGGACATCAGTGATTAAACATAGGTGTTTTGGCTCAGTTTAAAAGTAACAAAAATCTGATGCTTATATGTAAACTTTGGTTGTGATCTCTGGCCTATTTTTAATAGAAACATGACTGTATGAAAGAACTGGCATCATAGTTTGCTTGAAGAAGCAACCTAGAGAGAACTGATTAAGAAGGGGTAGAAAAGGCAGATATTTTCTTATCTGTGCAAGGGGAAGGGACTGTGCTGAGCTACGTGTAAGTGGCAGAACTGGTGGGGTGCCATTGTGGCAGTGTGGAACAGGCTGGGCTGCTTTGGTAGGTCCGTTGGAGGAACGGGTTTGCTTTTGCTTTTTCAGCTTGTACTACAAGGAGGCGTTTTTCTGCGAGCACAAGAAAATGAGAACATATTTTCTGTTGTCATTGAAATCTTTTCCCTTGACCCTCTTTTTAGAAAGAGATAATGTGCTGCCTGCTAATTCTGGGTCGTGTTCAGAACCCTAGGTGTAATAAAATTATTGCAGCTTTCGAATGTGCTCATGCTCTCAATTATTCAATTACTGTGTTAGTTAGTTTCCCCTTGACATTAAGTCTTTACTGTTTGTGACTTTAGGAACTGTATGTGTCAGGTTTGGGTTTTTCTTTTTCCTGTACATTTAGTATTAAGGAATAAAAATGCATTTCAAAAAATACAAATACCCTAGAGCTGGATTTCTGGACTCTTAAGAGGAGATAATGTAATTTAATTCCTCTTGGTATTTAAGTGCCTACACTTTAATCCTTACAGCTTTTTTTATGTATGTGTATCTGCATAAGGTTTTATGTATGTCATGGATATACATGAGTTCGTAGCATTCTTTGCCTGGTATGTTGACAGTCCTGGAAACCATCAGGTAATATATTGTAACCAAGCCCCGTGTAACCTTCTGCACATAAGGTATATGACAGTTTTATGCAGAGAAACTTCTAAAATCTATTTTAATTTTACACTGTTAAGAACAGAATCTTTCTATATCTAACATATTCGTTATCAAATTCTTTAGATGAAAGTGCCCTGAGATTTTGGAGATATTGTGTATTTTGGAGATAGTTGTTTATTATAGTTGTATTAGTATATGCACCTGAGGATACAAGTTCAAAAATTCCACACAGTCTCTGGAGATCATGGATAGTTGGTATAAAATCTTACTATAGAATGCGTCTAAATCCTTTTTCATACATTAATCAGGCATCTAGAACGTGATCCAGGTTTAGATTGTTGGTAGAAGTCTTATAAAATTGGGAAGTTTCTTTGGTCAAAAATCATACGCGTTATTTTTTTTTTTCCTTTACCTGGTGGGTGTAACGATGTAAGTCTGAAACCTGATGCTGTTGAAGTTGCATTATTTTTAGAAGTGTAGTTGCTTGTTTGTTAAAGGAGAGCTGATTTTCTTTTTTTTTTTTTTTTTCCCTCAGATATTTTGCCCAAATCTGAAAAACACAGAGATGTAATTGTCACAGCAGAAGTTTCACCCGATTTGGATGCAGAATCTGTATGTACCTGTATAAAAAGGAAATTACCCTGAAAACATTGGTCTTGTACATAAGTAATTAATGGTTGATCATGGATAGTGCTTCCCACATATTTATACTTGTGTGGCTGAGCTTATGCTGCTTTTTAATACTTTTCTATGTATATTTGATACCTTTAGTTAAACTCTGTTATTATTAGTACTGCTACCTCTACTACTATTCATCTTTGCTATGGGGACCTCTTTATAATGTGTGCTAGTGTCTTAGCACTTGTCTGTGGAAAAAAGGGCAGCGTGCCGTGGCCTTGGCTAGCTGCAGTAATCCGCTCGCAACACTCGGAACTGCTCGCTCCATGGAATGCTCCAACACTGCTGTGCTCGTTCGCTCAACCCTCCAGGTGCAAACAGGCTGTTTCATGTATAAGTAACTCCGTATATCAACGGAACCACAGCCTTCAACCTCTCTTTCCCAAGGCTGTCCGTATGTCTTAGTTTCCTGTTCGGTGGGCTTTCAGTAGCCATCTAGAAAGGAAAAGTCTGGTGAGACACTTCGTGGCCAAGGATTGATACAGCAAGTGTGGGGACAATTTTAGGGCTTCTGCAGTGATCTTGGAAACTAAAGACTTGCAGATAGTACTTCTGCTCTTGGGAAAAAATTTCAATTGTGATGTATGGGGTAAAAGCAAAGAGGATATAGATGTATTAAGCTGAATTAGATAAGCAAGGGGAGGACCATTCTGGTTATTTAACGCTACTCCCTGAGTGTTACCTCTGAGCCAGGAAGTCCAGCTGATTTTTGAAAGCTGAGTATGGTAAGGATCAATCTCTTTGCACCCACACTGTTGATTCGGGATCACTGCTAACCAAAGACAGTGATGAAAGTATGACAAGCCAGTATGAAACCAGCTATGGTTTTTACATTGAGAAAGATACAAGATGTATAAATGAAGCTTCTGTTTGTAGAACCCAGAGAGGCTACCAACTTCTTAGGAACTTTGCAGATGTGAACCGTATGGTGGCATGTTGGGATGGAAAGGAGGGTGGCTATTGGGCATCAGGTTGTTCTTAATTACTCTTTTATCATGAGAAGATATAAGTTCAAGTCAGAAATTTTGTATTCTAACAGAAGTGAAGTGTTTCTTTAAAATCAAAGTATTTAAGCAGGAACATGTTCTTAAACTGTTGGGACTGACCTGATGCAAAATGAAATATAAGCATAAAATATCAAAATAGACTGTAAGATCAAGATGAATTTGGAATTAAATGGAATTGTCTATTAAAGTAGAAATTAGCAGGACTGGCAAGATGCCTGCTATAATTTTCTTTTGAAGTTCAAAATATATTTCTGATTATAAGCTAGTGTGTGATGATTTTGTAGTACATACTATGGTGTGTATATAATGTATTGGCAGATTGCAAGTCACATTTCCCTGCTGAATAACAGAAGGTATTTCCAGAATTTAAATAAATATACAGTGGCTAGTGCTGTGCCAAACAAAACAGTATCAAATATTCATATATACTTCAAAGTTAGTTTCTTATATACACAACATTCATGACCTTTTGCTATCCTTTTTGCAGGCAATTTTGAACAAAGGCTTTACGTTTTCAGAGGGAGCTCAGAAACGTATTTTGTGTATTTTAGTCTGTCATAGGAATGATAAGTCCCTCACCATTAATTCCCTGTTTACCAAGTTGATAGTATGAAAGTAATATTGCATTCATTGTGTCCACTCACTCGTGTGTAATATTGGATTCACTCTGTTTTCATCTTTTTCTTCACAGCAAGCCATTGATGGCGAGATGAAAGCAGAGGCAGTGCCGTCAGTCACAGTAAAGGTACTGTGCCCAACTCAGACAGCAGCATTCAAATAGCGGTGGCAAATTTTAATAAACCTGTCACTTTCTGTGCATTTCACTTAGATCATGAAAAGGAGTAACATTTGAAATGCAGTATATGTGTAATTCTTCTCCTTAGCATGACAAGGTATCATTCTAACCAGCCTTCTGCTGAAGTCAGAAAGTTATAGGGAGGGTATTTTTTTGATAGACTTACCAAGAAGCAGACACAAAAACGTTATTAGGATGGAATGAAGTTGGTTTTGGAGTTATAACAATTTTACCAACACTTTTCAAAGGGAATAAATGTTTGTTTACTCGAAATGTGAAGTTTGTTTTACTCAGCTGCTTTTTTAGTTGTTAATAAACAAAAATAGACTTCTTTTGTAAAAAGACTTTCATAGCTTTTGATAGTGGAAAAAAAAAAGCTAAGAAAAGTTAATTTGAAAATTAACATCATTGCAGTCCTTGAGAGTTGCTGTCTGTAGCTGATTCTAACGAAAGTGTGAGGGCATGTGTGTGCAAGTGTAGTTGCTCCTCTGTTGCCTAAAAAGGATCATGATTTTTATTTCTGAGTGTGAGGAATCTAGAAGGTTCTAGGAGTATCAATGGAACCGTATTTTTGAGAACCTTGCAAGTTCTCGCTCTGTCTTGAACGAAAGGGAGGGTAACTGGACTATCCATTGAACCAAATTCCCTTCCTTTGCTGTGGTTCAGTTGTACTTGGCCCCACAGCTTTCTCTGCATTTTTATATGCTAAAACGATACAGGACAAAATTCTAATCCTGGTAAAGCTTATGACAGCTTTGCTTGAAGCAATTCAAATGAACGGCATTAGACTTTGACTCAGTCCCTTTGTGAATATAAGGGTACCTTAAAATATATAATGTATATAATGTACAGTAGTATATAATGTAAATTTAAATTACCTCCAGAAAGGTTTGAATTTATCAGCTTTTAGTTTACAGTGGAGCCAATATGTTGCATGAGTTATTAAAGAAAGTATAGTGTTTATAATTGCCAAATGCAGTTTTTGGAGAGTGGTTATGATTTCAGTATCGGGAACACAAGTAGCTCCCATTGTTCTCCCTCAGCTGCTGGTTACTGTAAAGCCAATAGCAAATGCTATTAAAAATGAGCATGGATGTGTTTATATATTTGATAAGCTTTTTAATGATAAGACTATATAATTCTCTATCCTTTTTTCTTGTTTATGCATCTTTTACCTTTTAATGAAACAAAACCAGTAAATGTAGGTGTTATCATGCATTGAATTTTTTCCAGAATATTTTTTCCTGTGGTAAGTCCATTTAACTGATCTTCATGTGTCTCCATTCTAATTACCTGCAGTTGATGAAAAAGTCCTTTTTAATTAATGGATTCAACTCTTTACTATTTGCAAGTTTATAAGCATTAGCTCTTAGGAAAGTGAGAAATAATTGTACATTATGGTTGCATGTTATGACTTCTCAGACTCATTTGAATTTTGGCACTGAATTTGAAAACAATTTTGATAAATTTCGCAATTAAATATTTCCTTGCATTGCACAGCTGCAACCAATGTATGGGCATGCCTTGCATGCTTGCTGCAGTCTTGGTAATGTTACTAATGAGTACTATTCAGCTATTGTAACGGTGGTCATTGTACTCAAAACATCTGCAGGGAATGCACTGTGCTTTAAAAAAACTTCCAGAATTTGTGGCACTTAACTTTCTATATTTAAAACTTAATTTTTAAATTTAATTTGGCACCAATGACAAGCCTGTCAGAAAAGTTTTAATAAAATTAAATACTGCTTGGCAAAAGTTATTAGATAAAAGTATTCTTCACTGCAGGCTCCTGTGTGCAGCACAAAGCTGGACGTAATTGGGAGATGCTCTGAAGTAGCGTTTGGCAGGAACTTTAGCTCATTTAATTGGCAAAACATCTGTAAGGCTATTGATTCCCTCTTCATTGTTCATCTTACTGAGATTCTGGCTTCAGAAGATGATGGGGCAAGGTTTACCAGATGCATGTTCAGAGGCAGATGCCATCCTTCCTTGAGAGCACTAACAGTGACAGGTGGGCTGAGGGCCTGTTTGCAGCCCAAACGTATTGTCCAGTCACCACTATATTTCATTTTAAATCTGAGTTAAGGACATTCTTTTGATATCCATTGGTTTTGCAGAGAAATAATTGCCTACCATAGAAACAACTGGAGCCAGCTCCAGGTTTCTGGTTAGATCAGCTCTCATAACCTAGAGTTGAGTTGCGCTGGTTATCCTGTATATTGAATTTTAGAACCAGTTTGCAGTAAAGAATCAAATAGAGCTTGACTCTGAAGCTACTCAGAAGAATATGCGTTGCTCTGCAGTTAAAGGAAATAATTTCTTTTGTTAGCTTTGTTTTTATTAGGGTTTTTTTTCCTTTAGTCACCTAAAAGAGGCAACATTTTATTGTTATTTACATTAGAACAAATGCACAAGACACTTGCAAAATCTTAACATTTTAATTAACAATTCAGTGTTAGTTTGTCTTGGCTTAAAGTTACAAAGAATAAGAGAAATCCTCTCAGTTTTTTGTAGCCTTTCAAGTTACTGTGTTCCATTATTGGCTACAAGTAAATAAGAATTGTGAAAGGAAAATACTGGTTTTGAAGTTGAAATTTGAAATTCTTAAACACTGTTCTGAGTTACTCTTTGCCGATTTTTTTCACATCTTTTTGCTGGTTATGTCTGTTTCCTGCTATACAGGGATAAATTTGTTGCTTCCTCTAACTACTTGTGTGTGTCACTTGGTGTAGGTAACAGTACAGAGCAGAGTGACTGCGCAGAAACCCAGCCTGGCTGTATGTGTCCAAGCCCCGTTAGCAGTGACCTGTGACCAGTTCGTCTTTGATGATTTAGGTAAATTCTTGTAGTACCGTTACAGCTACTGTACCTTACTACTTCTGAGGGTGTTTGAAGAGTACAGTCTGGCCTCTGAGAGCCTTGTTGCAGATACACTGCAGTTCCAGCCGTCACAGATTTGCCTTGGCTGCAGCTTTTGGATATTGCTAATGGGGGAATCACAGAATCCCATGGGGTTGGAAGGGACCTCTGGAGATCATCTAGTCCTACCCCCTGCCAAAGCAGGTCCACCCAGAGCAGGTTGCACAGGAACATGTCCAGGCGGGTTTGGAATGTCTCCAGAGAAGGAGACTCCACCACCTCTCTGGGCAGCCTGTGCCAGGGCTCTGCCACCCTCAAAGTGAGGAAGTTCCTCCTCATGTTTAGATGGAACTTCTTATGTCCAAGTTTGTGCCCATTTCCTCTTGTCCTGTCACTGGGCACCACTGAAAAGACTGGCCCCATCCTCCTGACACCCACCCTTTATTTACAGGTGTTGATCAGACTGCTCTTCTCCAGACTAAAAAGACCCAAGTCCCTCAGCCTCTCCTCGTAGGAGAGATGCTCCAGGCCCCTCATCATCTTTGTGGGCCTTTGCTGTACCCTCTCCAGCAGTTCCCTGTCCTTCTTGAACTGGGGAGCCCAGAACTGGACCCAGTGCTCCAGATGGGGCCTCCCCAGGGCAGAGCAGAGGGGGTGGATGACCTCCCTTGACCTGCTGGTCACACTCTTCCTGATGCCCCCCAGGGTGCCATTGGCCTTCTTGGCCATAAGAGCACATTGCTGGCTCATGGTCATCCTGTTGTCCACCAGGACTCCCAGGTCTTTCTCCTCAGAGCTGCTCTCCAGCAGGTCAGCCCCCAACCTGTACTGGTGCAGGGGGTTATTCCTCCCCAGGTGCAGCACCCTACACTTGCCCTTGTTGAACTTCATCAGGTTCCTCTCTGCCCAACTCTCCAGCCTGTCCAGGTCTCACTGTATGGCAGCACAGCCTTCTGGGGTGTCAGCCACCCCTCCCAGCTTTGTATCCTCAGCAAACTTGCTGAGGGGACATTCCATCCCCTCATCCAGGTCATTGATGAATATATTGAAGAGGACTGGACCCAGTACTGACCCCTGGGGGACTCCACTTGTTACAGGCCTCCAACTAGATTCTGTGCCCCTAACAACAACCCTCTGAGCTCTGTCTTTCAGCCAGTTTTCAATCCACCTCACTGTCCATTCATCTAACCTACACTTCCTAACCTTATCTATGAGGATGCTGTGGAAGACTGTGTGGAAGACTAAGTAGAAAGGAATGGAGTAGCTTCCTTGATTATGGTAGGATGCATGGCAGGCAAGGAGAGGCATGGTGCCAGCTATGTGATGGAGGGAGGAAAAAAAAGATAAATCAGTTATTCTATGGTAGTTTTGCTGTGGCATTTTGTTTTGCTGGCAGTTCTGTTTATGTAGAAATGGCACTGCTGGGCTAAAAGCAGAGACAAAAAGCTTGTCTGCCTGTGGACAGTCCAGTGTATGCTCCCAACTTAGCGTCAGCTTTCTCCAACTCGGTTGATAAGACTATAGGTGGGATTGCCTTGAAGACTAAGTGGAGCTGGAGACCAGAGAGGTGTGTCCTACTCCCTCAGTTGGGACAGCAGAGACCATTTCTGCTCTGGAATGCGCAGTCATGGTCCCTATCGGAAAAGGGCTCTACTGACCGCTGCTCTCAGCTGAAAGGACAGATTGTAGGTTTTCTCAACGTGGGACAGGAGCAAAGGGCCAATGGCTTTGTAAAATATTAAAATCACAGTGTAAAACTGCATTTGTTTTGTTATTCTCTGTGTTCAGTGTGCTGAATTGTTTTATAGGTTAGGCTCCAACAGAGTTGTAAGACGGGGAGACTAGTTTGCCTTTTACAAATTATGGATTTAAAAAAAAGCATATCCTGTAATTTGATAAAGGAGAACTGATGGCAACAAGTATCATAATTTAGTAGAGTATTTCCCAAAGTGCTAGAAAATGTTGCTTTCATTTGGATGCTCCTATTACTTTAATTTTGTATTGTTTTTAGAACCAGATTCGTCTGAAACTGTGATCGTGTCTGCCTTTTTGAAGGGGAATTGTTCTCCATCAGAACTAGAAGGGAATTGTGTGGTTTCATACAATACACCAACAGGTAAGCCACTGGAGATTTCAAATTAATTTGCCTTTTTTGAGATCTTTTTCTTCATGCATATCTTATAAATGTTCTTTTGAAATATATTGAAGGCAGTAGTAATTAAAGAAATAATGTATGTCTGAGGCAAGTCTTTAGTTTTAGTTAATATTTAATGTAGCATCATTAAGTTATGTAATTGGTCTTATAGGGGTAAAATCCTATGCTTATGGCTTGGGAAGGAGCTGTACAAGCTTTCCCACCCTGCCCTATCAATTTGCCTCTCTTCTGCCCTTTAAGGGTCCACCTCTTGGAGTGAGAAGTTACTTACATGTTTATGACTGTCCAGCCTTCTGGGCTGCCACCAAATGTGACAGTAACTGCCTTCCCACAGAGGAAGAGGTGTGACTAAGCGTTGGGAGGGATTATTCCTCACTTCCCTTTTCACAGTTGAACATATTCATTCTAGACAAATAAACTAACCCAAAGGAAGAAGCTAAGTTGTTCTGTTATATAATGCCCAAATGACCCTAGTGATAGGATATGTAAATTTACCCTGCTACCCATAACTGATTAGCTTAACTTTCTACACGCAGCCTTGTGAACGTGTTGGGCTACTGAGAAACTATTTAGGGAGGGCTTCCATGCTAAGCTAAATGCAGCAGAAATGAGCTGAAGTGATCTGTTCTTCACTCCTTCCTGCTTGGCTCTGCTCCTCCACCTCCTCCCATGTTGCGCTCACACAATCAACCCTTATTTCTCAGCCAGATTTGCTGATTTGGGTTCTCTGCGCAAAGGCAGAACTGCGGCAGCACAAAGGGAAGAGTGGTGGGCTTGGGTACCGTATCCTGTGTGTACGCTTTTATTTCAGCATGTAGTTCACATCACTTGTCACTTGAAGCGTTGTGTTTGTGATGGTAGCCTAGGCTGCGTGATGACTGAAGTGTTTCTTTCTAGACAAAACTGAAACATGTTCTTAAACAGCTTGATCTTACCCTCTTTAGACATACCCTTGCAGGTGTGTGAAGAGGGAGGGAGAGAAAAGGATGCCCCTCCCTTTTTCTTGAGAGCCTGCATAAGCAGTTGGTAAAACCCTGGTCCCTCTGTATTGTGACCGAGTGTTTATGCCTTGTGAGTGAGATGAATCACCGAATCTTCATGGTTGGAAGGGACCTTTGAGATCGAGTCCAACCATACACACACAAATAAACCAACCCAACAGTCTTGGGCACTAGAGCATAGAATCACAGAATCACATGGGGTTGGAAGGGACCTCTGGAGATCATCTAGTCCAACCCCCTGCC
>KZ505850.1:268189-278232 GCA_002844005.1 Limosa lapponica baueri
ATTTAAAAGCCGGGTTGAGCGAGTGCTTAGAGCCATGGTTTAGTGCTGGTTTTTATCAGAGTGAGGTTGATGGTTGGACGAGGTGATCTGAAAGGTCCCTTCCAACCCAGACAATTCTGTGACTCTATACGGAGTCTCCCTTGCCTCTGAAACAGGCCTTGGGATCTGCAGGGAACCAGCAGCTATGGTGCAGCCTGCGAATGATACAAACTATGGTTCTGGTATTTGCCCTTCTGCTCACTGCCTGCAGAGAAGCCGTGGGTTCTCCTTTCACTCATGTCATCCTACTTGTAAAATTGTTTCTAAAATTTATCCTTAGTTTTAGGCTATTTTACTTTTCTGTAATAATGAAGCCATGGGTTGGTTTTTTTTTTTTTCTGAATCATCCTGGCGATTACATAAAAAGTCTCTTCAGACTTTTAAAAAACTGACTGCCCTTGTAGAAGTAGCCTTGGAGTCTCGAGGAAGTTTACCAGACCGGATATAAAATAAATGTAATTACTCTTTCCTGTTTGGTCATGCAGATGACAATGAAAAATCTGCAATAGTTTGGCTAGCTTGTAGAAATAACTAATACAGTAGAATATGTGCATTCCTTCCACCCACCGCTTTTCCAGTAAAAAAAGAGAATAGCTCTTTGAAAATTGCTATGAAACTCAGTAATAGGCACAAGCAGCATCTTCTGTATGGAAGAGTGGGAGATAATATTGGATGTTCTTTCATGCTGCCAAATTTTCTGGGAGGTGGAGCCATCACCGCACAGAAAGATGGGAGTAGTTGTTGGGATTCTCTGGGATTTTTAAAGGATTCAGCCTAGATCCTGGTCTGTCTCTCAAGCTCCTGAGTTGTTGTTCTCTTAGTCTTTCAATTAGCTTGAAATTCAAAAAGTTGGGGTTTTTTAGTGACTGGTATTGTAGGAATACTGTGAACGTGGGCTTCATTAGATTGTGTCACAGGCTCAAATGCACTGTAGCTAGAAATATAGGTGGGATTGCTGCAGTGCTGTGTTAGCACCTAATTATACTGCAGCTGGCTATTTTGAAGTTTCTGAAATTTTAGGATATTTATCTGGTCTAAAAAGTATCAAATAAACATAATCTGTTTTCTAAATTTAGGAAATTTATTTTTTCAGCTGGAAAGCTGTGTGTCTTAATGTTTCTTCTGCTAGCTCCAGCACGGCAGCTGTACGGAGGAGTCACCTTGACTTCGTGATTTTTGTGTTAGAGGCATATACAGGACAATGGCCAGGTGATGAAATGAGGGAATTCTTATTGCCTGGGCGTTTGATGTACAGTGTTCAAAGTTTTATGAAAACTTGTAGAAAGTTTGTTGCTGTAGCTGCTCAGTAAATATAAAATAAAAAAGGATTTCATTTCAGAAAAACCAATCATTCAGAGAGTGCGTAATGTAGGACTTTTATCCATACTTGAGGGAATAACCATTTACTTTCTACTGCAATGAATGTCAAGGCCAGTACGCTGTGTGCATGTCTCGCACACCAGACCGAGAAGAAGCCTGGAGATCCTGGTGGTGAAACTTCACTCTTCTTCTTAGGCTGCTGGGTCAGATATTCATGCTTTTTCACAGATTATTGTGGCGGCTGACAGTTCTTATTTCATTGGCAAATGATAATTCTTGCCAGTGTTAATAAGCTCCACAAGGAGTGTAATATATGAGACTGGTGTAAGTGACGTTATCATATTTGAATAATACACACTCTCCCAAAAATTTTACTGTCGTTGTCCCATTTCATCTGGAATGTGCATACACCATGTACATGACCCTTAACCTGAATTCTTGAAAACTCTTAAATTGCAGCTACGTTTGAACGCTGAAAAATTTCAGGAGCTGTTATCTGAAAGGGCTGTACAGTTTCGAGCTATTGAGCGGCGGTTGCTGACACGATTCAAAGACAAAACTCCTGCTCCTCTTCAACATCTGGACACCTTGTTAGAAGGAACATTCAGAGAGGTCAGTACAGTTTGATTATGAGCCTAACCTTTCTTTCTGTTGTTGGTAAAACTTAGCTTAAAGCATATAAGCTATGCTTTCCTGGTTACATTTACCATCCAAGAGACCAGGAAGCAGTAATTTGTTTAACCTAATATTCCCTGTAACTTTCCAGATGATTTGCAATAGTTTTATTTAATCTGTGACCACAAAATCTTTGCTCCTGGGTCACACCGGCTTGACAGCACATCATTCTTTCCGAACTGATGTTGATTGTGTAAATATTTTATAGTTCATGTGAAAGTATTTTATAGTTCATAGCTTGTGTAAATATTTTATGGTATACTGTAAACTGGTGGAATGGTTTGGCTGGTGTAACATTCACAACAAAATTGTCTGAGGCTGACCGTGTCCTTCCTTATGGGGATTTTATGTTCTAATCGTTTCAGAATGTGATAGCTGCAGAAGAATAATGTTTCAAAAAAATTAATTCCTAAACCGTCCCCATACTGGAAGTACATTTTTTTTCTTACTTTTCCCGCCTCAGCCCTGCATTGCTTTGGATTAACCTTTGTTTCATGATTTGCTAAGAAGTTACTTCATGTGTTTTGTGCTTTTCTGTCGGAGGGTCTGATTTTACTTTCTGAAGTGCCTTGTTAGAGAAGCGGAGTCACAATTAGATTCCTTACTGGTGAAAAGACTTACCTTTGTGTGCTGTTGTATAGCACAACAATTAAAAAAACAAAGGTGTTAGACAGAAAAAATACTTTTCCTTATTTGCTCTAAGA
Source organism: Limosa lapponica baueri (assembly GCA_002844005.1). NCBI lineage: Eukaryota > Metazoa > Chordata > Aves > Charadriiformes > Scolopacidae > Limosa > Limosa lapponica. The sequence goes on from KZ505850.1 coordinate 270,928, forward strand.
AAACACTTTTCTATAATGGAGAGAACTGCCTTTCCATGTATGATTAGACAGGAGTCAGATTTGCCTCTATTTCAGTCGTTACTGTGAATGAGTTAACTATGAGATGCTTTTAAGTTTGAAAGTGGGGGTTTTCTGGTTACTTTGAGAAATACTAGGTATTGTGATAGATGGTGATTCTTTAACACTTTGAAATGGCATGACTAAATCAGCCCTAAAGATAAACAAAGGTGAGTCTCTCGTGTCTGCTTTTGCTGTGCAGAACTGTTGCCGTTAAACTTTAAAGGACCTGGGATAAGCTTGACAGTTTTCTTATGCAGCTGAATTGAGAGCTGAATTCTGAGAATATGACAAAAATCAGGCAGTGTAAGTAGATGCGTGTTGCAGAACCTTATTTTTACATCAAACACAATTGATATTTTGATATTTTATATCAAAAACATTTTGATATTTTATGTCAAAACAAAATGAGATGGGTGCTTTTCTTAACAATTACCGTTGCAAGATTTTTAATTAGAACCAGCGTAGTTAAAAGGAGAAAGAGGAAAAGATTTCTTTCCAGAGAACAAATGCTTATACCTTTCCACGTTTGTTCGAACTTTGTTTTAGGCAAGCTCGCATTTTTCTTGGTAGATTTCCTTTGTCATCTTCTTTTGTTCAGTGAATGCCCTTGCACTAATGAAATGTTGTTATTGTTAGCACAACCAAATGTGTAGTGAAGCAGTAATTACCATGGAGACCCCCTGCTGCATATGTTGTTTGGAAAGTGAGAGCTGCGGTAGGATTTTAAGACTGTCTCTTTGCTGCGTGGGTGAAATTAAATTGCTTGATGTTGCATTTCCTATATTAGAAAAGTCCTTGTTTTCTTTAATTCAGTATAATCTTCTGTCTCGTATTTGATGTATTTGTTCAAATAAAATAGTTGAAGTATTAAAAATATGGTATGTATGTTTTCAGTAAAGGAATAATGAGGCCTGATAAATATGAACAGTATAAACATAGTCTCATTCCAAAAATTCCTTTAAGTGTGTAGCCTTTTTGACATTTGAATTGATATGATTGTATTTTTAAGAATACTGCTTTCCAGAAGAATTGTTCAAACAAGCTGTCTCTATTTTCCCTTCTGGAAAGTTGTCTGTGTTGAGCACCATGATTGTGGTTGGTGGTTCTCCCAATACAGAATGCGCTCCATGAAGAACCATGAGCCATACCCCACTGGCTCTTAGTGGGATCACTCTTATTTGCCTCAGTGGGTTTGGATTGAACTCTCAATAAGTGATGTAGAAGTCTCAGAGTTTTTCTGTAATAAAACAGATATGATAAATCCCACAATGAAATACTCTGTTGGAAAAGAAATTTATTTTTATTCTCTTACCGTTGTCTGTGAATCTCATCTCCTCCCTTATGTTAAATATTTTTATAATGAGAAGAAAAACTTGCATTGTTTTATCCCCCCATTTTTCACCAAAGTAATTGTTATGGACAAAGAAAGGGTTTGTTACTTTTTACACTGGGTTTTGCAGTCAGAAGGGAAATGTGTATGTTTTGGTTTTACAGTGTATTCCAAACCTTTTCATCTAGAACAGGAGGTAATTTCCAGTTAGCATGAATGTGTGATTTTACCATTCTTTTTAACCCAGAATCTCTAGGGCTTGGGCTCCGAGTTACATTCTTATAGAATAACTATTATAGCTTAGTGTGGGGTTTTTTGTTTGGTTTTTTGTTTAATTGAAGCTATAATGATATAACCTCTCCAAATCCACAGGGATATAAAGGTGCCTCTTGCTTCCCTTATGTACTTGTGTCAGAACAGTTATACAGCAGATGTATCACCTTTGTGGGAACAGCCCCTTTCATACAAATCAAATAGTGGTGAATATTCAACTCATGCGGTTCCGTTGCCTAGGTGTGATACAGACCGACTTTAAACTTACTATTTACAGGTTTTTTTTCCCCATCTGCAAATTTAGTGATTGCTGAACTGATTTGAATTTTACAACTGAAATAGATTGTAAATGTTAATTTTCAGATTTTCAGCTTCAAGTATAAAAGTTGTTTGTGTGGTACGTAGGTAGGTATGCCTGTGTGTCAAACCTATAGGTACCACAGCAGAGAAAATTAATCAAGCTCCATTTGATTCTCTGGTAAAAAGCATTTCTGTTTATGAACTAAATTTTTTTATTAGTCCTTGTACATTCCCAACAAGGCAGGATGTATTTAATGCTAGAACAAAATTATTAATGGCTTTGTTATAAGGAAACTAGCCTTTTCATCTTCACAATAACAGAGAATCATAGAATCATAGAATGGTCAGAGTTGGAAGGGACCTTCAAGATCATCCAGTTCCAACCCCCTGCCCTGGGCAGGGACACCTCCCACCAGACCAGGTTGCTCCAAGCCCCATCCAGCCTGGCCTTGAACCCCTCCAGGGATGGGGCAGCCACAGCTTCTCTGGGCAACCTGGGCCAGGCTCTCACCACCCTCACAGCAAAGAATTTCTTCCTAATATCTAGTCTAAATCTCCCCTCTTCCAATTTAAAACCATTACCCCATGTCCTGTCACTGCACTCCCTGACACAGAGTCCCTCCCCAGCTCTCCTGTAGCCCCTTCAGGTACTGGAAGGCCGTTATAAGGTCTCTCTGGAGCTTTCTCTTCTCCAGGCTGAACAACCCCAACTATCTCAGTCTTCACAGGAGAGGTGCTCCAGCCCTCTGATCATCTTTGTGGCCCTCGACTGGACCTGTTGCAACAGGTCCCTGTCCTTCCTGTGTCCTGGGCTGGACACAGTACTCCAGGGGAGTCTCACCAGAGCAGAGCAGAGGGGCAGAATCACCTCCCTCGCCCTGCTGGCCATGCTTCTCTTGATGCAGCCCAGGATGGGGTTGGCTTTCTGGGCTGCCAGCGCACATTGCCAGCTCAAGTTGAGCTTCTCATCTGTGAGCACTCCCCAGTCCTTCTCCTCAGGGCTGCTCTCCTGCCATTCCCCACCCAACCTGTATTTGTGCCTGGGATTGCCGTGATCCTGGTGCAGGACCTTGCACTTGGCCTGGTTGAACTTCATGAAGTTCACATGGGCCCACCTCTCCAGCCTGTCCAGGTCTCTCTCTGGATGGCATCCCTTCCCTCCAGCATGTCAAACGCACCACACAGCTTGGTGTTGTCGGCAAACCTGCTGAGGGTGCACTCTATCCCACTGTCCACATCCCCGACAACGATGTTGAACAGCACTGGTCCCAGTACTGACCCCTGAGGAACACCACTTGTCACTGGCATCCGCTTGGACATGGAGCCATTGACTACAAGCCTTTGAGTTTGGCCATCCAGCCAGTTCCTGATCCACCGAGTGGTCCATCCATCAAATCCATGCCTTTCCAATTTAGAGACCAGGATGACATGTGGGACAGGGTCAAACACTTTGCATAAGTCCAGGTAGATGATGTCTGTTGCTCTCCCCACACCTACCAACGCTGTAGCAACATCGTAGAAGGCCACCAAATTTGTCAGGCATGACTTGTCTTTGGTGAAGCCATGTTGGCTGTCACCAATCACTTCCTTATATCCCATGTGATTTAGCAGAGATTCCGGGAGGACCTGCTTCATGATCTTGCCAAGCACAGAGGTGAGACCAACTGGCCTGTAGTTCCCCGAGTCTTCCCTTTTTCCCTTCTTGAAAATGGGGGTTATGGTTCCCCTTTTCCAGTCTGCAGGAACTTCACTGGACTGCCACGACTTCTCAAATAAAATGCAAAGTGGCTCAACAACTTCATCTGGCAGCTCCCTCAGGACCCGTGCATGGATTTCATCAGGCATTGGTGTATGCAATGATGAAAAGCTTGCTTTTGATTTTATAGTGCTGTTTAATCTTTTCTTCTATAATTTGTCTGTCTGAAGTAATATTATGGGTCTAAATAGATTTGAGTATTACAGCAGTTAAAAAATAGTGACATAAGGCGTTCCATTTTGGAAGGAAAAAACCACTATTATATACGTAGTAGCCTTGTATGTTAAAAAAAGGAAATACTAATCTTGCGTTGCTTAGGAATGATTTGTAGGAAGGGGTTATGAAAATAAGGGAAACCCCAATTTGCATTAGATGCTATTTGTATGCCTATCAATTAATTTCTTGATCTCTGGTTAAAAAAACTGCGAGTGCAATTGGCCATGCTGCTAGCTCTGGTTCTAAGAAAGGAATTTAATTGGACAAATTGAAAAGCAATGGACGAGTCGTTGAGATGGCATAGATGTTCTGTAGGATAAAGGGCTTCAAATATGAAATCGCAGCAAATTTTATGGTACCCGTTGTAAACAGTGTGTTCTTTGTCTGATGCTCACCTGCTAGAGACATGTTATTGCTTGAAAGTGTATTTTAGTGATCTTTAATCTCCACAGTGTATTTTCTGTCGTATTAAAGAAAAATCATAGTTTGGCAGTAGCTGCAGGTGCTTGCCCTGCAATTATAACTTTCATGCATTGACTTTTGACGTCCATTATTTGGGTTTCCAGGTACAAGCTGGAATCAAGAAGTGTCATCAAAAATGAGACGGTCCCATTTCTTATTTCAACCCACATGGGTTTTCTCACCAGCTGTGTCTGGCTGTAAGCTGTGTTTAGCCCTGTAACCACCTTTAGAAGACTGCTGCAGGTTTTTTTGAGGAGAAAGGATGGATTTGAACCGTGGGGTGGAGTTCTCCTAAGGCACTAACTGTTGCTTAACCAATTTTGAGTACTGAAAGCTTGAATCTGAAATAAGATTGAACAGTTCAAGTTTACAAAAAAAGAGTAATGACAAAGCAATTGCTTCTACCTTGCATCATATTACAATAAAAGGTAGCAAAATTAAGACAAATTGTGGAGCGAACAGATTTGTCCTATATCCCCCCCATTTCCATCACATGTAGGAAGCATAGCTCCCTCTTCTTTGATGCCGCTATTGCACAGTACCTCAGTTTTCCCCGTGATCTGAAGCTTCTTCATCCTCAGCCCATAAAACCACGAACTCGCTAGTGCTCTCTAATTCTGACAGCTCAACTTTTGGCCATGGCCTCAACATCCCCCCTGTTACTTGCATATTTATGCCCTGTCAAGCCAGCGCACTGGTGCTGAGTGGCAGCAGCCACCTAACCAGACAAGATGGATGATGTCCTTTGTCTCAGTACGAATAGTGCATCTAGGTGGTTTTTGAATGTCTCCAGAGGTGATCTCCATCTCTGGAGACATTCAAACCTCGTCTGGACACGTTCCTGTGCTGGGTGGACCTGCTTTGGCAGGGGGTTGGACTAGATGATCTCCAGAGGTCCCTTCCAACCTCATAGCATACTGTGATTCTCCGATTCCCCTCCTAGTCTGCTGATTTAAAAAAATATATAGAGGAGCTTAATGATTTCTGGATCATCATGTCACTATAACATTTTGTGTGGTCATCAAAAGCGACGATTACTGGGAATGAATTTGGAACTAGTTCCCAGGAACTGGGAACTACAAAATGAGTCTGCCAAATGGTCAGCACAGCTGCATAACCTTGGACATCTAGGCTTAGTAGGCTGGATCTTGAGCATTCAGGAGACACTTCTGGAGAAACAGAGGAATTTTGGGAAGGATTTGGTAGCCAAATGTCTCTAAATGAATGCACTAATTCTTGTGATTAGTAATGTCACAGGAGCTGCGTTTCTTCTTTCATATGGCAGTTTTGAAAAGAGATGTTTCTAATACTTTCGGAAATTGCTGAACTTCCTTACACAATTGTTTCTTTGTCTTATCCTAATTTAAACATATTTTTGAAATGGAATTAAAGCAATTGTGCTATGAATTAATGCCAGCTGCTAAAACATAGGACTGGCCCGGAGTGTCCTGCCAGAGCACAGGGTTGGTATTTAGATGTCCATACGGTTGGTCTTTGGCTGTGGATAACTTCTCTTGCAAGTGGTTTGATTCTTTGGAGCCCGTCAATCCCACGTTACATTCAGAGTGACGCTGAGTCGCCGTACTGCATGACAGGATCTATTCTAGTCCTGAATGTTGACATTTAAATAACCAAATCTAAAGCTAACTTTGTAGCATTCTTTTCCTCGAAGAGGAAAAAAAAATAAATTAGAGCAACACCTGATTAAAGCGCGCAGGATCTAACTTGAGGCTTTGTTTAAGTTTTACTCCAAAATACACACTGAAAAAGAACGTTCTTCTCATGTTAAAGTGTTAACTAAATGTTTTTTTAGAAAAGCATCCAAAAAGAGAAAGCTATGATACAATAAACTTTAAAAGTGAAATGTATGTAGAAAAAGCAAATCTTTTATGTCCATGGACATAATTTAGGAGGCCATGGGAAGTGCACTAAATATTTATGTTTCTTGAGGTTTCAGCAGTATGTGTAATTTGTCTGAATTTTGGACAGAACTTAAAGGAACTTGTTTAGAATCCCTTTGAGCACATCTTACTTAACAAGACAATTGTGAGGAATTTTCACCCAGTGCTGCTGATCGTGCTTTTTATGTGTCTCTTTCACTGTGGTTTGTGATCAAGCAAGAGCGTTAAAAACTTGTCCAGCAGTATTTTAAGTACTAAAATTTTAAGTAATATTTTAAGTATTAAAATACTGTGTGCCAGTTCTTGTCCATTTTATAATATTTGACACAACCAGGCAAAATTAGTTTTGATTATCACAATTGACATAACTAGTTGATTCTGAATTATATCTTTGGAATAATTCGCTTTTTCTCTCTGAAATTTTGTGACTTCAAATGAAAACTAATATTCTAATTAACAGCTGACAAATACCTAAATATAAGGGTATTTTTTCCTTCTTGCCTAACACTTTTGATCAGTTTTCAGAACAGATCCGTAGCTCATTTAAACCGCTATTATTCCAGAGAGCCTGGTTTATAAGACGTGGGGTTCTGGCCCAGTGTTTAAGGACTTACTGTCCTGCCTGGGGACATTGTCACGCATCTGTTGCACCTCCATTCAACACCAGCCGGATGTGAGTGTGATGCCGTCTGGAAGCTTTGCGCTTGTGTCAGAGTTGAACAAAAAACCCCATACTAACACCTTCTTCCTAGCACTGCACTGGTGTACTTATGTGGCTCCCAGTTGGGGATGGGTCACGATCTCCTGTCTTTCAGCTGGTGTGGAACAATTCTGGGACTCACCACACCCTTCTCTGCTGATCTGTTCTAACCTTTGGCTGTGCTGTTGGATGCTGTGACAAGCAGAATTGTCTTTGGGTCTCTAGGCAGGCACTCTAGATTCCATCTGGACGATGGGATGGAGCGCACCCTCAGTCAGTTCACAGACGACACCAAGTTGGGTGGGAG
>KZ505850.1:286837-302933 GCA_002844005.1 Limosa lapponica baueri
TCCTCCTCCTCACTGGTCGGATGTGCACAGTTCCCCAAGGCACTAGACCCTTCAGTAGACCTTTCCTCCTCCTCCTCACTGGTCAGATGTGGACAGATCCCCAGGGCACTAAGACCCTTCAGTAGACCCTTCCTCCTCCTCACTGGCCAGATGTGCACAGTTCCGGAGGGTACTAGACCCTTCAGTAGACCCTTCCTCCTCCTCCTCCTCACTGGTCAGATGTGCACAGTTCCCCAGGGCACTAGACCCTTCAGTAGACCCTTCCTCCTCCTCCTCCTCGCTGGTCAGATGTGCACAGTTCCCCAGGGCATGAGCAGTAAGCTATGAAGAAGCTAGTGTTGCCATGCCGAAGGGGTAGAGGTGTTTGGAGAGAAATCAGAGGAGGCTGTCCCAGCATTGGAGTCTGCTGCAACCAACCCTTCCCCAGTTTTCCCACGTCCTCTGTCTCTAGCAGCTGGTGGTTACAGCCTCTGATATATGCCGAAGGATTTTCTTCTATGGTGAACTGGAATCCCTCAGATGGCAGTAAAAGAAAATTTCTGTATAAGCTGAAAATGCCTGCCTTTGGTTCTGATCAGGATTTTTAATGCAGTGTGAAATAACTTTACATTTCTGGGGTACCTGTGGACTCCAGCGAGGCTCAAGGCCCCTCGTGGTTTGGGTGCTGTGCAGGCGCGGGATAGTTTTTGTCTTTCTGAAGATCTGGCCGTTTAAGTACACCAAAGCCTAACCAAGTTGTGAGTTTAACAAATCTAACATCTTGGGTAAGGATGAAGGTCAGAGTGATAGTATTTAGGAAATCCGTTACACAATAAGATGATTCTGGGTTCAGCTTTTGGCTTTTCTAATACTGTTTTTTGTTTAAATTTTTGGATCTGTCTCAGTCTGTAGTCTGAAGGGAATTAGTTACTGACCTTTCCCATACTAGAAAATCCTAACAGCAAGAACGGTGTGAAGCTCATCTAGGTTTTTTTTTTGCCTCAGCTTTGGAAAGATTTTATTTACAAGAAGGCTAAGGCAAATACATTTAAAAATCACTCACTAAGGAGAAAATTGTTGGAATGGTTATTATTCCTGTGAAAGTGATGCTTAATTTTACAGAGCACTTTGTTAGTCTTGGTAAACCAAAGACAGTGTTCAACAAATACAGGCCACAGGGATCACGAAAAAAAGTTTAAAATTCTCTCCAAATAGTGTGGGACATGTAGCAATGACTAATTTTAGGGCTGCCCTACAGTATTTATTATCTTAACATTTCTGTTGTGGTAGCACAGTGCGGCCACATTCAAGTTGGAACCCTTCTCTGCAGGCAGTCCAAACTTAAGCTGCCAACCGTTGCCTCAGATATTGTACAACCCAATGCAGTATTTCTCTGGCCTTTTTTAACATAATGGGTACCTTCACACTGATTGATTCTTATTTTTTTAGTTTGGTTTTTTTTTTAATTTTCCCCTTCTGCTTGGAAGTTGGAAACAAGGAAAAATAGAAAATAAAGTGCTTAGAATTTAGACAAACATAATCTCATTAGAATCACAGAATTGTCTGGGTTGGAAGGGACGTTTCAGATCATCTCGTCCAACCATCAACCTCACTGATAAAAACCAGCACTAAACCATGGCTCTAAGCACTAGGTCAACCCGGCTTTTAAATACCTCCAGGGATGGTGCCTCAACCACTGCCCTGGGCAGCCCAGTCCAAGGCTTAAGAACCCTTTCCATGGAAACATTTTTCCTAATCTCCAATCTGACCCTCCCCTGGGGCAACTTGAGGCCATTTCCTCTTGTCCCATGGCCTGTTCCTTGGGAGAAGAGACCGACCCCCCCTGGCTACCCCCTCCTTTCAGGGAGTTGGAGAGAGCAAGAAGGTCTCCCCTCAGCCTCCTTTTCTCCAGGATGAACACCCCCAGCTCCCTCAGCCGCTCCTTATAAGACTTATTTCTCCAGACCCCTCACCAGCTCCGTTGCCCTTCTCTGGACCCGACCCTGTTTCACAGAAGCATTGCTTTAATGCTATAAAACTGGGTATTTTAAATTAACATTGAGGGGAGTCAGGAGCCAGCCTCTGGCTTTGCCTTCTGGCAGGCCCAGCTGTATACCTGCCACCTGAGTGGGATTTCAGGGGAGGTGGTTTTTATTTGTATTTTTAGTTGCTGGTTGCTTCAGGAATTCTGCTAGGAAGGCCACCAGTAGATCTGAAATTACAATTTGAAAAGCACGCAGAGTTTACAGAGATAGGGGTGTCATTGCAAAGATTTAATGGTAATAATAAATGAATCTGAAGGTAGTCATAAAAGGTCTTTGGCTTGAGGAGACTTTGGGATGATAATTATGCCTTGATCATTATCATGATGGGAGTCAGTAAGTTGGTTCTAAAATTAATATATGAAGAAGTTATTAGTCTTTGAGAGCCACTTTGTGTAAGTAATAGAATGAAGATTTCAAAAATTCAGCATAGAGGGAAGAATGTTCAGAGAGTGGCTACGGAGAGCACGCTCACCGTTGGAGTTCTTTGGAGATGAGGAGAAGAGAAGGTGGTGTGATAAGTTGAAGAGAATATGATATCTCTGTGGTTTTTTGATTCAGTGATGGTACAAACGGTGTTCCCCTGGGCTGACTCCAGTGCGTGAGCTGCATGGAGAGAGAGAGAGGAGGGACCGGGGGCGCCGGAATACAGAGCTCTTTGTTATCCTCATACCAGACCCTTTGCAGCCTTCGTTCTTACTTTTCCAGGCGCTGCAACTAGTAGGGGGTGTTGGTGACCTGCACGGAGTCTGGCTGTGTGTGGAGGTTGTGGGGCAGCAGGGCAGGAGATCTGAGCCTGGGATGGGTCTGTGACGCCTAGAGGAGAGGTGGGTGCAGGCTGGTTTGAAGGAAGGTATTTGTGCAGGGACTCGCTCGCTACGTACAGGTCTCGGGGCTAGTGAGACTAAGAGGGAAGTCAAGGGAGGCACGTGTCTATGAATGGCTGTTGATACTGGGTAAGAAAAAAAGAATTTAGGAAAAGCAGGGGCTGGAGGAATGTGGTAGAGGTTGTACTTGGAAGAAAAGACGAGTGAGATCACACACGCTGAAGAGAGGAAGGGAATCCAGAACTTTCAGACAAAAATGAGACAAATTATTTTAACACATAATAGTTTGCCTTAGTTTTTAAATCCAAATAATTGATTTATAGGAGGCCTAGAAATGGTTTAAAACAGGAGTTGGGTGTTTAGATTTTGTGTGTCCTGATTGTGAGGGGAAGGGAGGGTGGAGGGGAAGAAAGCCCAGAAAGTAGAGAAGGGAGTCATGCTTCAAAGCAACAATAAATATTTGGTAAAGATAAAGCAACAGTTATGCTGCTTTTACATGTTTTTCACAGTTGATTCTTTTCATCTAGTAAAGATAATAAATAAGTAATCATAAAATATTTGTGTTTGGAAGTTCTTCCTTGGTTTTCATGAAGAGTATTTATTTTCCATCAGCCCATTACAGCGTAACATTGATCGGTGCGTGTAATGTATTATTCATACTGTTCTAGTTTCATCCCATTAGCAATGCCAACATGCTGCTGAATTCTGCGGCGCTAATCTTGTGTGAAGAGTCTTTGTGCGGCGACTGGTGCTGTGGGGCAGATCCTGTTTCACATCTAGTGACAAGACAGGGCGAACAACAGCACCTTATTGATAGTACCCAGACTTTGTCCCCCTTCCTCCCTCCCACGCAACCAGAGTCGTAAACGTACTGTAGACCTATAAACCAGCCTAATGCTAGGACAAAAAAAACCCCAAACCTTTTTCATTTGAATCTTTAACATTGAGTACGGGCACTTTCTTCATGTGCAATATGCCCAGCCCAATGTCAGTCAAATTCAAAGATAATCTGTTCTTCGAATGATTTGGGCCTGACCTGCTTAGGTGAATAGGTAAGATTGCTTTTTTTTTTTATATCTGCTAAAAAACATGGACTTCTCCATTCAGTATTCTGAGAATCTGGGCCATGAAAAATGGAAATATCTAGACAGATGAATGAAGATTAATTTGAAAAATATCTTAGTTCCTAAATACTTAGGATGTGGAATTACAAGGAAATAAAATTGAAAGTTTGAAGAATTTTTTTTTCCCCCCAATGTTTTCATTTTTTTAAACAGCTGTGTAAACAAGAAACAATCTCTTCCTGGCAGGAATACTTAAACAAAACAAAACAAAACAAAAAAACCCAAAACTTATGCTTTAAGGTAGATATATTGTGAAGGAGAAATGATCGGCATCTGTGAAACCATACTTCTTTGGATTTTTATCTTTGGAAACAGGGAGAGCCTGAGCAAAATTTGGAGGGCTGTCCGAAAAATGGGAAGCTCAGAGATAACCGAGCTGACACCCCCGGTTTTGAAAAAATGAGATGGGGGGTGGCAGAGAGTCTCAAGATTTTAAAGGTAGAACGGGGGAGTCAGACAGCCTGGTGTACAAAAGTAATAGGTTCAATAGTCAAGGAAGAGTATTGCAAAGGAATGGAAAACAAAAGTTTAAAAGAAGTAAACAATGATCATGCGTGAGGGAGAATATTCTTGGCTTTAAGTGTGTTCTTATTCCAAGAGGCATCCTTGTACTTCAGTCTTTACTGGGGTTTGGGAAAAGGTTTGCTCAGTCTGCTGGAGAATGAGGCGGCCAGCCGGTTACCAGGCTCTGCGTGTCCCGGAAGGTACGTGTGTGTGTGTAGACCTTCTCCTCTCTTCCTCTGGCCAGGCAGTGTCCTTGCTGGAACTTCTGTCAATGAAACACTGACCTTTCAGACCTTAAATGACAATGAGGTAGAGAAAACTCGGTTATTTACAACAGTGTTACGTCTTCATTGTAGTAAAATTTTATCTGTGAGTTAGTGAGTAGATTTGAGTATAGAAAATATGGGTAAGTTACTGTTTTCAGCGGACACTTATATATTCAGGTTTTCTTTGGCTTTACATTAATTTTTGCAGAATAGACTTTGATTCATTGAACATGTTAATGTCAGTTTTTCAGAGACTTGTTTGTGTGTTGTAGACTTAGTACTTAAAATACTTCATCTTCATTAATTGCAGCATGCACATAATAATCTTGTATGATGTTTGACCTTCATAAGAGTAGTTACATCTGCCTGCATTCCAGAGAGTAGGACAGAGTTATAGGGAAAGAATTTAATCTGGCCAGGGTAGCATATGCCATAGCCAAACAGCTCAGTGGATTATAAGATATATCTTCTCACTGGCTTGCAATTTGTATTTTTTATTTTCTAGCCTTAAATTTGGCATTCCCTACTTCGTTTGGGTCAGGCTTTGACTTGGAGGGTTCCATCCCAGGGCCTTTTCATCCTTAGTAGGAATTAAGGAGGGTTGGGACCTGTTATCACACTTCCTAGGGTAGTGCTTTAACCCCTGTGTACAGGGTCGTGCCTAAAGATACACAGATTCCAGCAGATGCCTTCCTGCACTTGGCTTTCTGAGTCTTCAGTGGGGAGCAGAAGCTACTGTGGAGCCAAAAGCTGCCGTGGATGTATGAGCTGCGGTGTGAGAAGCCAGCAGCAGGATAGGATAAGAGTCATACAACTGTCTGGGTTGGAAGGGACCTTTCAGATCATCTCGTCCAACCATCAACCTCACTCTGATAAAAACCATCACTAAACCATGGCTCTAAGCACTAGCTCAACCCACCTTTTAAATACCTCCAGGGATGGTGCCTCAACCACTGCCCTGGGCAGCCCAGTCCAAGGCTTAAGAACCCTTTCCATGGAAACATTTTTCCTAATCTCCAATCTGAACCTCCCCTGGCGCAACTTGAGGCCATTTCCTCTTGTCCCATCGCCTGGGACTTGGGAGAAGAGACCGACCCCCCCTGGCTACCCCCTCCTTTCAGGGAGTTGGAGAGAGCAAGAAGGTCTCCCCTCAGCCTCCTTTTCTCCAGGCTGAACACCCCCAGCTCCCTCAGCCTCTCCTCATGAGACTTTTTCTCCAGACCCCTCACCAGCTCCATTGCCCTTCTCTGGACCCTCTCCAGCCCCTCAATGTCTTTTTTGTGGGAAGGGGCCCAAACCTGGACACAGCCCTCCAGGTGGGGCCTCACCAGTGCCCAGTACAGGGGGATGGTCACTTCCCATAAAGGTACAAACTTATTAGCGTAACACAAACTGATGGTGTGCAGGCCTTGCCAATGTTTTTAGCAGATACCAAAGAACAGCAAGGGAATTGACCAGCTAGCATAGAGTGCTGGGTTCATTCTAGCAACAGCATCTCTTTTTTTTTTTTTTTTTTTTTTTTCTTTTTCCCCAAGTTCAATACACTTAGGGCCAAATCTTCCTTGCATACTTCCAATGGATAACTTTAAGCAGTTGCAAACAAAGGATTAGGTCAGGCGGGCAGTCTCTGTCACTTAGATGTTTAGGATTTATATATCACGTGTAATTGGTTGCATCGTGGGCAGTGTGCTCCAGTGGTACTGGAAGATCTGGATGTCTTCTCGGCTTTGCTATGACAGCTTTTGTGGTCTTAAGTTGCTGCATTTTAGTGTGTAAATGGCGCTGACATGCAATAAGAGTGCAATTTATGTGATAAATGCTATTTGCAAATGATAGTGTAATAGGAAGACTTACTACTTAAGACATGGAGTCTCAATCTGTCTTTAATCATAAATGAAGAATTTTTGTCATCTAAGAGGAAGTTCTTTTTCCATCTACCCCTCTTTTTTCAGGTTTTTTAGCTATTTATTCCTATTAAAACATTACTTTTTGTGTAAATTTTGACAACTGTACTCCATATTAATGTTTGAAATATTCTCTTTAAGTGCCTTTTTAGTGCTCTGACAAATCTGTTGGAGTTGATAATCCTCTGTGAGATCTTTGTCCAGGTATTTGATTTTGCAATTCATCTTGAATCAAAACCCAACCATCTCACGGGTAATTAAAAGAAGTTGGGAAAAAACCCCAGCAACAGGAACAAATACTGTTTTGGCATCCAAATTTGACTGTGAAGTTTGGTATATTTGAACAACCATATTTCCAGCAGGTTGACTTGGTAACTTTTGATCCTTACACGTTTCAGGTTGAAGGTACTGGAGTCAGAGGCTTATGGCTGTGTATAACATTAGGAAAAATAACAGATCAGCAGATTAATCTGTGAAATTCATCCTCTAAATTTGAAAACTTGATTGACAATATTACGTTGGTTTTGCTCCTAGGATGCTCTCTTCCAGCAGTGCTGAGTGTTCCTTCAAATGTAGCTGAAGATCCACGTGTGACACCTGTTCCAGCATCCATTTAAACTGCTGGTTGATTTTACTGCTGAAGTTGGGCACAAATTTGAACCTAAGAAGTTCCATCTAAACATGAGGAGGAACTTCTTTCCTGTGAGGGTGGCAGAGCCCTGGAAGAGGCTGCCCAGAGAGGTGGTGGAGTCTCCTTCTCTGGAGACATTCAAACCCGCCTGGACAGGTTCCTGTGGGACCTGCTCTGGGTGGACCTGCTTTGGCAGGGGGTTGGACTAGATGATCTCCAGAGGTCCCTTCCAACCCCATGGGATTCTGGGATTCTGTGAAGTCCTAAACCTGTAACCATAAGACAGTGGAATTTTTTGTATCCTCACAAATTTCACGTTACGAGCTTGTGGGATGTTTAAGTAGTGGGAGGGATACTAACGAAGAAGGGTGTTAAATTAGACACAAGTATCGCTGTGGCAATCAATATTCCACTCGGGTGCAAAAATGGGATTGTTAATAAATTGTGAGGAAGCAGTGGAGCACTGCTAGAGGAATTGAGCTAAGGTGGCCCATGAGGAGACTGGGAAGGACTTGAGCTTTGGTGAGGGCTCGTTACAGTTCACGTTCTTGTGTGTCTCTTTCTTGAAGCGAAAGGCAGGAGTGCTGAGCCTCTAGTCCAGAGTACGGTCTTGGGAGAGTCTTGGTTCCCGTACGGGGGAAACAGCAGGAGGGACCGTGCTCCACGCTCACTGTTTTCAAAGCCACTGCTGCTGCCGCATTGGGTGTTTCCTTCCATCTCAAGGTTATTGTTATATTGAAAGCGTGCATAAGGATACTTTTCAGTGGTTTCATAACACAAGCTGTCATCTGAAAAAGAACAGCTATTGAGGGATTCTCGGCCAGAATTGGAAGTAATTTTATTACTGTCATTGTGTTTTCTTCTACAACTTTACTTTAATTCAAGGTCTTTTAACGCCTGCAAACCTAGATGTCCAGCAGCCACTTCTTTCTGCCATCCTGCATGTCTCCTGCAGATATTTCTCTTCCCTTTTTCATGCTCTTTTTCTTTCTTTTCTTCTGCTACATCTAACTAGTCTTTTGCAGTTTTTTTTTTTATATTTGCCTTACACAAAACCCAGTTATTCATTGTTGTGGAGTTCCTTACATCACTTCTCTGGAGCTATATAGATTTTTTGATAGAACTAAATAGATTTTTTTTTGACAAAGTATTTTTTCATCACAAAATGCTGAGTCACTAAAATTAGCCTGTGAACTTGTGTTAGCCAGTTCCCAGGTTTTCAGAATTATTTGTAGTTGTCAGAATTTTCTATTCAAACATTGTCTATGTTTGAGCATATGGAAAGATTTCTGGTTCATGTTGAGCTTTAAATTGAGTTGTATTTCCTAAGACTAAAGGAGACAGTTGGAAAGGTAACATTTTGAAATTAAACTAAGTATACGTTTCAATTGAATTTTATTTTTCCACCCTTCATATTTTTGTTCTTTAAATTATTTTGTATTGTCTATATCGAGAGCATGACCATTTTAAAACTCAAACTCCACAAAATTAAATGGCTCAAAAATGGAATAGTTTTGAAAATTTCATTGGAAAGTTTTAATACTATGTGTTTGCATTGAGATTTTAAATTGCTGGATGTTTTGCAAAATGTAAACATTAAAATCTGCACTTCTCCATTAATTGTGTTTTTCAAGCTGTTACGTAGGTATGGTTTTTATATTCGTTAGAGACACAGAAACTGTGGAACAAATAAATTCTTTGCATGAGGAAGAAGTCTGAATCCTTGTTCCCAAACCACTGTTCTCAACATAGCGTTCCCTTCCCAGCTAAAGTCTAAGGGGAATCCAGATGTTTATTTAAATATTCATAACACAACTGCAGTTAGGGCTGGGAGGATCAGAGATACCTGTGTTCATTTCACACCACATTCATCTTGCAGTTAAAAACCTTGTATTCATCGCGGTGCTGGCAGATGAGCTCTTCGACAGGGAAATGCCCTGTTTTCCCCCTTTCACAAGTAAGGCTTTATGGAAGGGAGGCAGCAGAGCTGTCTCGGAAAATGTAATGTATTGAGTATTGACCCCAGCCCCACAGAAGCAGCTTTGTGTACTGTATTTAAATATTGTATTCTCAAAGAATCCTGAATTTATTTGCACTTGCCTTAGCACTGAACGTATCTAGCATGGGCATAAAACACTTTAAGGAGCCAGTCGCAGCTTTGCAAGTAGGGTGGAGCTGAGCTGCACGTTGAAGTTGGGGGTTTTATTTCGTTGTTTGTGGAAAAGACAGAGTTTACCATCCTGTCTGATGGTCAGCGAGGAGAGACCCTCGCTGCTCAGCGAGGAGAGACCCCATGAGACCCGCCAAATCTTTATTAATTTGTAAACCATCTGAAAAAGATTTGTTATCTGGCAATGTTTGATGAAAATCTTTCTTAAGAATTGTGATCAAAATCTTAAATTTTAAAAATATTGTACCTGATAAAAATGATGAGATCCTGATCTGTGTAAAATGTTCCTGTTGAGGCTGCTTTATCCCTTCAGGTATTTGTCCACGAGGGTGTAAATGCTTAAGGAGGTAGGTGGTGGCGTATCGGACCTCGATTAGCTCTGGAGCACAAGGGAGCGCGTGCGGTGAAAGGAAGTCTATGCAGGGGAGCATGGAAGGCAGCGGGCAGGGAATGTGGGGTATGTGTATGGAAAGGCATGGGAAGATGCAGCGGTGGGAATCTGTAAGGTGAAAGGGAGAAGAGGAATGCGCTCTCCAGCTACGCTGAGGAAATAAAGCATCTGGAAACCCTGCCAAACTGGTACTGCGTGCTTCTGCTTTTCTTCTTATTGCTGAAAATGAGTCAAAGTCTCAGCAAATATGCTTTAAAAATTTTAAAGGAAAAGCAAAAGTAGGAAAGTATGACTGATAATACTAAAATATAAAATAACTCGTAGTCAGCAAAGATTATGTAGAATATTTTATCAAATGACCAAAGTCCTGACGCCACTCTATTCTTCACTTTAAATAAAGGTGTACTCCTATTCTCCTGTCACTATACATTTTAATAAATTATGTATTTAAGACTTTAAAATGGGAATTTTTAGCCTATGAGAGCAGGAGTATTAGATGAAAGTAACAAGCAAATTGGACATGGTTCTTATGGGAATGTTGGAACGTCTTCCATGAAAGGTCAGTACAAATGGTGCTTTGTTTCAGATGTTTTCTTCCGTCCTTACTCACGCATTCCTTTTCCAATACGGTACCCATCTACGTGTCTCCGGTAGCGGCTCTGATGTTTCCACCCGGATTCGGATGGTGGTGACTGATGATACAGCATATTTGCACTCTCAGCTCATAGCAGTGGCTTTTTAAAACCACTGTAATGATGCGTATTACGAGTATAAGTTGCTTTCTGTGTGTCTGGTAATGAATTCTTACAGCCAGGCAGTATACACCATTATTGGCTGAAAGAGCTAGACACATATTTGAAAATACTGGTTTTTTTTTTTCATTCCTTTCAAACCACTGGGAAAATATTTGAATTTAGATAGCGTTTGCTGGCTTGAGCTAATGATACACGTAGGAAGGCTGAACTGCGAGGGAACGGAAAGGAAAGCTTTAAATAATGCCATGTGAGGAGTGGGATTCATGGGCCTGGAGGAAGGTTGGTGCCATCAGTGAAGTGGCCCTTGGGACAAAGCGCGCCCCGACGGCTGTGAGCCCGGCAGCTGCAGCCCTTGCTTTCTTGTTTCCTGCGATGAGCTGTGATAATGGGAAGCACTGGTCAGTAGGGATAAATATTAAATCGGTCTTTGGGCCTCCCGCCATGTTTTTCTGATGCTTGGGCCATCTCTGAGAGAAACCCAGGAGAGTTTAGTAATTATTAGAAGAAAGTGTAATTAATTTATAGAGTTGTAGTTATTTTGCTGAGTGCCCTCATTGGAAGTACAATGAAGCCTTTAAGTAACGTCCAGTCACTGTATAAAGCTGTCTTGTGGCTGCTAAACTTTCACATTATGCTGAAGTTGGATATAAACACTCCTTTTATAACTTGCCTGTCACCGAAGCACGCAGATGGCTTGGCTCTGAAAGGGCGTTTATGAAAGGAGCGCAGGGCTGGAGTGGTGCCAGGGTTGGGACGCGGTAGTTTGAGGAGGAGTCCCCGGTACCTCTCAGGATGGGAGGTCAGCGGAATAAATGGGCCTCCCTTGTTCTGGCAGCGGGATACCGGTCCTGGGAGAGCGTGCTCTAGGCTTATTGTGCTGCAGTTCACTGCTGAAAAATCCGTATGGTAACACTGCTTCGGCCCTGCTGGAAAAGGGCCACTTGTGTTTAGTGTAGGCAGTGTGCCCTCTTAAATAGGAAAATGAGAAAGAAAAAATATATCGGGAAAATTGTATTATTTTTTGACTTCATTTCATGAGGATTTTGGGCAAGTGCATAGGAAATGCCTAGATTCCTCATGCTTACTTTAGATACGTGGATGAATATTGATCTAGTATCTAGTATGTTACATATAGTGTGTGCAGATATATTTTTCTGTGTGCATATTCATCTGTATATAAACCACAGAGGTTGTAAAGATAACTGCAGAACACCTCTAGCAGCATAAACTCAGTTTGATTTCTAGAACGTTTAGCATGTGAATGAAGTGTTTGTAATAAAGCAGGTGGGACAGCCGTGTCTCCGTGGCCAGACATGGCTGTACATCGTCCAAGTTGGATATTGTACTTCCTTTTGTTTAGACATAATACATTATATAGTTTAGTAGAAACGTGGTGGAACAGAGTTCTTTTTTGGGTAATTTACATTGTAGTTTTGATCTGTCGTTTGAGACTGAGGTGTGAGATTTTACTCTAGTTATTTAGCACGTGAGGAACTGATGGCAGAGAGTTCAGCCCAGAGCTGAAACGCTTATTTTTCAACCCTGAGCCACTTTCTTCCTCTAGAAATAATGATGAGATGTGAGCTACAATTAAGATTGCAATCCTATATATTTTACACTTCAACATTGCATCCATTAGGCAAGATCCTTGGCTCTGCAAGAGTACCAGGAATGATCCTGTGGCAATTCTGGTTTTAGTAGGGTATGTCTGCCATCTGGTATGGGCAGGTGTGAGTTCATCCTGGCCCTGCCGCGGTTCTGAAGCTGTGGTGTGAAGCGCTTTTCCCAAGCCCTGCTGGGTTAGCTTAGTGCTAAAAACACCTCGGTGGAATTTCTGGGCTAGAGCTGACTTGCACCCGGCTGACCTGGTTGTGTCGCGGCTGGAGGATCTTGTTCTTTTTAGGTGTTTCTAGGAGAATATAGAAATACCAGTTACTCACGAGATCCCTATGTAGGGTCGTGCTTGGGTGCCCCTGAGACGAGATAAATCGGGGCTAGCTGCACGGTTCCTGTGGCTACGGGGAGCAAAGTGGCTCAGTTCCCTTCTGCCGCAGGAGAGCACAAGGCACCGACTGCACAGAGCTCAGGCACACGGGAGAACAGGAGCCCTTATTTCATTTTCCGTTACTCCAAGGTATTAGTGCTATCCTCCAAATCCATAATGTAAGTTGCTTACAGAATTCAAACTTACAGAGCTTGTATAATTACATACTCAAACTTAGAGATGATGTGGGAAATTACTTTTAAAGAAATACTGGTTTTTGCTGGAGAAGAGTTATTGATGGCTTTTTTGATTTGCCATGTTTTAAGGAAAAAATGAGGAAGGTATTTGTGCTAGTTATTATCAAAGAGCAAGATAAAATGTTTTGGTTTAAACTCTTTTTGTGCAGTGTCCGTTTCAGGAATACATACCGTATCTCCTGGCTGTTGTAGCACTCTGCAGTTAAGCTGTACAAGTAGAGGATCTAATCGTGTCCCCCCAACTCATGAATCTAAAATGCAAATACGTATTCTGCCTTTTTGCAAGTAACTTTTGCCTAGCGAAGAGCACAACAAATTAGCCATAGATAGCAGGAAAAAAAACCTGAAGGGAAATGCTAGGTGTGGAGTGGCATGGAAAGGGTTAATGGTAGTCAACAGCGTCTTTCCTCTTAATATTTAGTCCTTTCATGGTGACTTATTTCCAGCAAAAGGGAACAATGTTTTCAATTTTTGGAAAAGGATTGTTTTATGTATATATGCAAATGCAGTTACTGTTTATACATCGCACTGTCCTCTTGGTGGGTTTTTCTTTGCAACAGCAGGATACCATTGGATTGTTTTAAGAGTCTGAGTTGCTGTAATGGTGAGGTCCTTCTCTGCAGCCTAGGCATACCCTCCCCTATAGAATACAGTTAATTATTCCTAAATGTAATATTTAATTTTCTTTGTTTCTGTTGCGTAGCAAACTTTTTAAACCTTCAATTTTTCAGGATTATTTGAAAGTTTCGTTCTGTTCTTTGGTGTGCCCTCACGATGTGGTGGTGTGTGTTGCTGGCTGGGGGTACTTTTTTATTCTCTGCTGTAGGTGACTAATGAAAATGTGAAACGGGGTATTCAGGACAGACCCACTCAGTTTCCTACTGGATTCTCTCTTACGTTTACACGATTTACTGGTAATCTCTGACGACATTCCCAAATGGCATTTACTACTGGAATTTCTTTCTCCAAGTGGTACATTCCTCAAGGTTCACTAATTCCCATTGTTTCTGAAAGTGCAGTTATTTAATGATTAGAGCTACCAAACCATAATTCAGTACAAGTGATTTCCTCCTTTTAATATTATTAAGTACCCACCAGAAAAAAGGTGAAAAGTTTTCCCCAGTATTCAGGTCAGAGCTGGGAGAGGGAAACCATATTTTATTCAGATGCTCAGTGGTGGATTTCAATTCATGGATTCCAAGTGTTAAACAGGTTTTCCAAAGCAAAGCCTCCATCCTTGCTATAGTACTCAATTTTAAAAGAGAGCAGTGCTAGACATCTGTGTCTGATAGGTTTAAAAGGTGCAGTGTCTGGAGGTTGGGATTAAGGACCAAGAGGAGTGAACTCTGTCAGGTAAGAACTCAGCCAAGGACCTTTAGTCTCTAATTTAAATTTCAAATAACAAACACTTTTTCTAAAATGAAAGACGCTCCATTATTTTACCTTCTGTTTTACGATGCAGAGATAGTGTAAGAAGAACTAATGCCTAGTGCATGTGTCTGTGCTGCAGTGGTACCTATACTGGCACTGGAAGCTGCCGCTCTCAGGCTGCCCTTTGCACGCATTATTTCTGGTTTCATATACGATCAATCCTAATTTACTACAATGAAAAGGAGGTTAGCACACACAAAATTTTGGACTAAAGAGTTATACTTTGCATTGAGATGCTTTAGAAGGTCTTGCATGATCAGATAACACTACCTCAAAATGAGACGTTTTAACTTTCTGCTGAGGGGCCGTAATTAAACTAAGAGAATGTCGTCCCTGGAGGTAGACCTGCCATCTGTACCCAGAATAGGGAAGCTTTCCTTCCGTTTCCTTACACAGGCATAATAATACTGCCCCAAAAAACTCCCCTTGCCTCAAAATATTTTCAGTCAGTTTTAAAAGCTCAGACTTGGATAGGTGGATCAGCCTTCACATAAGTGAATGCCTAGGTGTTCATTTGATTCAGCTAGACATCATAGCCTTCGAAATTTACTCATCTTAAGTCCTAAGAGTTGAGATTATCTGACTTTGAGTAAGATGCAGCAACAATTAAACTGTGCCAGGGTTTCAGGAGTGATGGGATAGTCCCGGCTGCCTACGTGACTCTAATGCATGGGGTAAGTCAGTTTTCCAATAAACTGGTAGTTGGCCGTTCTCATGAAATGACTGTCTGAGATGGTGAGCAAGAAAAGTATTACAATAACCAGGGCTGTGATATAGTTCTCATCAATGTATTTCTTATCCTTCCCTTTCCAAAAAAACTGTGGAGGCAGTAGGACGGATCAGTCAGAGTTACCCGCACTTTATTTGAAAGTAAAAGACATGTCAATTTTCTGGTTTGTCTGGGGTGCAGAAGGGGATGTGGAAAATGGGAATCTTTTGAAACTACTCGTAATTCCATACAAGGAAGTTTGTTAATAGGAGTTTCCTTTCTTTTGGTAGTCTTACAACTCGAGCAATAGTTCATTTTTCATTATGTATTTTGCTCAGGCTTAATATATAAGGTACATATTTTCCTAATTTGACAATTATTGTGAAATATTTTTGAAATACACAGGCAACTGCCATGACTATATACTATTGAGAACACACCGTAATACGATTTCATCTTAATCCTTTTGATGATTTATTTCATCAAGTGCCTTTAAGAAATAAGATTGTGATAGTTTCCTCAGTTTTAGATATTTTTTAAAATTTATATTTCCATTAATAAAGAATCTAAATGCAAATGTTCAGTATAAACTATTAGATCTTAAAAATCAGTAATACTGGTTGTGCAGTCCTCACGTCTGTCTGACTTTGGTCTTGCATAAAAATTGAGAAAAGCATTAGCACATTTAGAACTTGCCTCTTAAAATCCAGCACCAGAAAAGGGACCAGTATAGGCCGGTAGAGGCAATTTGGCTGTCATGGGCTTTGAATTGAATTTTGTTTCCCTCAATGACTGAAGGAGGGATGTGCTTGGCGTGGGGTACGGGGTTCCAGATCCCATCTCCACATTGCCTTGAAAGAGAGGCTCCAAGGCTCCCTCAGAAATAGCTTGTGGGGACAGTATGCCAGCACGTGTCTCAGGTGTCCTCTAAAGCACGTTGAGATTCGGACAGCTGGGACGGCTTGTGGGCTTGGTGCGCTGTGGAGCAGCTCCCAGGCTGTGTGTGAGGCAGTCCCGCGGGGACAAGGCAGAGCATGCTCTGCTCCCTGGGATGGCAGAGACAGGGTGGGCAGGCTGGTGGTAGGGACATTACAGGCACAGCGCTGGCTTCCATCCTTTAAC
>KZ505850.1:303594-314725 GCA_002844005.1 Limosa lapponica baueri
TGATTCTAGGTAGTAAACCCCATGTTGGGTTAGATGGTACGCTTACTGCATGTTAGCAGAGAGCAAACCCCTGCCCGGTAACCAGGATGTAGTCCACTACAACTAAACCAGTGTGTGTTCACAATGTCCCAATGTCACAATCAGTTCACAATCAGTTTTTATGGTGTTATTTCTAACCACTGGTATATAGAGTTACTCAGCACAATCAAAAGAAGAGGTGACCGATGGCAATAATAAAAATGAGTACGTACAGTGATATGTCAGGTGAATATTTTTTTTTATATTAAAAGTAGCAGTCTTTGCACTTTCAAATTTACATACCCTACTGTAGTTTCCTACAGCTAATTTAGGTACCTAATAAACAATGAACTTTCAGCTGTTCAGAGTATTCATCTCCTCTGAAATTATTGAAACAGATTTAGTGTGTTTGAACATCAGTCTGTGGTAATAAATAGCCTACGTATTGCTGATTTAAGTTTCTGATTTTGCACGTGTGACTTGTAGTGACATTGTTCAAAGGAACAGATACATTGTCATTTTACTTTTTTATTATTTCTTAGAGTTGGTTAAAATTTCCAGCAAAACCTACAAAATATAAATCTCTGCAAAAAGCTTGCATACCTGAATTTGGCAAAAATGCTGGTGATGACAAAAGGCCTTTTTTCCTCTTTTGAGTAATTTCCAGATCAGAATGTTTTCTCCGCTGTGTGCTGACATCTTTGGTTATCTTTTGGTATTTAAAAAAGGTTCCTCTGGGAATTTACATGGCATCACCACTGAACACAGGAGAAGTGCTGTATACTTTGTGAGTGAATAACTCGCCCTGTTTGTAGGTTGGGAGGGTGTGTTTGTGTTAACTGAGCTGGTGGCACCGTTTCTTTAGGTGGAAAACCTGAAAGCTGTTTCTGTTGCTTTCCCTGGTGTCAGACGCTGCTTTAGACACCTGAGATGAGCAGTCAAACTGAAGGCTGCAATTAATTGCCCGAAACATGGGAATGGAATGCCGGTCTGGCATAACCCAAATGAGTTGCGCTGAGTTTGGCATGGAGCGTAAAAGAAAGTGAAGTCCCTTTTAATGATACGTCCCAATTCGTAAACAGGTGTTTGCCCGAGGGGGAGACACCGGCGTTCCTTTGCAAGCATTGTGGCAGAGCCATTCCCTGGAATACGTGAACGTTTCTAACCCTTCCGTCCCCCAAAATATATTATGTCAATCCTTTTAGCAGTTCCTGCTCAGCGAGGTGTTGCTCGCAGCAGTGGAAGAGATTGGATTCCAGAAATTGTGGCACTCTTTTTATCTATTAACCCATCTAATGAATGGAGTTTTAAAATTTGATTGGCAGCTTCTTTTGCTATCTTAATTAAATTGCTCCTTCGCCCTTGGTGTCTTTGAAGGGCAGAGCCTTTGTTAAAGATGTCAAGTTAGTCTTTTAGTGTTTGTTTCCACGGGGAGCAGAGCATGTTGACAAGTTAAGATAAAGGTGTGAAATCAAGAAT
This sequence comes from Limosa lapponica baueri, assembly GCA_002844005.1. Classification (NCBI taxonomy): domain Eukaryota; kingdom Metazoa; phylum Chordata; class Aves; order Charadriiformes; family Scolopacidae; genus Limosa; species Limosa lapponica. The sequence goes on from KZ505850.1 coordinate 305,092, forward strand.
ATACTTGTTAAAATACTCATTAAAAAGGTCTTAATTGTACTAACTAGGACAAAGAGGAAAACGTGCCCAGTGACATTATGTTCTTCTTCACCTGAGATGCAAAGATCTTGTAACATTTCTACTAAATCAAATTCTTTAGCTAAGATAAAGATGAAAAAAAAAAAGGTAGCAAAGTGGTCTGAAAGCATGAAGGCAGCTGTATGGACAGAGAAAAGAATTTGGTCAAAAAGTGTTCTGTAGCCTCGGTAGTATGGGGGCAACCCTTGCTTGATTTCCACTGAAAGGTAAATATCATCAAATCAGGGCTACAGGAAAATAGTGGTCGGGGGAAAAATGTTGATGGGGAAAACAGCGGATAAAGAATCTGTTTATTAAAATACTTGGTTTTAAATTAAGTGGGGAATAGAAGGAAATTATTTTACGGTCACCAATTTTGAATTATTAGACTAATCTCCTGCAATTTGCTTTTTAATATGCGCTGGTAGAAATTGCTTTCTTGAACCATCTCCAGGCTTTATTTGCATGTACGTTTGACTTCAGAGGCCAAAGTGTACAATGTATTATTTGAAGTTCTCTGACATTTCTCACCGGGATGTATTCCTGTTTATCAGAGCCGAGTGGCTGGGGAAATGTATCAGTTCAATGAGACAGAATTTTCACTGGTTTGAAGAAGATGTAGAAACTCAAGTAGAAACGATGAAGGTCGACTTCCGCTGTTCGGAACGTATTTGCCATTCCCATTGACCTCGTGGGCCTGCAGGACCATTGCTTGTGGAATTGTCCTTAATGATCACAACTTTTTTCTAAAGAGTTATACAGGTTCTGACCTATTTGCAAAAAAAAAAAGAAATCATTATTTGCTGCACACTTAAGTAGTCTGATGAAGAGAAGTACTTTAGTGTAGCCTCTAGTGATGTACACTTTGTGCTTTACTTACAAAATATAACAAACCGGAGTAAAAAATGATCCAGATTGATGATTCAAGTGGAAGCCCATTCATGCATTCTAAAGCAATTACAAACTGGGTTAGAATGAGAAAAAATTCAGGCTACAGTGTTCCTGGCAGTGACATGAAAAAAGTGCTGGCAGTTTATTGCTCTTGATTTTTCTACTTGTTCTTGAACTAAAACAATACATTAGAGAAGAAGATTAAAGAGCCCAACTCATTTTTAAAATTGGGCATTTCTACATTAAAATAGTTTCCTGGGCTGCTAGGCGGTCGGAAAGTTGGGAAGACAGTGGTGAAGGTGTTATGGAAACGCGTGCTTTTCCTGCTACCGCGTGGTGTGTGGCACAATGGGTTAATGTCCTGGCCCTTCGGTTCTGGGGACCTCATCCAGGTAATATGGGGAATGCCCTTGTTTTGACAGGTCTATTGGTGTCAGGTCACCGATTGCTTGAACGTCAATAAAAGTAGTTGTAATGGGATATGAGGAAAAGCTCTTTACCCATTTGATTCCTAAAAATGACTTGGAATTGGATGGGACAGGAGTCTCATCTTTTGCCTGACAGTTTCTCAAATGAAATGCTAATTGCTTTCTTGAGAGAAGAGTTTTCAGCAGTGAAGATGTGTTCCTAAAAATATCCTTTTCTATATTATATATACTATATATATATTCTCCATATATAGAGAAATTATGTATATTCTGTCTCCCAAAATTTCCTATTCTATAAATAATCCTGTCCAGTGTTCTCCCTGGCTGTGGAGGATAGAACCCAGGAATCCTTAGTGGTTGAACCCTGCAAATCTTAACTCCCATGGCAAATCCCGGGTACAAGTAGCGTCCCAACCAATTTAGAGGGCCGGAGATTGTCGGCAAAATCTGACCGTTACCAGAAGCAAACAACTGGTGAGCGATGCTGTATTAGTGTGGAACAGAGCTGCCCGCGTGCTTCCAGTTTACACAAAGCTCTCGTAATGTAATTGAAAGTTTGAATAGTGTAAAATACAGGGGAAAGTTTAATTACAGCCAGCCGAGGCCTTATTTGATGGTGTAATCATCTTGTAGCAAATTGAGGAGCACGTTAGCATTACGGGCATAAATGCCACTGGTGCTTTCAAACACGTCTCACAATATGTTTACATACTGAAATGTCTGTATACATACCTGGAGAGTTTTCTCATGGTATGAAATCTAAGAGTACGCTGCTAATAAAATCTACATTTTCTGTGTAAGTAAACTGAACTCTTTAAAAAATGAGTTGTAAATTACTTTGTTGGGTTAACTTAAATGGGCTGATAATTTGCTTGTTGAACTTGCAGCATCATATGTTCTTGAAGCAGAGAGGAATGGAAGGAAATAGAAATTATAATATTAACTGTTTCAATGGTCACAATTACATTAGTGACACGGATTAAAGGAAAAGCTCTAAGAATAAGTTTAGTGCAGCTGTGGGTTTTCTTTCCTGCAGAGGTATTCGCGTGTCTGGAAGCAGCATCAGTCAGACTGAGAACAGAAGCTGGGGACAAAAGATCACAGCACAATAGGGAAGAAACCTGCTTGATCCCCTGCCTATTTAAGTTAATTAGTTAATAACACATTTTTCCTCCAGCTTTCTTCTGATGGGTTTGAAACGTATGTATAAGGGTCAGTACGAAGGGGCTATTCCACTCAAAGGGATGTTAGAATATTATTTTGCATTTAAATCTTTAAGAATCTGAAAAGTTCCAGTTCCCTGAAACTGCTGCATTCATATTAGACACTTTTTTCCCATTAGAAGTGTTCTTTATTGATTTTTTTTTTTCCCAGCTGTGATGTGACATAGTAATTTCAAGACGCAAAAATGTTGAATATATATCTATATTCTTAATTGATCTGAGAGGGAAAAGTTGGGTTCCTATCAAATGATGTAACAGTTTCCAGTAGTCACTAAGGAGAATATTAAACAAAACTATAAACCTTTTTAAAATCCTCAGTTTAGCTCACATGTAAGAATTCTAAAGGTTTGGGCACACAAGTCCCCGTAGAGGTAAGGTTGAAGTAGGGCAGTTCCAGAGAGCTGGGTAGAGCTGATGGTCAGGTGAATTAATGGGGGAAAGCACGGAATGGCTGCAATAGAGTCACGTTGGACAGTTGTGTGGAAGTAGAATATAACCAATAATGACACAAATTTACGGAAATATGAGATTTTTATCTATATTCTTTTAATTATATGTTTAGTTTAAATTATAAAAAAATTATTTATGTTCAATTTCCACAAAACTCCTGCTGTTGGATTCCGTGACGGAGCGGTTAAGGAAAAAGCTGTGTGGTCAGGGTTGGTTTGTAGCTACTGTCAGTGTTTGCTCTGTGTAGTTTGCCTCCCATTTCTACTGTTTGTTATGGATGTTATTTTGCAATATCGCCACAAAAGGATGGGGATACCTGAAGATAAAGGAGAGGGGGCTAAAATTACATCCCTTTTCAAAGAGCTGTTGCAGGGGATACAGATCCAGGTTAGTGCCTTTTTGTAGAATCTGTTGGTGCGTCGTCTGTCAAACATCCTCGTCTGAGTTAAAAGAAGAGTATCTTGACATCGTGTCGTATATAAGGTACACTCCCAACTCCTCTACTCCTAGAAGTTATAGCAAGTGACCAAAAAAAACCATCTCTTTGCAATATTTTCATAGATTGATAATAAAGAAATAAATTTGGAAATGCCCAGTTGAAACATGTTGAAAACTAGACGATATTTGAAAAGAGAGCAAGTAGTTACGGAGGAGTAAACTGTTAAATGAAGCAACAGACGAATGGAGAAATGCACCCCCAGCTGATACCACATGGACAAAACCAGCTCAGAGCAGCACTTGCTAGAAAAGACTTCAGTCTTTTGACTAAATGAGAGAGGGCAGTTTCCAATTAGCAGGGATAATTACTGACACAAGTGCCCCCTTGCTATTTTGAAAGAGATTTTGTCCATCGGTACTCTGATAATAGCTCTTGCTAATGGTAGTGATGCTGAAATTTCAAATGCTGAAAATGCTAAATATTAACTTTGAGGGAAAGATTTTTTTCATTTACTATAGACCTACTTTCTATCAAGGGAATTATTACACTGGGGTAAGTCTTTAATAAAGCTCAGGGTAGTCTCAGGGGGTTTTTTGCTGTGAATGTTGTTATGAGTGAGAACAACTGAATGAGAACAGAAAACTGCTATTTGAAAATAGAAGTATATATTAAGAATAATATTTTTTTATATTTATATATTATAATATACATATAAAATGATGTTATTAGTATTGGAGGAAATGTATTTTGCTATCTCCTTTACATTTTGCATTTGATTTTTCCTTGTGTTAAATCTCAGTCATGCTGAAGTCAGTGACAAAGCTTTCTTTGACTTATGGAAAGTTTCTGGCTTTATTAATGTAGAGTCAATTTTATTTTTTTATAATTCAATATTTAATTTTTACGGATTTGCTATAGAACTGTGGAGCAAAAACCCATGTTTTTACATTTGTGACAGGGAGACTGAAGTTTGACCTACGTATACTGTATTTAAGAAATTTACTTAATTATTTAATTTTACAGGACATAATAGAAAAGAGGACTGCAGGATACAATGCCTTTTTTTTTTCTCCCAACTTGTGGTTCCTTTTACCCTAATACTAACTCAGCCAGTGACACTTTCTGAAGCAATAACTTTGTAATGAGTATATAAGCCTTTTTTGTATAACTCGACACGCAAGCAGCACTGTGACCCTCAGTTTTCAGGGGCATGTGAAGTCTATTCTAAACTGTAGGTAGGTAGTTTTTAACACTTTTATTTATTATAGCATAGATGTATATTGTAGTTGAGTCTACAGAGTGCAGTATTCTGTTTCAAAACCTGCTTGCTGTGTGAATTCAGTGTACTCTTGCCTGTGATAAAGCTTCGGGTTCAAACAGAGAATGACGGTTTTTACAGGATTCTGAAATGATGTGCCTCCATCCCAAAATCCTGTTTACCTGAGGCCTTTTTAATACTGGGAATATGTCTTGTGGCACAGAAAATGGAGAACAACTTCAAATAACTTTAATATGGTATGGTGTTTACATGCTGTCCTTGTTCCTGTGTCAGTTGAAGTAGTGGAATTCCAGGTCGTCATCCGACAGCAAACGCAGAGTAAATCGAAGGGAGGAAGGGCAGGCTTGTGTACTCATTGACAGGAGACGGATTGGCCCAGTCAAACAGGAGTTAGAGTCACAGAATCTTCATGGTTGGAAGGGACCTTTGAGATCGAGTCCAACCATACACAAAAAAACCCAACCCAAAAACACAAAACCAAACACAACCCACCCAACCCCCCAATCTCGGGCACTAGAGCATGCCCTGAAGTGCCACATCTACATGTTTCTTAAATACCTCCAGGGATGGTGACTCCACCACCTCCCTGGGAATCTTAGTGGATGAGGATCTTAGTCTTTGTGGATCTCACTCTGTTTTAAACAGCTATGCTCTTCTGTTTGCTCCAAAAGAAGATATTTGCTGCATATCTTCCTGGTTCTTCATAGTTTCTGTGCTCTGTGAGGGTGGCAGACATTTCTTCCTCCAGTTCCTTTAATGGTAAGCTTTGCAATGGAGTTATTTCCTTTGGGAAATGATTTTTCTTTTATAATTTCCCCTAGGAATTTTCCATTTAGAAAAGAACATGATGTTTGGTTCATATTCTTATTGCACATCAGGTTTTCTTTAGTACTTCTTCCCGCAGGAATGGTGCTCAGTAATTCTTTCCAGTCCTATCATTTACCGGCGTGCCAGCTGTCTGCTTTCTCACACCATGGAAGGAGCTCAGAGGGTTAGTTACACACCTGATGGGAGGTTTTATCTATTTTTATATATTTTCATCATTAAGGTTTGACAAGTAGCTCAGCATCACTCTGAGGGCATTGCTCACGTGGAGCCTGTCTGTGCAGCCTGAGTTCAGATGTGTGCACCTGCAACGTGAATCTCCAATGCCAGCCTTCTCTCTGGGCTACCGAGCAGACTCCGAGGCATTTTTGGTAACAGCGGAGGCAAGCACTGGAGAGAGGGTTCTGATAAAGGTTGGTTTGTTGTTGTGGTTTTTCGGGGTTTTTGGTGGTTTTTTGTTTTTTGGTTTTTTTTTAATTTCAGCAGATGCTGAAGGAAGAGGTGGTTGCTACTCCTTCAGAGTACAATTTGGGTCATGTTTCTGAGCTCCACCAACTTGAAACATCAAAGTGAATTTGTTCTGATATTTGGCCAACTTATTTAGTCATCCCTCTAGACAAAACGTTTATCTGGATTTTTGGTCTGCAGCGTGGCTAGAATGTACGCTATCCAGATGTGTTTTCCTAACTTTGATGCAGTAGACTAAAGCAAACATAAATACCCTTTTGAATACGTCTTGTTATGACCAGTAATGGTTGAAACTAAGTTAAAACTATTAGATTTGACTGAACTGGGGCATGAACTTCAGATGTTTTACATCAGGGGAACAAGGCAAGTGTTTAAATTGAGTTTTTTTAGAAAGGAAAATCTTCTCTTATCAGAAAGCCTGTCTCGGCCAAAATCAGTAAGAACATTTGTTACTAATTTAGTGGGGGGTATTTGTGTGTGGTTATATATTAGTGTTGAAAAACAAGCTCTTTCCTGCTGTACATAATTGAGGGTACTATTTGTTAATCCAAATATTATGCAGTAAGACTCTCCATAAACTTCTGCTCAGACAATGGGGAGATTTTTCTGGATTTAAAACAGAGAAGGGTACAAGGTTAATTATGGCATTCCAGGCACTGACTCAGACCTGACACTCGCTATCTCTTTCTCCTGCTCCCCTGCTTCTAGCAGCCTCAGTGGGAATCTTGGTCTGGGTCAGCAGGACTTAAGAAAGACCTTACACATCTCGTCCCACCTCCTCCAGAGACTCGGTTGCCTGTTAGAATAAAGGAGGATTCAAGGAATGTGATGTTTGCATGGAAGGCTGCAATAGAAATAGATTAATTCTTGTACGCTGGTACACTGTTTGAAACCTTTTTCCTTCATGGAAAAAATGTCTGTCTTCTAGGAAATAGAGTTGAATTGAACTTTGATTGTCATTGAGTGTGCCTCCAAAGCCTTGTTGAAGGTGAGACATTGTTCCCCTTTTAACTCTAGGTTGGCCTGGACTTTCTTGCTTTTCTGTCAGCACACCAGGCTAGGTCAAAAATGTGTTTATCTCAAATTTGCACCTTTGGCCCACAGCTGTTGTTTCATTAGAGAGGTGGTGCTAAACATATTGGAAGGAGTTTCTTCAATCTGTTTGTTAGATCGTCTATCTCTTCATTATTTTAAGGAGAACAACAACAATGTGGGATATGAGTGGAGTTAGTACTTGCCTTGCTTTAACGGAAAAAGTTGTATTTCCAAAGACATGAGTGAAGGACTCTTGCCTATACTGCCAATTTGGAACTGTTTTTTCACGATGTTCCTCAAAGGCTAAGAGATTATAAGTGCATCATTAAATAATGTATTTCAAAATGAATGCTAGAAAGGCATATAGCTTCAGATATATTTAGAAGTGCAGCAGGAGAACAACATAGAATATTCTGATTAATCATAAAGACCAAATCCTGTAAGTATGTACATGCATATCTAATCACAGAATCACAGAATGATGTGGGGTTGGAAGGGACCTCTGGAGATCATCTAGTCCAACCCCCTGCCAAAGCAGGGCCACCCAGAGCAGGTTGCACAGGAACGTGTCCAGGTGAGGTTTGAATGTCTCCAGAGAAGGAGACTCCACCACCTCTCTGGGCAGCCTCTTCCAGGGCTCTGCCACCCTCACAGCAAAGAAGTTCCTCCTCATGTTTAGGTGGAACTTCTTACATTCAAGTTTGTGCCCCACAGAATCATGTAAAGTTGGCATTTACTTTATTGGACACCAACCCCTAGCCTGTGGGAAGACATACTTCCTCAGAATAATCCTATGAAAAAAATTATTGTTGCACACTAAAATAATTACTGGCTTTGCAGCTTGTCTTATTTTGAAAATAAGATTAACCACTTTAGGGGATGAACGTTTGCTTATTTCGTTTTTATGCTTTGATTTCTGCTTTAGTTGTAACACCTAAGGCACTGCCCAAGTTCTGGTGTGGCATGGGCAGGTGTCCATGTAAAGAAAACCGCACATGATTCTGTTCCTGTGGGCTTTGTGCTTATCAGTTAGCAGAGTATTTCAGCTGGGAATTCCTAATTTGTCAGTTTGAGAGAGTTAGAAGGTGCAGTTCCAGGCGTGCGGAAGAATGAGCATCACTGGCCATTATCTGCAGCACAACAAATTTGATGACCTAAAAATATATATTCTTTTGATCACCCCCTGAAGAGTTGCCGTTGAATACACTGCAGTGTTACTGTGGGGGGCTCCTTTTTTGTTTTCTTTCTTTTTCTGTAGATGGAGGGTCCCAGGTGGGCATATGGTAAGCTCTTTGCTTCGTTATTAGGTTAAGTCCACCTGCTGTGTGACTTGGCAGTAGGATATTTTTGGGTTTATCAATACTTGTCTTGCTCCCGTAAAATGGTATCTACATCACTGAAAATAATCACAGCTGCGTGGCAATAACTGTTTCCATAGAAGTTGGATATCGTATGAAATAGGATGCAGCTCAAGTTTGTAAAGTTATTTGCTGGGATTGTTGTAGAACGAGCATTGTTGTGGTCTTCATCTCTGGAGGAGTGCAAGAGTCTACTTTGTCTGAAACTTACTTCTGTGTCACCTTGCGTAACAAGGAATTGTTATACTGTCACTAAATGGCTCTTGAAACCAGCTTTCTTTTTTTTGCTAGTAAATCTGGTAAGAGCTCGTGAACTCCGATCTTTTTTGCTGAATTCTCAAGTTTTTCACAGACTGTGTTTTTGACTGAGTTTTATAAAACCTGCATTTCGTCGTGATGTTCCTTTGTTTTGAAATGGTTATGTCTCGGAACGAAAAATAGGAGAAATTATGGAAACCTTGTAATTCAAAGAGAAGGTATATAAGCAAGCAATTCATACGTTTTGTGACCTTTGCACTTCGACTGGAGAAGCCCGTTTTATTTTTATTATGTACTGGTACATGTTCTCAAGATTTCACTAATAATAGAGTAATTCTATGAAGTGTCTCAAAACAGAAAAGTAATTTTAATGAGATGTGCTGAAATTAGTGTTGTTCAGTTTGAGCTTCTAATTAGCCTGCCATCCAGTTCCTTTGATTGCTCCGTTTAGAATTTGTTTGCAGAGTATATTCTTTTAATTTAATTATTCTGAGGCTTGCTGTTACTCTCGGATGCTGTGTTAGCAACCACAGTGCTTTCTAATCACTTAAACTGCCACACCGGCCAGCCTGAACGGGGAGGTCTGGAGATTTCCTCGGGTGGTTCAGTACAAAACAGGAGTGCCAAAATCGCAAGTGGGATTGGGTGGGCGAGTTTAATGGCTTGGAATTTACCTTAGCACTTCCCTGTCTTGACTGGCTTTGCTGATTTGTTTGATATTGATACTTTTATTGTAAAAGGTGTTGAAATAGAATTTGCTGGGATGGTTTCCTGTTCATCTATACAGATGGAAAAATACCTGTGTTATGCGTTAATTGGATTTGCTTTTATTAACCTTTTTCACTGAATTTCACTGAATTTTTTTAGAGTTGGAAGGGACCCTTTAGATCATCTAGTCCAACTCCCCTGCTGAAGCAGGATTG
>KZ505850.1:315380-329406 GCA_002844005.1 Limosa lapponica baueri
CAGGTCTCTCTGGATAGCAGCACGGCCCTCCGGGGTGTCAGCCACCCCACCCAACTTGGTGGTTTTTTAAAACCTATTTGGCACCATGTTTGTTGTTTTTCATTATTATAATAAAATATAAATATGAGATGAGCTTGATTTAGGAGATGTGTTTTGCTGTGTACTTTCTGTGAAGCAAGGATTTGTGGACTCAGTCTAGATTCCTAAATCCTCACTCATCACCTGACGTGCTACAGGTGCTTTTTCCCCACTGGGTGCGTATAACTAATGGCACTGAGAGTCGTGGTCTTTAATAGTATGAAATCCTGCCTTTACTGAATCCATGCAACGTTCCCCCTGGAGTCAGCAAATCCTTGATTTTACCCATTGAGCTTCATTGTAGGAAAATGTTTGCAGAAGCAGGATCTAATAGATCCCTTGGTTTCCTGGCCACCCATAGGTCCCACTGGACCGAAATACAATTAGAAATTTGCAGGATGAGGCCTCTGTTTTTAACCATTTGTTTGGGTTCACAGCTTATTTTAATATACAAAGCCTGCAACTTCGCTGTTTAAAATGAATATTTTTTTTTTGTTACATTACCTAATACCATCTATTTGGTGATAGAAACCAAACTCCCCAACTCTCTGTCTCCATTTAGTTAAAGTTTGGCTGTATTTTTTAGTGCATCGTTGCCAATTCAACCACAGTTTCACAGTGCAACTCTGTCTTCAATATTCCTTGACTCTCAGGGATTCTGTGACGTGTCTGTACGTTATTTAGCACGTCCCTATGCTTAAATGGAACTTTTGTTCTGAAGGGGTAAGTAAAGGTTTTGTTGTAACTCACTGGCTTCTGGGGTTTTATGTTATTTGTACCAGATGTTGCTGCACTCAGATAAGCTACTAATTTTATAACTCCGCTTTTAAATTTGGATTTTATAGTATAGAACTTGCTTCTACGTGTATTGGAAAGTATCATAAGTGTTTTAGGAATGGTTGTAGCCTTCCTTGAAGATTTATTTTTTTTCTTGCCCCATCTTTGTGTTTAATAGTTGTACCAAGTAAAAAGTTACTCACATGGAAAACTGGCTACTATATTTACTTGTGGACAGACTAGCAAGAGGAGGTCATGTCAGGTATTGACCATATTCGTTTATCTGACTTCTCAAAAATGCTAAACCCCTTTAATAAAAAAAAATAATAATCAGGCAATTAGAATTAAATTAATCAAGTTAAAACAATCTTAACAGTAATCCTTACCAAAGGTAGAAGAAACATCAGAGACAACAGGAATTCTTCTTTTCTGTTACCATGAATTTAAACAAGGAATCGCAGAATGCTGTGGGGTTGCCAGGGACCTCTGGAGATCATCTCCTCCAACCCCCTGCCAAAGCAGGGCCACCCAGAGCAGGTCCCACAGGAACGCGTCCAGGCGGGGTTTGGAATGTCTCCAGAGAAGGAGACTCCACCACCTCTCTGGGCAGCCTCTTCCAGGGCTCTGCCACCCTCAAAGTGAAGAAGTTCCTCCTCATGTTTAGGTGGAACTTCTTATGTTCAAGTTTGTGCCCATTTCCTCTTGTCCTGTCACTGGGCACCACTGAAAAAAGACTGGCCCCATCCTCCTGACACCCACCCTTTAAGTATTTATAGGTGTTGATCAGATCCCCCCTCAGTCTTCTCTTCTCCAGACTAAAAAGCCCCAAGTCCCTCAGCCTTTCCTCATAAGAGAGATGCTCCAGGCCCCTCATCATCTTTGTAGCCCTCTGCTGTACCCTCTCCAGCAGTTCCCTGTCCTTCTTGAACTGGGGAGCCCAGAACTGGACCCAGTGCTCCAGACGGGGCCTCCCCAGGGCAGAGCAGAGGGGGAGGATGACCTCCCTTGACCTGCTGGCCACGCTCTTCCTGATGCCCCCCAGGATGCCATTGGCCTTCTTGGCCACAAGGGCACATTGCTGGCTCATGGTCATCCTGTTGTCCACCATTGTCCACGATCCTGTTGTCCAAGGAAGCTCAGATAAGGATAGGCAGCGATATGAAACACTAAGATGTCTTTAAATTAAACCAGTAAAGTGGCAACAGTGATGCAAAGGAGCAGGTTTTTGCCACTACATTAGGATTGCTAAGACTGAAAAATTGACAAGGCTGATTTATGCGTATGGAGAGCTGCATGTTTAAACTTAGGGGAATATGACTATTCTTCCTTTAATTAGATTGTAGGCACTTGTGGTGTAGAGCTAACCAGGTCACTGTCTTGCTTGGATTCTACTGGCTTAACTCGTTTAAATAATTTGTCCAGTCAAAATACAGATTTGTGATGAAGTGGACTGATGTTGATCTGTCATGGTTTAAATTTGGGTTTAAATGTGTTACCAATCAAGTGCTTTTAGTTTAAGCACTTAAGTGCCTGGTGTTCTGAACCAATTAAATGTTTTGCAGTAACCTTCAAAACAACTTCCCGAAGTACAGTGGAGTAGGTAGTGCTGGGGAATAGAGACTCCTGAGGACAGAGCAGCATCCTGTTTTCTTAGTGTTTTCAAGAGGAATAAATGAAAAGGGTAGAGATCTCTTTTTCCTTTAGAATTGTTCATTTTCATACCGTTATGGCTGTGGGTAGTTGAAATGATGGTTAGTTTATCCCGAAAGATTTCTTATTAACATCGTTGTCGCTAGTTCTTGAAAGGTAACAAAATAAGATGCAGAGTGACTCTCTGTGATAATAATCTCCTGTCACCTCCACTTGGTTTGTGGAGGTAAGATGTAGGTTTGTTATATGTGAAGTCTCAGAAAAGGATTCTAAACTTAATCAGTCCATGCATTTGGCTTTTATAGAGTGTTTGAGCTGGTTGCCATTTTATCTGTAGCCCGGGAGGAGTTTGTAGGCGACACTGTTCATGGCAAATTCCAGGCAGAGCTCTTAATCCTAATTCTGTTGTGGAAACAACATAGAAGAAAACAAAACCATGCAACTTCCCTTCCAAGCTGGAGTATTTCATTAAGCTGGCTGTTCCAGTTTCCACAGGCACGGAGCGCTATGGCGACTACTGGTGATGATCAGTAATTTCATGTTCATCGAGTCAGGCAGTAGAATTTTGGGAGGTAGCTGGGTGCATCCAGATAAAGCGTGGGTCGCGGTGCTGCAACTTCTTCCCACCTCTCCTCTGTCTTCTCAGATCAGGGTCATGGTGGGCTTCACTTGAAATTTGAGTATTCAGTGTCTAGTGAATGGATGCTTTGTTGTCATCGTGGTGGTCCTACCCCACAGTTCCAAAACCCGTGGTCATGGTTAGCGCTGGCTGAGGCGTTCTTACAAGGGTCAGATCAAAGGATCTTCGTGGTTGGAAGGGACCTGTGAGATCAGTGAGTCCAACCATACACAAATAATTGTGGCCTGAGGTACTTCATCCCGGGGTGTGCCCTGGCGTACCCGTTGCAGCGCTGTGGGAATGCCGTAGCATTCAGAAGCGCTCCCTTGCGGGAGGGACCTGGTTATTCTTTCTGGTGACTGAGCGTTTGAGAAAGATCGCTCTCGGACACGGATATCTTCAAAAGCTGGGTGCGCAATGGTTGTTGAGTGAGATGGTCTGCGCAGGGCATCAGGCTCATAATCACTGTTTTCTTATCCTGTAAACTACTTTGAGAATTGCCTGTGAAAAAAAAAGTTTACCCCCAGAATGAGGGATTTTCAGGATTTTATTATATTATCGCTTACGTTTTCTTAGCTGTTTTAAGGGTTTTCTTTGCTGTGCCTTAGCTTTTGTACGTGGCCACGTGCTACGTGTGCAAGTTAAATAAAGGGGCTTGTAAGGAAAAAAAATATTTTACTTAAATTCTTACATGTTCTGCGTGAGCTAGGATATGAGACGGAGGCTTTTTAAAACACAAGAAAATATTCTATTAGATCTTGTTAGAGATTTAGCAACTGGGTTGTATTTCCCTCTCTAAAATGAGTGGATGTGGGGAAGGGTGCAATGCAGTAGTTGTAGTAAATATCCTGTTGCAATAGGAATGAACAAGCAATAATCCCAGCATTTCTCAGCTCTCTGATTTTTTTTTTCTGCTTTACATGCATTAAACCCCTGCTTTATGAAGATCTAATTTTGTTTAAAAATAGTTGGAAGGGGTAGGATCCATGAAGTCCCTTGCGCTGTAGTACCAAGTCAAAAGAAAGCTCCTTGGAACTTCATACTCATTTCTTGCCCTTTGCTTTTTAAAAGTTTTCTTCAACTTCCTGGCCAGCTAATAAGAAGGCATTTTGTATTTTTGGAATTGTATTTGTATTTTTTTTTTTGTATTATTGGAATAAGCCTGAGAGGGATGTTCATTACTGTCCCAAGGAACTTGTCTGAATATACAAGACTGGGTATGTTGCAAGACTTTTTCAAGAGGGATTAGTAATTTTGAAGTTACTGCTGGATGTTAAACACTGCCTAAAAAATATCTTTAAGTAAGCAATAATAATGGGGAAATCTGATTTTTTTAAAAACTTGAATCACCATTAGTTTACAATTTTCAAATGCTTGACATCTTACGAGGTCTACGTAGCAATGAAATAAGCCCGGAGAGAAATATTTCTGCTTGAACGCTTAAGGCTGAAGATATAAGAAATGCTCCGTACTTGGAAATTCTTGCAGGCAAATCCTGGTAATCGTGTTGAGGGGTGAAGTTCTCAAGATTGTAAAAGTAATTCTGGATTTCAGCTTTACCTTTGCAAATGGGAATATGAAATTCAGTACAAAATTTTAAATACGGTCTTAATTTAGAAACTGGTTCTCCTCTCTCTCCTTTTCTTAACATGCTTTCATTTAGAACTTACCTCTACTTTGCTAGGTAGGTGTGTCGGAACAGAGCAAGAATTTGGTCAGAGGAATTTAAACAAGAAAGGATGTAAATGAAAAGCAAGTTTTGGTTAGTTGTAAAAATATATATTCAATGCTGTACTTTCAACCCATGGCAGTCCCTCTTAAATCTTTCCTGCATCCGCCACTTTCCTTTCTTCCATTGCTTTTAGAAAGAAAGGTTGAAAAACTTATTTTTAGTTTTCTTTGTTTGAAAGCTTTGTTATATGAAAGGAGGAGAAAGAAGAATGTTAAATAGACAATGATAGGCCTGATGCAATATAGACAGACTTTTTACTCGATAGTTTCCAGTTGGTCTAAAAACTTTACATCGAAGCTACGCTAGGGCCTGCCAGTTGCGATGTGTTTTTCCACCTACCCTGTGAGAAAGGGAGACAGGGAGAGGCTTCCTTTTTTTGGTGTGTTATATCTGTTTAGAAAGATGACATAATACATTTTAACTAAACAGATTGAACAGCTACTGTGAGAATTGAAGATATTGTGGGGAAATTATGGAGAAACCGAGATTGAGCCTGAAGAGACCAGGGTCTCAGTTTGCAAAGGGTATGGATTCTTTCTTTCCCTCAACTATTGTAAAATACAATTAGAGATACCTTTCAGGTGAACATAAAATGAT
Source organism: Limosa lapponica baueri (assembly GCA_002844005.1). Lineage (NCBI taxonomy): Eukaryota > Metazoa > Chordata > Aves > Charadriiformes > Scolopacidae > Limosa > Limosa lapponica. The sequence continues at coordinate 320,834 of KZ505850.1, forward strand.
TCAAAACATGAATGTCATGTTTTTAGAACTTATTAATCCTTAAATTCTGCAAATGTTTGAATGAAGAACCCAAGAACGCTTCCAAAATTTATAGCTGATGTCCTGTGAGTTGTTTAGGGTAATTTTCCTCTGTCAGGAAAGACTTCTTTTTTTCCCCCCCTCATCTTAAGTATTTGCTGTGGAACCATGTGTGGTGAAAGCTACCTTTAGTCCCTTCCAGCTGCTTTCTATGTTGCTTTGGCTTTCAATTCTCAGCATATCTCAGAGTGCTGTTTTGACAACCTTTTTTTCTGTCTGTGATACAGGCTTTTTCTTTACACTGCAAGGCTGTGTATGCTTATGTTATTGTATGATAATTAATACCGTGTTATCCTGGGTGTTCCTGCTCTCAGAAAGATATATTATTCATCTATTAACCAAATAATTAGTACTTAGAAATTTTTTTTTCCCCCTCTTTGGTTTCTCTGCAAGGGTAAAATAGAACTTGTATATACGCAGTCATTTAAAGATTTAATTGCTATGTGTTTGTCACCTGCACCCCTCCTTTAGAAACTTAGCCCTGTCACTGGTATAATATTTATCTTGTGTTATGGTGCCTTCAGAACTTTGTACCAAAGACAAATGTTTTAAGAGTTTTACTTTTTAGGGCTTTTTATCAATCTGCATTCAAACTAGTTTGTAGGCTCGGTACACCAGGCGTTGTTTGGGAGTACGGGGATGTTTTACATCTATGGCCTGTGAAAAGGTGAGCATCTCCTTTGCTCGTCGTTATAAAATGGAAAGAAAGCAAATTCTCAAATGAAGGATCCTTAATGCAAAAGGCCATTACTCCTCTTTATGCAACTGATACTTCTGAGGTGTGCAGTACAATGTAAGTTGAAATACAGCACGGTGAGAGGCCGCCAGTCATTACTGACTCAGTATGAAAAGTGTCCTTTACTTCTGTTGTTTAAGTGGGCTTCAGGTAGTTGCCATACCAGTGCGACTGTCTTGACCTGCTCCTTCAGCAAAATGGATATTAATTGAGCCTTATCCATGATAGGATACAGCTATCCTGCCTTTATTCCAAATTCCACACGTTCTGAATTTATCCATTGCACTATCCCATCCAGTACTGATATTATAGGAAACATACTGGTGAATGTCACCAGAGCGTTGAATTCATCTTAGCATATTTTTCTTCCTGAAATTCTCAAATGCATATTGGACAGGAAAGGTGATTAGATCTTTGAAGTCTCCTGTCAGACCGAGGAGAACTTGCCTACTGTTGTTGCTTGTCTCCTCAGAAGGATGAAGCTGTACAGGGCGTACAACTACTGGGTGCAGTGGGCAGATGCAACCCACTTAGGGTACCGTGTAGTGTTGCGCTTGTCGTGGAGCTTTGCCACCCATAACTCTGTTGAAAGGTAACTGCAACAGGGAACTCAGAATCGCAGAATATTCATGGTTGGAAGGGACCTTTGAGATCATCTAGTCCAACCTTGTGCAGGACAAGGAGGTATGGAGAACATCGGGGCTTTGGTCAGCACGGGGCAGGATTGCACAGGTGACGTGTGTGATACTGTTAGTCTCCTCTAACCAAAGCGTTATGTTGGTTTTCACTATTGGGGCTTAATTTCTCACTTCTCTTTGCATGGTGAGCTGGGCTTTTTTTGTTTTGTTCCTTGGCTCTGATTTATGTAGTGTTTGGACTCATGAGTGTCCTGTGGGTTCTCCATTTTATTTGGAAACATTACATTTTAAAATCTAAAACAAAAGCTATCAACACGTTTTGTTTGAAATGTTTCATATTATTGTTCCCTAAAATTCCGTTTTCTTTATCTTCCCAGTCACATGGGAGCTTGGAGGGAACACACACACATCTCTAATGCCAGTGCTGCAGTTTAAAAATAGTTTTCCTCCCCCAAATGCTAACAGCTGGTTGGCTTTGTTTCCTGGCTGAAGATGCATTGTATAGTATTTTCGTTCCCAGCTGTTGCCAAATGTTAATGGATCAAGCTCTGCAAGTTTGACTCTGTAAAGTTGGTTGTAATACTAATGACACTGTGACTGCACTTCTGCGAGGCTTTTCACAGCTCCAGTCGAGCACCTAGTACCCCGTTTTGCAGATAAATAAAGCAAAAGGAGAAAGTGGTTGAGGGGAGATGCTTTGTGTTGGTTTAAATGACAGTGAAGATAATCAGCGCTGCTGGAAGCCAAGCGTTATCCAAGCAACAGGAGGATGTGGTGGTGGTGGTGAGGAGAAGGGGTGGTGTAAGTTGTGCTCCCCCGGGATAGACCCCGACCCGCTGTTCCTTTCCTGCAGTTGGAGTAATTCAGTTCAAACACCGTGGAAAATCTCTTGCTGTCCTGTTGAAATGATAGCAATTGCATACTGGAATCACTGCTGTCTTCGCTTTTCACCCGTGATGGAAAACGTCTAAACATTGTATTTCAAGAAAAAAAGGCATTTGTAGCAATATTTTTCGAAATACATGTTTTTGTAATGCTGTGAGTGGACAGTATTGTATAGAATGGCAAGTTATTTCTGTACTGAGTAGAATATCGTATAATAGCTCTTCTGTTTTTCCCCATCTTGAAGTACTCAGCAAAACTATCTTATCATCTTACCAGGAGTGAATCTGCCGTTTTATTTTATTTTTATTTTATTTTTTATTTTATTTATTTTATTGCGAAAAGCCTTTCGCAATGCCTGGCAGTTGAAGTGGTATTGCCTTCATACCTGTGATCCATGATGTTTACATTCTGGCATAAAAGCTGAAGCAACTAGTGCAAAATATGGAGAGACCTGAGAGTTAATAAACAGATGGCGATTCTGTTCATGTGGACATAATTATATACGGCATTTTTAATTGCATAAAATAAATGTATTGGTTTTGATTAATACAGTAAGCTTGCCGGTCACATATAGATTAGTGCCTTGTGTGGTATAAACCTGAAAGTTGGTTTGTTACCGTGTATTATGTGATATGATGGGGATCAGTTTTGGGAACACCGATGCTCTAATTAGAATATGCTCTAATTAGAATCCTTTCTACACTGATTGTACCGGATAGATTAATCCTATTGCCATATGGACTTGGAATTGCCTTGGGTACGCAAAAGAAAAATCTAGATAAATGATAACTCATTTAATACTCCGTGTTTATGGAAAACAGAATTCTGCAGGATCTTCTAAAGGGAAACAAGAGCGTGCCAAAGGCAGTTTCAGTGTTGAGTGTTCATGGATGGTAAAATTATACTTAACACACGCTTGTAATTTTTGCAGGTAATAGCTCTAGCAGATGCAGCAGAAGAAAATCAAGCCAAGATGTTCCAGGCATTCACAAAGTTGAGAAGTGCCACCCATCTGATGGTTGCACTGATTAGCCTGTGGCAGAAGCTCAGCGCTGATCAAGTTGCTATTCTGGAAGCTACTTTTTTGCCGTTAGCAGAAGATACACCTGAGCTGGTAAGAATCTGTAAGAGCGGCTCGAAAAATGCTCATTGACAGAGCTTGAAGTGCTTATTTCCCCATGTACTTTGTTGAAGACTCTCCCTTGAAGTTATTTGGTCGCCTTATTAAGTAGGTGTTTGATGCAAACTATGTTGATTACACAGGAAAGTGGGAAAGTAGGAGTAAATTATAGAATGTTTCGTTAGAAGATAGGGGTGATACCAGTTAATTTCCACTTGGTTCTTTCTTACCAAACCACGTAGGAGTGTCTCACATAAATTTAGCTGGCTTTAGCTTCTGTCCAGCTGTTAGCACAAACAGAACAGCCCCAATTTTTTTGAAGCCTGTAATATAAATGCCATATAATACACAAGTGTACTCACATGCACACATTCCAACAGAACTATAAAATATAGACATGTACACACAGTAATACAGTGTATTTACTCTATTAAGCATTTGCTATACTTTGTCTTCAGTGTTTACACATTGCTTAATATAATGGATGAAAGTTATACAAAGATAATATTGTGAATAGATAACATACTCGTATATCCAAACCATGCTCCAGATAGTTCCGCTTCGTGTAGATGTCTCCCAAACTCTGCTCGATTTAGTGACTGTGACAATGTGAGATTGTGTGCAACATTTGGAGAATGAAGATAATGCTGTATTCTGTCCTTGCTTGAGGCATCCAACTAAACACTGCTTTAGTTGTACTAAGGAATGTTCTAGACTAAAAGCAACTAGAGTTGATCTTCAGTTAGTTATAAGTCCAGCCTTTTTACTGGGTTCTAGAATTAAGTACTTAAAGACAGCACCCCACAGTTAGAAGAGAAATAAACTCCGAGATTAATACGTCTCAACAGTTTCTTTTAGGTATCTGAACTATGAAGGATACTGCGTAGCCTTTCACAAATGACTTTTATAGAATAAAAAATAAGAATTATCTAAGTACACATCAGTTTTAATCTTCATGCTCTGCACATGGCTTTTGCAATATACAGTGAATCCAGATTCTGGTATGTACCTGGAATACTTAGAAGGATTTGTGGCCATTTAGAAAGCTGGTGCTGAGTTCCAAGTGGATCTAGGCTCGTCTGGAGGGGAAAAAAAGGTGTTTTGTCATTCTGTGTGATATTGACCCATAGGAGGCAAAGCAAAGTGGTTGTGTTGAGATTTGTTTTGGATTTTTGCCTGATTTAAACTAGAAAAATCAGGCTGCACAAATGGGGAGTGGGAATGAATGGATTTGAAACAAACTGAAATGAATTCCATGAATGGAATTGAAAGCAAGTTTGTATGAAACCCAAAGAACCATTTTTTGCATGTCTCACTTTTATTTTGCCATCAGGAATGGCATTGCTTTGACACGTTTTGATAAAACATGGTGAAATCTGTTGTGTGTCTTATAATACAGACTGTCGCTTCAGTGTATGTCCTGATGTGGTTTTGTTTTTTATAGCAGTTAACAATGTTCCTTATTAAAGCTGTAAGACCTCAAATAAATATTCTAAGGATGTACATCCTGCAGAGCAGCCAGGATGAAAAATGTAAACCAACAATAACTGGAGGTGGAGATGGAATTGAAGCCTTTACAAAATACTGAATGCGTGCCATATTGAAGTTGTTACGGTACCACAGAAATCTGCATGTAATTTAAGGAGAAGTTGAGGCAGGGAAGGGGGAAATCTCGTGCCATACCAATGATATTTGCAGACAGAAGCTCCTAGCTAGTGTTCAGGTTTCCTTGCAAGCGGTTGAGTGGAACGCTGGTGAGAGAAAGTACTCTGAAGAATTTTTATTTACTCTTCAAACAATCCTGCACAACGGGTTGTTGTATTTTTATTTGGAGGGAATGTGTGAGAAGACAGTTGGGATGCAGTCTGCATCTCCAGAACACTCTCTGCCTTGTGAGCGTTAAACTATGGAAATGGGGTTTGTTTTTTAATAGAAGGGAAATGTTTAGAATATATTCTTACCCTAAAAAGAAATGCTTCGCTGACCATAACATCAACATTATTCTCATACGTGCCATTCCATTTGGAACAGATTGCATCTTGTTTTCTAGACCTGGCAATAAGTCCAGCTAGACATTTAGCAAATACAAAAGTGGTGTTTTGTGTTCCCATTGTCACTGGCTTTTTTTTTTTTTTCAGCCTGCTAAATGGTTTCTGTAGCTGCAAACTTTTGTCTAAGAACATAAATAATTTGGTTATCCTTGTCTACAGAGGTATAGCAGAAGTAATACTGGGAGTAACAGGTATTTGGCACCATATGTTATTTCCTGTGGTAAACTTCTAACTAGCACCTAAATAGTATTGCTTGGATTAAAATGCTTAAAGGGTTGCTCTTGTTTACTGTTGGAAATACAAGACCACGACCCTTTTCCAGTGATTCTTTCACGAATTCTGTGCAGTCTGAGAAGTATAACACCAGAAACTGAACGAGGTCTCTCAGGTCTCTGCTTTTGACTGGTGAGATAAATGAGCTGATCCTTCTGCTAATGAAACCATTAAGACAGTGATCCCAAAACTGAATAAAAGTTAGTCTTAGCCACATGGAAGTTATGTGCGGTTTAGTCCCAATGTACTTTGTTACTGTGGGACTAAAATGAAACCCATATTCAAAATATAGAAGTATATATTGTCAATATTTCAGAGCATAGTGATACAGCTCCATGCAAACTATACTTTAAAATCTATACTGGTTTTGAGTCCTATGGTTTGCTATCTGTTGAAATATATGGTAGAAAACTATTTTAGAGTGCTTTTGGAGCCAAAAGAATCTGTGATCTCCTTAATAACGTTAATGATGTATCAGAGATTTTATTATGCACTTGGCTGTTTTCAGGAGAGTTGGTGACTGCTCTGCAGGACTGGCATATTCGTTATTAGCTTATATCAGTGAGTGACAACAATTTGACATACTAGAGAGTCTGAAAAATGACAAAAGCAAGGAACATTTTTAGGGAGGTTTTTCAGTGATTATACTTTACCAAGCTTGATTTATCTGGATGGAAAAAGATATTTGAAAAATGCTGAGTTTGTGATAAAGCATATGTTTACAATAGGAAATCCTTTTGGGAAAGGAGGGAATTTGTCCAGGCTAATTTAAAGAGTTCAAAGGGTTCATGCTACACGGGGTAGTTTTGGTAAAATGGTTGAATGGCGTCTGCTTTGACTGATGGCTCGTATGTCTGATCATTAAGCTATTAATGCTTTCTTTGTTTAAGACATTACAAAGGGAGAAAATGTCTGTCAATACGAACATTCTAACTTTAGGACTGATGGAGGGTACTATGGCCATCAGTAGTAACTGTACTGTAGAATTAATATTTTCATACTCCTTGTGATTTTACCAAATAACGACATACAGGTCCTTCATTTCTCAGAATCATGCCTTTCTTGTTGTAGTCACATTTGTGATACTAGAGTAAATAGTAACAGCTATAAACTGGCATCGAGGAAGTCCATTTTGATCTCCTTTTATTTATGTTTGGAATTGTACCAACCAAGTAAATGTCTGTATTTCGTCTTAATTTCTTATTGAAATTGTAAATTGAAAGAAAAAAAAAAATGCCTGAGGATGAAATGCATGTTTTTAAGTGACTCTACGATCTAACTTAAGATAGTGACTATAAATTTACTACTTTACAGTGTAGATTAGATAAGGTAGAAAAATACACTTTAAGGCAATGCTGAAAAAGAGATGGTGTCAGAAGAATATCATGAAGTGCGTAGGAAGACTCATAGGAATTACTAGCAAAAGCGTCTGTGCTTTCTGTAGGAAGATGATCTGAATGTAAATCACCAGAAAAAGAAAAGATCAGTCACTTGAGAGACTGGAAAGCCTGCTGGGTTTTATGCATGATAGCAGACGGGGTTTACTGTAGAGTTCTTCAGTACATAGAAAAGAGCCTTTTGTGGAAAGAATCCTTTACTGTGAGTGAAAGTTCTCAAGATTAAAGATAAGATTATTTCTGTAATTCCAGGAGGCTTAATCCTATCAAGACTGACAGTAGCCAACTTCTTCTTGAGTTTTTCCTTGAATGTTTAGTACTGTTGAAGCTTTGAGCTAATAATTACATCTTGGGTAAGGGTAATTTTTATGAGTCCTAATTCTTAGAATTTATTGAAAATGGTCACTTTTCACTAATTCTTGTAATTAGTTAGAGTATAATCCAACCTAGGGTCTTAATCATAGTAAAATATGTCTGGAATTAGTTTTTTATGTCTTGTATTTTCTATACTCTGCTTGTTGTCTTAATCACTTCTTAAATGCAAAGCTCCAAGTGTGTAGCAGACTTGAAATATTTTAAAATAGCCTGAAATATTTTGTGTTTAATTGTTTGCCTTATGCTTGTACAAGTTATTTTTTGGTATTTTGTAAATGCTTTTAAAATTTCTTAAACAAAGCAAAAAACCCACAAAATGCAAAAAACCAACAAAAACCCCAAACCCGCCACAAGGCGGTGGGCAGTGACAGCTGGTAACTTGGAACCGGTTTTCCATACAGTTGTATTCTTTATTTCTGTGAACAGACAAGTTAATAGCAGATACATGATTTCCCCCCACCCCTTCTTCTTTCTAGAAATACGATGGATAACACAGCTCAAAATAAGTAGTTTTAGAGGGAGAAGCATGAAACTTGTTGCCTTTCTCGCAGCTGGGAGAAATAATTTATATTATATGATGTTGCCTATCTTTTGTCAAAAATCAAAGCGAGTCAACGAGTCTTCCTCCTAGTCAAATCAAAGCAACAGAACCATTCAGAAAGACTCTTCTGGAACAGTCGAGCATCTAAGTCCAGTAGAATTGAAAAAAAACAATCTAGTGGGTTTTAAACCTTTAATCACCAAAATGAAAGAAGGAGCTTTAAGCTTTTCCTGGTAAAAACCATCATTTTTCAGTAAAAAAGGTCAGCCTCGGTCTGAAGTTTAATTTTGGTTCAGGGCAGCATAAGATATGGGTGTACCTGCGGTAGGTTTGCAGATGACACCAAGGTGGGTGGGAGTGTCGACCTGCTGGAGGGTAGAAAGGCTTTGCAGAGGGATCTGGACAGGCTGGATGGATGGGCCGAGGCCAATGGGATGAGGTTCACCAAGGGCAAGTGCCGGGTCCTGCCCTTGGGTCCC
>KZ505850.1:331244-369677 GCA_002844005.1 Limosa lapponica baueri
TTGTTTTTTTTTTTTAATTTGCAGTTTTTGCAGTGACTGGTAAGAAGGGGACAGCAGATTTTTATCTTTTCAAAAGACTTACTTCTGGTGGTTGGTAGTAGTACTGCTTTTCAAAAAAGAAAGCCATCCTTTTTTCTTCCAGATGGCATAAAATTAGTTTAAACAAAATTATGTGGGTTTTGGTGTGCATTAGGAATCGTAAAAGTTCTAAGGACAGAAGGAATCATTGTATTCTTGTCTTCTTTAATTGTATTCCCTGGAACTTATATCAAGCGCGGAACCAGGGTTCAGCCTTGGTATAAACCTTCTGCTAATGAAGAATCTGACATATCTGTTGGTTAGATGTATTTTTTTAAAAAAGTTTTGAGGATTAATTTTGTATTGAACTTGAGCTGTCACCTTATTTATTCTGCCAGCATTAGAGCTCCTGAAGTTCATCTTCAGTGGGCTGACCCTGGTGTGGGCAGAAGCCTACTCAGGGATATTATTTCTTGGTGTGAATTAGTCAAGGCAGACCTGTGCTCTGCTGTGATTAGTTTGCCTCCAGCGTATATTATCTCCTTTAAAACTAACTTGCATATCCCACAAAGTAGTGCGGTTGTCCCCAGAGACATACCCTTTGTTTGAGAGATTAAATAAGCTCCTGTTATCAGACATCTTTCTCTCTGTCATATGGTGATGGGGACCTCTAAACTTTCTCTTTGTTACGGTGGTGTAATCTGTCTGGTTCAGGTACAAAGATAAGCTAAAATATTTTAGTGTAGTAGTAATTACTGAATACGTGCTGCATACCAGAAGTCCAGATCAGTTGTCATCTAAACTGCTTAATGACAAGGGTGATGCATTACAGTGATTACGGCAATGTTTTTCACCAAGAGGTCTTAACGCTCAATCAGTGACTCTTTCTTTTGGGTTCTTTCTTCTAAAAGAAGCTGGTTGTCAGTGAAGAATTCCCTTGATATTGTGTCCGAATTGAAAGATCTGCAGACTCTTGCTACGTATTGAAAAGTGTTGTACTAGTGGTTTAGAAATATTACGGGATTTATGACTTATTGTAAAATTCCACTGGAATTACTTATATACTGAAAAACTTACCAGTTTTAGCATCATTAGTTTATGGACTTTATATTCCATAATGGGACAGGTTTTATAGACTGAAAAGTTGCGTATTTACTGTTGGTTTTCTTTCTGAGTCTCGTACCAGTTCAAACCTATGATAGATTTATTCATTTAGAATAAAATCTGTAATCATAGAAACATAGAACAGTTTGGATTGGAAAGGACCTTTCAAGGTCATCTACTCCAACCCGCCCTGCAATGAGCAGGGACATCTTCAACTAGATCAGGTTGCTCAGAGCCCCATCCAACCTGACCTTGAATGTTTCCAGGGATGGTGCATCTACCACCTCTCTGGACAACCTGTTTGGTTTTTACTGCCCTTATTGTAAAAAAATTCTTCCTTAGATCTAGTCTAATTCTTTCCTCTTTTAGTTTAAAGCTGTTATCCCTTGTGCTGTTGCAACAGGCTCTGATAAAAAGTTTATCCCATTTTTTCCTGTAGCCCCCTTTAAATACTGAAAGGCCACTATAAGGTCTCCCCGGAGCCTTCTCTTCTCCAGGCTGAACAAACCCACCTCCCTTGGTCTGTCTTCATAGGAGAGGTGCTCCTGCCCTCTGAGCATTTTTGTGGCCCTCCTCTGGACCTGCTGCAACAGGTCCATGTCCTTCCTGTGCTGAGGGCTCCAGAGCTGGATGCAGTACTCCAGGTGGGGTCTCACCCCACCTGGGGTAGTTGAGGGGCAGAATCACCTCCCTTGACCTGCTGGCCACACTTTTTTGATGCAGCCCAGGATGCAGTTGGCTTTCTGGGCTACCAGTGAACATTGTTGGTTCATGTCCAGCCTTTTATCCATCGGTACCCCCAAGTCCTTCTTGACAGGGCTGCTCTCAGTCCCTTCATCCCCCCAGCCTGCATTGATACCAGTCCAGGTGAAGGACCCTGCACTTGGCCTTGTTGAACCTCAAGAGGTTCACACGAGCCTACTTCTCAAGCCTGCCCAGGTCCCTCTGGATGGCATCCCATCTCTCAGGTGTGTCAACTGCACCACTCAGCTTGGTGTCATCTGCAAACTTGCAGAGGGTGCACTTTGATGCCACTGTCTATGTCATTGATGAAGATATTAAACGGACCACTGAGGACACCACTTGTCACCGATCTCTACCAATCTCCATCTGGACATTGAGCCAGATGGATATATACCCTCTGGATGCGACCATTCAACCAATTCCTCATCCACCAAACCATCAAATCCATATTTCTTCAATTTGGAGAGAAGGATGTTGTGGGGGACCATGTCAAAGGCCTTGCAGAAGTCCAGAATAATGACATCAGTACCTTGTCCCTTGTCCACTAATGTAGTCACTCCATCATAGAAGGCCACCAGGTTGGTCAGGAAGGACTTGCCCTTCACGAAGTCGTGCTGGTTGTCTCAAATCACCTCCCTGTCCTCCATGGGCCTTAGCATAGCTTCTAAGAGGATCTGTTCCATGATCTTACCTGGCAGTGCTGTGTCAGTATCTGATTAAAAAAAGCCAACTCTGTATCGTGGCATTTTCTGAAAAAATAAAATAGAGATACTCCCAAAAATTTTATGAAGCTCTCCATTTATGTTGAACATATGACTTGATGATACGCAAATAAATTCATAATTTCTCTCACACCTGACAGTCAGAACTGTTTCTGATATATGAAGACCTAATCACCAAGTCATCCAATCTTTTTTTCTTGGGGGTAGAACCCACCCCTAGTTTGATCTTAGCACATTTGGTCCTGAATTTGTTGATGGTTGTTCTTAGTTCTAACTTGCAATCATAATATGGTATTTTTTGGTCATTGTTAGATAGCCAGTAGCTATAGTTCACACATTGTGGTGTTGTATATCTGTCTCCTGCAATTTACAAAGATACTGCTAGGCAGTGTGGGAAGATGACATGTGACTCTTTCATCCTGTTGAAAGATCCCAGAAAAAAAACCTCACTGCCTTTTTTATTATGATTTTCAGAGAAGCCATTTTTTCAGATGGAAGTTTTTCACGGAATTGTCAGAGTTGGAAGGGACCTCTAGACACCATCCAGTCCAACCCCCCTGCCAAAGCAGGGTTGCCCAGAGCACATCACTCAGGACTGCATCCAGGTGGGGCTTGAAGATCTCCAGAGAAGGGGACTCCACACCCTCCCTGGGCAGCCTCTTCCAGGGCTCTGCCACCCTCACCCCAAAGAAGTTCTTCCTCAGATTTGAATGGAACTTCCCATGTTCCAGCTTGTGCCCGTTGCCCCTCGTCCTGTCACTGGGAACCCCTGAAAAGAGTCTGGCTCCATCCTCCTTCAACCCACCCTTTAGATCCTTGGTTGGAAGCATTACTAAGGTCTCCCCTCAGCCTTCTCTTCTCCAGGCTAAAGAGTCCCAGCTCTCTCAGCCTTTCCTCATCAGGGAGATGCTCCAATCCCTCCATCATCTCTGTTGCCCCACGCTGGACTCTCTCCAGTAGTTCCCTGTCTCTCTGGAACTGGGGAGCCCAGAACTGGACGCAGTATTCCAGTTGTGGCCTCACCAGTGCAGAGCAGAGGGGGAGAATGACCTCCCTCCACCTACTGGCCACACTCTTCCCTACGCAGCCCAGGATCCCATTGGCCCTCTTGGCCACAAGGGCACATTGCTGGCTCATGGATAGTTTCTTATCCACCAGAACCCCCAGATCCTTCTCCTCAGAGCTGCTTTCCTGCAAGTCCACCCCTAACCTCTATTGGTGCCTGGGGTTCTTCCTCCCCAGGTGCAGGACCCTACAGTTGCCCTTGTTGAACCTCATGAGGTTCTTCTTTGCCCAGCTCTCCAGCCTGTCCAGGTCACGCTGGATGGTGGCACGGCCCTCTGGAGTGTCCTTTTCGTTAATGGTACGATGCTTAATTCCTAAATTAAGAATGATGTGCCAGTATTCTCTCCTGTCTGCACAGGTGGTGATAGACTCAGTTTACATTCGGACAGGCCAGTTCAAATTGAAGGAACATCAAGATTGAAGAATTTATTTTGCCATCTTCTCCTGGCTTTTTCAATGAAGCGGGAGTTTGATATAGCCAAAATATGGTATTGATGCCTCCTAATTATTTATTCACAAGATGAGGCTGTACAAACAATGGAGAAGTTAATAATTTTTGCCCAAGCTACTGTTTCAAACAAAAACCCAATAATTCTAACATAAGCTTGAAAATTTGCTATCCAAGTAAATATGCAAATCTAGCTTGCCACGATCTTCATTGTTCTCACCTGTGCATTTTGGGAGAATGAAAATTCCACACTTCGAAGAGCTGAGTTTAAAGTTTGTGGTGAGTAAATCTAAAGTACTGTGAGAATTTAAGGAGGAAAAAAACCTTTTTGTCAAGTTTCTTTTTTTTTTCAGAGATAAAATATTTGAGTGGGCATGGTTCCATATTTCACAGCTTTTAGAAACACGGAATCATTTGTCAGGCTTTCATAGCATCTTATATTGGTAACCTAATAAAGAATATTCTAGTAAGAGAAGTAAAGTTCCTCCCTACGCGTATCACTGATATGAAAACAAAATATGGGCTGAGATGCAGTGAAATGTCTCAAGAAGCTTTTTTTAGCATATTTTTTCTCTACTTTTTTTTCTCCAGAACAAGTACAACAAGGTCTGATTTCTCTTCCTTGTATCAAAAATTATCTTGCTGAACCTCGTTGAAGTTATAGACCTTATGTATGGCAGAGCTGCTATTGGATATATAGCATTCTTCAGCAAGATGCATGACTCCTGCTGTATTTGCACGCTTGCAGACAGCTTTGACAGCATCTGCAAAACCCAAACAGCACCTCGGTTTTCCGGGAGAACTGGTGAAAAGTCCTTGAGGAAAAGAAAGATGAAGTGTTAGATGATTTCAATGCTAAAAAGCAAAACAACAGACCCCTGAAGCTGGCAGCAAAGAAGCCAAACCATTCCGTGTAAAGCATGCAGGAGCTGCTTTCATCAGTTCCCAGGATGGGATCAATGGTTGTAAGAAGTCAAGTTAAAAATAAAATTAGGATGACAAAAAGAGTCAAAAATTCAGTATTTGGGAATGGCTCCTACAGAAACCAATGATGTGTGTGAACTTTTGTGATTCCAGACACGATGTATTTGTATTACAAGAAACAAGCATTTCTTAGAGGAGTAACTGTACAATTAGATAGTTAGAATTTATCTCTTGAAAAACATGCCCTCTTCTCTGCCTGTCACCCACTCCGCCTTAAAGGTCTTCATAATTTTCACTGTTGTCCGGAAATAAAATAAGAAAACCCAAGTGTTAGGTCACATTCCATATTGCTCAGATTTTGAGACGTGAGACAATTTGAAAGAGGATTTGGGCAATATGGATACATTACTTGCCAAGAAGAAAACTACTGGTCTAATTGTAGTCTAATTCTGACCTAATTAATTTTGAAAGTCTTTCTGTGCAAATGAAGAACATCCGATCCTAAATGAAGGAGCCCGTGTGGAAATTTGGCTACCGTAATCAGAGATGAATGAAATTTTAATGGAAGAGCTGTTAAAACCACCATCTATAGTCAACCTGACAGATCATGTTATGGTGAACATGGACTTTCCTTGGAGCAAATTACTGAACCCCAAAGCATCCCCACCTGGAGGAGTTCTGCTTTCCTACAGGTGATACGCTCTCTGATGGATCATGTTATCAGTTGTTTCATTAATACACAAAACCCTGATGATGATTAATGCTAATAATCATAATTTGTTCCTGTGAGCCTGACTTTCTTCTGACTTGGACTTGAAAAATATATTAAAGACTTGAATGATAGAGGTCATTCTCCTGATGGAACACAGCTTTCAGAACCTTTGTTTAGTGCTGCTCAATTTGCTACCTTTCTGAAACACCCACTGCTTTAATACTACTTTTACGATTTTTCCTTAATACTACTTATTTTTTATATAATACTTATTATTTCCTTAATACTACTACTGTTTTTCCGTAGTACTACTTATGATTTTTCCAGAAGATCCTTGGTAAAATATTAGTTTATGAGCACCGTTCCTAAAAGACAAGTACTGCGTGTTCTGTAGGATAGCTTTAGAAACACTATTTTGATTTCTGGACCATGAGCGTTTTCAGCTTTCCTTCCATACCTGGAGGCATTATAGAAGGTTTTGGCATATCTTGATTTAAGGTGAAATGTCCCTAGAATAGAATGTTCCAAAAACTATTAGTCTTATATTTAGTGCAGAAGTGTTTAGTGGTTTGTGAATTGTGCTTCAGAGGACAAAAATACCAGAGGAAGAATGAACTTTTAGATGGCAAGTGTACTTTTCAGGAAAGAATCCATCATATAGATGGCTCTCAGGTGCGGTTGCCGTAGGATATCCATGTATGTTTACCGAGCACGACTCCAAATGAGCGGCTCTTGTAGAGAGTTGTTTGTGCTGCTGGAGCTTCTTTTAAATAAATATTGGGAAGAGATCTGGTAAGTCTTGATTCCTTTCTGCTTACTCTTCTGTTTGTTGTTCATGGGCTCTTTAATCTTTTAACCCTTGTATCTGGTGTGTTAAATACAGAGCTTGATTCTTCGGGAGATGGCATACTGCGTTCAGAGTTACCAAGATGTTACCTTATACTTCCGTGGTTTTTGCATTCGACTTTTATCCCTTATGTTTTAATTGTAATTTGTTTGGAGTAGGTAATTTGTAATTTGTTTTGTGCTAAATCCAAATCCGTAATAAGATTTAAATGTCTATAATCTGGCTCTTGGCAATAGGTTAAGACTTCAGAGTACAGTCTCACAAATATGGATCTTCTTCTGCCTAAAATTCTTTCCTTTAATTGAAATGAAATTGATTGATTGACTGTTTTGAAGTATTCTTCTAGAACTTCTGTATCTTACTGATTTTCTTCATTTTAGTTGTTCTGTCTCTTACCTTGTCTTGGTAAGACCTTGTCTTACCTTCAGCTACATCCTCACTCTGAAATTGCTTTTATCACTCTGCAAATTCCCATTGGAATTGAATTATTTTAAACGTCAGTAGAAACAAAAATCAAATCAGTTGATTTTATGGATGTTATACATAACATTTGATTTAACGGCAGATATGATTGTAGGGAGGAGGATTAGCATAACAACTCCAGTTGGTGCTTTTCCTCTTGTGTGCTCACTGCGAATGTCCCTGGTAGGCACTTAATAGATTTGGAAGGTATTTAAGCTTGAGTCATTTGTCTGGATTTTCATCAGACTTGAATTCCACTAGTCTGTAGGATTTTACCATTTCCATGCCTTTTAGATATTCCAGTGGTAGGTTTTTGTTTCTTACATATGTGGAGTGTGGGGGTGGGGTGGTTTTTGGGTTGGGTTTTTTTTTGTGTTTTGTTTTTGTTTTTTTTTTTTCAAAAGTGAATTGTATCAGATTCTAGAATAATCCGTGACTGATGTTTTTAATGCACTATGTTTGAAGAAAACTCTTTTATGTTGTTACAAGGATAATTCTTCAACCAAATGAATCTTAAAAAAATACACTGACTCTTCAGACTGTTCAAAGCTTAATACATTAAGACTTCAGTAATATTTTACTGCAATTTTTTTGAGTGCTATATAGATACACAGTCTATTTGCTTAGCTTTTTCTTTCATTTTATTCAGAGTGTGTTCAAAAGGTCTCCTTAAACAGCTGATCAATTAATTTGTAGCAGTAATTTTTCAGGGACACTCACAAGGGAAGTTTGTCAGCTCCATTTCCAGCAGAACAGGCAACCGCTGCATGCCATCTTCATGGCTGCTGGGGCTGTTATCTCCTGTTCGAGGCAGATAGGTCAGTTAGAAATATGTAGTATGCTTGAAAAACGTGGGTGAGGATGACTGGTACCTGGCAAAATTTGCTAATAGCCTGCTAATATGATTATTTACAAATAATATTTTCTAATAGTCTGTGTCTGTGTTGGAGACTACCAGTTCGGTAGCCCTGGGTTAGTGGATTACCAGTTTATGTGTGTACCAATAAGATAATTTTTTTTTTTTTTTTAATCACTGTAAAAGCAAACTGTTGAGAGACAAAAGGCTGGTGTTTCTTGGGAATTAGCATATACAGAGCTTTCAGATAGAGAAACTTCTTTGGTGGCTTGTATAAGCATAAAGGCCAAGGTTGTTATTCAGTAAGGTGAGCTTCCAAGCACTGTAGCATTTTTGAAAGCTGATGAAATCATTATTGTGACTAAAATCAAGAAATAAGATATAGCAGGCAAATTCCTGAGTTAACAGCTGTAAAAATTCCCGTAATTTGGCTTGCACCGATTCTGCATAGTTTTTGCAGTGTGTTTCACATTGCGTGTGAATTCTTTCAGGGCTGTCTTGACTATCACTCCAGGATAAATTATTCCACAGGCAGCTTGAAAAATGGCTGTTGCATGAGGGATAATTTTAATAATGATCGAGGTTTTCAAAGTGAATTCATACTTTTTGAGAGAGTTGCTAAGATACAGAATCAAGTATCTGTCTGGCTCATGAGCACAGCTTAGGAACAATCTTGTTCAAGTTTGATACGCTGTTAGGATGATTTATTTACACTTTAGACAAATAGTATTAATTTGTAGTTCTCTCACTAAATTTTCCACAATCCCTAGAGTTCTGTTACTCAATAACCCAGTTGTTTTCAACCTCCCAATAATCACTTTGGATTTCTTTTTTTCCCCTTTCCATGTTGTCCACTCCATCCTTTCCCTGGAATGTCCTCAACCCTACAATATTTCAGAGCTCTTAGAGCAGCCAGTTCTTTCTGCTGCAGCCATTAATTTTTAGTTGTATAAAATCACCTCAACAGATTTCTATCAAGGTTTTATTTTTTTATTTTAATGTAGAGGTAGCTTTTGTGCACCCTTTCACTAATTATAAAGTCTGCTTTGGTTTTGACTGGACTTACTAGGTCAGCGGGCTTTGAATTGTAGAAGATAGTTTTATGGTCTACTGAGAAACCAGTTTTACATGGAAATTAAATACAAGAACAAGGGTTGGAAAATTTTAAGGCTATGGCACAAAGTAAAACATACCTGTGTGAGGCAAGGACAGATTACTAGCCGCTTCTAATTTTCTGACTTCCATTAGCTTGTATTTCAGTCTCCTTAACAACTAACTTGGAGGGATGTATCGGTCAGCTTCTCGGCTGCTGTATGCTGACACCAGTTAATCACGTTTCTTTGTCTTTTAGTTAAACTCAAGATTCTTATGTTTATGTTGTCTCATTTTTCGTGATTTGTAGTACAATTTGGAGTACTTGATTTGATTGGTTTTGATGCTTTGTACTTATTGAGTTTCATTGCCCAGTATGTGGGAATGTGGACAGCATTTACCAGCTCATTAACCTCTTTAAATTGGCTGTGGAATGGATTATTTCCTGTCACCACCACAGGTCAGTGGATGGATTACACTCCAGTAGACTCTTTCTAGAATATTTGAAAAACGTTAAGCTACCGTAGCATTTATTGACTGGCATATTTTTTCTAACTTACATGTTTTTTGGGGGGAAATCCAGATAAGGCAGTAGGTTAATATTGTCATTGTTCTGAAGTCAGGAAAGGCAAACATTGACTAAGAAAACCCCAGCAGTTGATCCTGTTCATCTGCAAAATGTAAATGTTTTATAGACACAGAGCATGTGTTCAGGGTACTGTTAAGACCAGTGTATAGACCGGGATGGAGTGCACGTAACTGTGTGGTCTCACTGATGGACTTGCCTACTAGTGACCATCTGTCCTGGGCCTGGTCTTAGGAAGTAACAGAGTCAGGAATGGAGGCCTTTGCTCCTCTGTATCAAAAGCAGGACTCTAGCCTTCACAAAAGCTGTATGTATCTAACAAAAAAAAAATTCACAAACCTTATTTGCTTGCCAGTGAACTCCGACAGAGTTGATGCTGTCATTCTTTCAAATGTTACACCTCCCAAGTCATGGACATTTGGGTAGGTAGGTAATTTTTCTGTTCAGCTGAGTTTTTTCTATCAATCATCATGAGAAAGAGCTTAAAAACTAGAAGACTCTGGGGTTGCATTAATTACAACTGGATACTTGAGTCTTCGTTTTGTTCTGCCTGAGTAATCGCCAAGTAAAGAGCTACCTTGGTGTTACCTTCCGTTGGCTTAGCATGGATAGGTCTTAGTTAGATAGAGCTGGGTGCTTCCAGACTGTAGCCTCAAAACTTCTAAAGTCAATAAAGACATCTACCAGTGCCATTTAACGTCTTTGTCGGAAACGTGGACAGTGGGATAGAGTGCACCCTCAGCAAGTTTTCCGATGACACCAAGCTCGGTGGCATGGTTGACATGCTGGAGGGAAGGGATGGCACCCAGAGGGACCTGGACAGGCTGGAGACGTGGGCTCGTGCAAATCACATGAAGTTCAACCACGCCAAGTAAAAGGTCCTGCACCTGGGACATGGCAGTCCCAGGCACAAATACAGGTTGGGCAGAGAATGGCTGGAGAGCAGCCCTGAGGAGAAGGACTTGGGGGTGTTGGTGGATGAGAAGCTCAACATGAGCTGGCAATGTGCGCTGGCAGCCCAGAAAGCCAACTGCGTCCTGGGCTTCATCAAGAGAAGCGTGGCCAGCAGGTCGAGGGAGGTGATTCTGCCCCTCTGCTCTGCTCTGGTGAGACCCCACCTGGAGTGCTGTGTCCAGCTCTGGAGTCCTCAGCACAGGAAGGACATGGACCTGCTGGAACGGGTGCAGCAGAGGGCCATGAAAATGCTCAGAGGGCTGGAGCACCTCTCCCATGAAGACAAGCTGAGAGAGTTGGGGTTGTTCAGCCTGGAGAAGAGAAGGCTCCGGGGAGACCTGATAGCAGCCTTCCAGTACCTGAAGGGGCTACCAGGAGAGATGGGGAGGGACTCTGTGTCAGGGAGTGGAGTGACAGGACAAGGGGTAATGGTTTTAAACTGGAAGAGGGGAGATTTAGATGAGATACTAAAAAGAAATCCTTTGCTGTGAGGGTGGTGAGACCCTGGCCCAGGTTGCCCAGAGAAGCTGTGGCTGCCCCATCCCTGGAGGGGTTCAAGGCCAGGCTGGATGGGGCTTTGAGCAACCTGATCTGGTGGGAGGTGTCCCTGCCCAGGGCAGGGGGCTTAGGACTCAATGATCTTTAAGGTCCCTTCCAACTCTAATTATTCCATGATTCTATTCCCAAAGTAAGTTCCAACTGATCAGGAGTGTTGAGAGGCCAGACACAAATACTGCAGTGACTGAGTGTCCGTGTAGGCAGCACGTGTATGAACTTGCTTACCGGTGGCTGAATACTGAGAGGTGTTGTGGGTCCTGAAGTCGGCAGACCCCAGAGCCCTTCACCCCAGTTGCCAGCTGTCCGAGCTCCGTAAGATTCTCATGAAAAGACCTGAGCAGGCTTTGTGGCTATTTTGCAGGTTTATTAATTGTAGACATTTTGGATTAATCACATGGTCTCCTCACAGAGTGTAATTTAAGATTAGGGAATGCATCAAGACGGGTCAGTTCTGCATTGTGCACTGCATAGATGATATTATTGTGGTATTAGAATTCACGTGTTACCCTAATAACCTGTCATAAATAATAATACTTTTGCTATCAATGATTCATACTTGAAGGAATGTCTTAGCTTTGGTCGTGTCACTGAAAACCATAGTACGAACTTGAAACTAACTTTTCGAGGTGCCTCATGAAAAGAAACCCGATTATTTTTGCTGAGTCTTATTTGCAGGAGTAGACACTTTATTTTGTGGAAATACGTATACTGAATATGACACTGAATGCAGCTTTTCCTCCTGCGGAAGCTTTTCTGTAGGTAGCTGCTGGTTTTCACTGAACTGATTTCTAGGCTGGTCTTCTCAGAAATGGATCGTAACTTTTAGTTATTTGGTCTGATAAATGAATACTGGATATCTGAGGCTTTGGGTTGCAGTCATATTGTCAGAATCTTAGACAAGATTCCAAAGGATGTATAACTGGATACCTTTTATTTTTTCCTGGCCTTGACTTATCTTCATCACAATGTTCTGTCCTACATATTATGTTTGTATTTACATCTCAGTTCTGTTCTTAATTCTAAATGTTGCATCCAGGAACCTTCTGGTTTTCAGTTAGTTAAATCCAGTAGTTCTATTAATGTTATGTCACATACTGTCCATATCTTATTATTATTATTGAAATTATATTTCTCTGTCAATCTTGGAACAAGTTTGGGGCTTTTTTCAGTTTTTGCTTGTACAAGCTGAAGAACTGGCTATTTGTGACACACATTAACCCCTCAGATTGTATTTTATATGTTGCTATGATTTGAAAAGTCTTAGTCCTTGATTTGTTACCTTGTTTTTAATATGCTATGTCATATTACAGTTCACCTAATTTGATTTCATTTCCTTTTCTTTAATCTAGGGTTGGGAAGAAGCTGTGGATGCTGCCATTTCTTACTTGTTAAGAACTTGTTTGTCGAAGAGCTCTAAGGAACAGGCCCTGAATCTCAGCAGCCAGTTGTGCATGCCCAAAGATACCAGCAGACTGAAGAAGAACATCACCCTCTTCTGCGACAGACTGGCCAAAGGTGGCCGCCTGTCCTTCAGTACAGACTCAGCCGCCCAGCAACCTGCTGTCGTGCCAGGTACGACATGAAGTACATGTTCATTATTCAAACTATGTATTTGTATATTAAAACTAAAAAAATATACGTATTGAATTGTTAGCAGTTTGTTTTTCGCTGGTTGTGGAGACCAAGCACTGGTTGTGTTGCTGACCAGTGGAATGAGTTGGGTAATAAGACAGTTTTAAGTAGGTTTTATCTCAATTGGATCACTTAGTGCTGCTCTTACAGAACACGCGCAGTGATGCAGCAAATGAACTCCAGATGCTCATCTTTAGGCTCTAAAAGCCTTATCACTTATTTCTTTGCACTTTTCAATTGAAGGTATGCATGTGTCCATTTCTAACAGGATGGAGAAGTGAGGAGTGAAAATTCCTACTTCCTGGATAGAGAAATAATTATGGTTGCATTACTGGCTTTATGGCACATCCATATGACTAATTATGAAGTAGTGATAACGCTGAATAAAAACAATCTGCAGCTTTCGAAAGTACTAGTTGGCTGGGTGATACCTCACAGAAAGAATAAAATTAAAGATGAAACTAATTTAAGTAGATGTTGAGTAATATTTCCCATTTGGAAAAGGAATGTGGAGAAGATTTCCGGGTGCACAAAGATTTAAATGAATGTTATGGAATTAACATTTTTTTTTAAAGACATTTTATTGATGTCATTTTCTGTATTTCTACTTTTTTAGTAACAGTGGGAGCGAAGCCACCCCTTCTCGCAGAGCCTGAAGGCTGGCAGCTTTGTATTGTTGCAATTCCTCTTTGATAGACTCTGAATATTCCGTGCAGTGTTCCAGCAGCTCAGAAGTCCTTGTTATTGCTGTGCGCAGCCTTTCTTTGCCTGTGCTACTTTAAATGATTCAGTGAAACAGCTGCAGACTGGGCAGGGGTTGAAACTGTATAATTTTTCCTTAGTGTCTCCCTATGCCCATGTTTGGAATGGGATCGATAATCACGTGCAGTGAAGAATTTAACCCAGAATAAGGGTCAAATTAGTTTTACCAATTTTTGTTAGTATTTCTTTGCAAGACTCAAGTATGTGTTTAGGGTATTTCATTTGTTGAACTGTGAAAAGATGATATAGGCACTGTTTCTCCTTCTAAGAATTTTGACAAGGTGTCAATAGCTGCAGTTCATCTTTTCCCACCTAAGCTAATAAGGTGAATTGATTTAATAAGGAAATTAACTTCTACCTCTTCAATTGACCAGTGTTACTGAGTTCAGGGGACTGTTCAATTTAGTTATGATTAGTTCTGTTAGGAAATGAGTAAAATATTTAAAAACTGTAAAAAAATTAAAAGAAATCTTTCTCTTGATGGGAAGCGGTCTGGTTGTGCTCTCCACCTTGCATATATAAAGACTAAAATTTTAAAAAATGTTAAACCTACTGTTTTCTATTGCCTGAAGTCAAAATAACACCGAGAAGGCATGTGGGACATGTACTGGAATGTTTTTTACCATTGTGATACGGGTAGACAGTTACAGTACCTCTCAAATAAAAATTATACAAGGCAGAGGTGCATCCCAAGCGAAACAGAAGGTATTTGACTGTGGGTTGTTAGCCACGGATTGATGGTCCGTGGGACCAGGATTATCATTTTACATGATGAATGGTAAAAAATTAAGTACTCTAAGGAGCTGGTTGAGACCTCGTAGAGCAGTGTCCCACCCAACGTGAACTGTTTTAACTAGACTTGAGGTGCCCTTTGGCCATGAGTTACATTAAAGAGAATTAAAATCTGTAATCCAAATAGAGATTCCAAAAGAAAAAATTTTATTTTCAAAATTGCTGACGCTAGTGTGTAGCCCTTCTTGAATATCAAATCACCTAATTAAGAATCAAAATTATGACCTAATTAGGGTAGCACTTCAGAGTGTCACAAGAAGGTGTCATTTAAAGAAATTATAAAACCTAGTACTACTTTCTTATTTTCCCTAGGAGTTCAGCCTGAAGCCTTGATAAAAATGTCTGTACAATTACCTATTTACTCACTAACTGTTGAGAGATTGTGGTTTTCAGGAACGTATGGAAGAGCTGAAAAATAAGAACTTTCATCTTCATTTACAGGGTAGGATCATTAGAGAGAAATGCTGGTGCCGAATGCTTAGAGGTGTGCTGTAGGCTTTGGAACTGTGTGGGCGTTTGTCTATGAACAGACTGGAGAAAAACTAGGAGCTTTCTGGGGACAATAAAGATTTTACTGAAGTTTTTTAACCGTGTTTGTCTTATCACCTGTTTGGGTTTTCTCTGGCTGTCTCCACGCTGGCAAGTGACGTGTTCTGTTAGGGGCAGATCTGCAAGGGGAAGGGATGGAGGCTGGCAAGGTGACCTGTGTCATCGATGTGTTTCAGAGGGGGTTTGAACCAGCTCTGGTCCTGTCTGGTGTTACTGGTCCTCCCTCAGCAGCCGGAGTGCCTTAGGTGTGTTCCTGGGATTCGTCTGCCCGGTTAGATTCACCCAAAAGAAACAAGTTTATTTGCCCAAGACCACTCCTCGGTGTGAAGAGTGCAATTAGTGGGGGTGACGAAGAAATTTGTTTTACTCTTGATTCCAACTAAAAATAGTTCATCGGTCTACACTAGGAAGAAATTGAATGATGTCTTACAAAGGGAAACTAGTATATACAAAATAGCTATACGCTGTTCAATAATGCCTGTAAAATAGAGGAACTCCTTCTCCCAGCCCCTAAAGGAGGGAACAGGAATAGGTAAAGAATGAGGTAGAACTGTACATAGGGATGGAGATGGGGAGAACTGAATTTGTATCTGAGGATTTATGGTTAAATACTGGATGTTCATGTGATGGGAAGTTGCTGATGATGTTTAAGCTCCAAGTCAAGACAAAGATGGTCCTGTCATTGTTCACTAGTGTAGCTGTCATTAGATCGAGTATTTTCTTCAATGCCAATTTTTTCTTAAGATCATTCTTTTTCTTAATGGTGGAAGTTCCTATTTCTATAGCAACCAACTTTTGAAAATTTGTTTAGAAGTGCCTCGGACCCATCTGGCACTGCAGCAGTATAACAGTACGCTGGATTTCTGGAAGCTGTATTTAATATGTTCAAGATGGTGTACCCTGCAATTGAGAGAAATTGCCTGAAGCCACATTGAAAAGCTGATGGTTATCTTTAAGTGTGCAACTATTTGAAAGATTCCTTCAGAAAATAGTTATCAGTAGTTGTAGTTAATCTAACAGTATATGTTGGAGATATTCCCTGGTCTCTGCTGGGTCTGCTTGTGTTCATTATTTTCTTCAACGGCTTCAGTGACGGAATAGGGAGTATGAATGGGAATACTGTGGTTTTGCAACAAGCTAGCAGTAGTTTCAAGCACTACTTGATAAATTGGAGGAAGGATCTCAAGTCGATCAGATGGAGTTCAGTCGAGATGAGTGCAGAGGACTCTGGCAAATAAGAATCAGGCAGAGTAAAAATTGAGAAACAATTCCTTAAGCCCTGTTGCTGTAGGATCCGCTCTTGGGGGTTATGATAGACCAGCAACTGAATAAAAGTCAGCGATGTGATCCTATTAAAGGTGAATTCCAACTTTGGGATGTAGTCATATGGTTTTATTGAGGAGATATAATAATTTATTTCAATGCTCCATGAGAAAGATTTGGTTGAAATTACAGGGTAACACAATATAAGAAAAACATAGAGAAATTGAATAGGGTTCAGAGAAGAGCACAAAAATTATAACTTATTAAAAAAAAATAATTTTTATTTCTCTTCTGATGGAAAGAGAAGGTTGAGGAGCGACATGATAGTTTTCCAGTACGTAAAATGGAAGGATTTCCTTCTTGTGAGGGTGATTAAATGTTAATCAGAATCACTGGCTAAGTATGCCTAGAACTGTAAGCCACATCAGGCTGCGTCGTGTGCTGTGTTGCCTTTGGCAATGCACAAAGGGCTGGATGAGAGGAAGGGTGAGGGGTTTAGGGAGCAGTGCCAACCCAAAGTGCGGGTCAGTGCCAGGGAAGCGCTGGGGAAAGGTGCCGTAGACCACCCAGGTTGTCGTGTATTGAGCTTAATGGGTGTGGGAATTCATAGCATAAATCCTGATTACCTGTAGGGAATTAGTTCTGTAGCTTTTAAAGGTCCCTTATAATATCTGTATGTTTTGCAGGACTGCTCTGAAAACCGTAAGCGGTGTCGGCTGTGGCTGTGCGGAGACTTATTTAGGTGTCAGTCTGATTGATTGGAGCCCTATTGGCGGTATTGCCTAACCTGTACTTTGGGTATCTCACCTACTGTTCGGGTAGAGTGTGATCCTGCTTCTCCTGTAGCGGTTCCTGTTGTGCAGCTGGCGTGTGATTGCAAATGGCGTTTGTATCGGTTCAACGGTTTGTTCAGGAAAGGATTTTTATTTTTAAATTAGGACTGTATTTTCCTTTAAACCAGCCTTTTTCTTTTTAACTGGACTTCAATAATTTTTTTTCTGTTCTATTTTGAGATCTTTGTATTGTGCTTTAGCATGATTTCCTTACGTAGCTGAATATAACTGAAGCAGCAGAGAAACTATTACTTAATCTGAAAATGAGTTACTGAGTCCCGCGTCACTGAAATCTGTGCAATGCCAGAGACTGTCGTCTCCTCAGGTCAACTGAACCTTCAGAACTGTGAAATTATAATGAAAAGCAGGAAATAGGATTTGCAAATAGTTTTGTGTAAGTGTAATATTTAAGATTTGTGTGAAGGTAGAGCTAGAAGTCAAGCCAACCGCCCATCTAGGGCTCTCCTTTGAGTTGCGATGGGGTTAATGTATCCAGAGTGCCGGTGACAAAGTTTATCTGAACTCTTAAACACCTTGGACAAGGTTGAACAATATGTCTCGATAGCTCATACGTTAGCTTAACGTCCTTATAGGAAGAGTTCCTAATATTTGATATATGTTGTCTTTCCTGCAAATCAAACTGCTTTATTGTGAATACTGAAGGTGGTGGTGGCAATTAATGCTGTTCTTTATAATGTTTAAAGCTTTGGAAGATTTTTAGTGCATCCCTTCTGTAACTTTTTCGTTTGTATTAATTGTGACTTAATTATCTCAGTCTTTTTTCTCGATGATTTTCAATTCTTACTGTTAGTTTTCCATAGTGGAATGCTTTTCCTTTTGTCCACGGCAGGGAGTATACCCTGCTATACTCTTCTCCATCTCAATATCCAGACTTTCCTACACATTTGTTGCCTAACCAGATGTTTGCTGCTATGTATGTATACGTACCATGTTACTTTCCTAGGCGTGGTAGTGTATACTTGACTTGACACCTTGTCTTCATAGATTTTGGCATTTATCAAGTTGATTATAATTCTGCGTTCTATAATCGTGATTCTGTCATTCAGATTATGAAGGGTTAAACACTAACTTTAAAGACACCATTCTTTACCACATTAGATATATACGTGTACCCGGAACGTATCCAAAGTCACGTTTTGAAAGACAAAATTTTTTCTTCTTGCGTAAGTTTATAAATACCTCTTTCCAAAATCCTGTATTGATATCCGTGAGTGAACATCACCCGTTCGGAAGCTGTGTTCTTAGCTGGAAAACTAGGATGCCACAGAATGTGTCGTATTGCTTAAGGAACTCTATGTGCTACTAAACGTGAGGAGAATGTCAGGACTGATTGGAAAAACATGTAGATTTCTGTTCCTGGAAGAGCGATATTCATTTTTATATATATGTATAAAAGACATAAACATTGCTGCAAGGTTCTTAGCGCGCAGAGAGTGTAATGCAAAGACAGACTAATAGTTTGTTCAATCAGGAAAAAAATAGGATTTTTGCTATTGCAAAGTCCTCTCTTTCACTGTTAATTATCAATCCATTGGTCATTAGGGGGAAGGAGCCAGCAGCGTGACTCAGGTATTCTCAAACCTCATAATGTGGACTTTACATTTTGCGAGACATTCTGTGTTAGTGCCTGCCGTTAGTACTCACACAGACTCCAGTCTCCCGACTGTCATCCTCATGGTAACTCAGTAGCAACTACAGGAATTCTTTCCCTGGAAAAGTTAGAATCGTGTAGTTTAAAATTATTCAAAAGTAATTCAGCAGCCTGAAGGGGGCACAGAAGTTGACATGGAGGACTCGACAGTGCTTCTCAACTACCAGCAGATATTCTCATAATCACAGAGGGCTGGCAAATCACAGTTTGAAAACTTTTCCTGTAATTTAAGTATTGTGAGCTTGAGATCATGGTGCATTGACAACTTCGTGTAGCCCCACATGCTGTTGTGGAGAAGTGTATAAAAATTGGTGATATATTTTATTTTCATAGATGTGACACAAATCCAGTGTTGTTTTTCTCCGTAGGAGACTATGAAGTATGATTCTCATTTAAGATATTTTCCATCTCTTTTCTGTAGCAATAAAATACTAACCTACTTCTTTTCCTTTTGTAACCCTTAAAGTAATGCTCTTGGATATTTTTTTCTTATTTTACTTTAAATATATTGGGTATTCATAAAGCTTTTTAGCAATGCTTGTTAAATCTGTACTAGGAAAAGTGAAAGTAGAGTTGCATTCACAAAGCTTGCTGCAAGTACTTGCAAGAATTTTGTACAGCTGAGGGTAGGATGGCACTGATGGATGGAACTGGTAGGACACTGAGCTCGATGGAAACTGTCATTGACCACGTCAGGTTCGGCATTCACCTGTCTTTTCATAATGTTCCTCACCTATTTCTACTATTTCATGAGACAGTAGCATCGACAAAAGTGTCTAGAGGACACTGGTAAGTATCTGTGATCTTCAGGAACTAAATCTTACTAAAAGTGCCTATTTCTCATTAAAAGTCAGTTTGCTCAGTACTTTTTTTTCTTAAATGTACTCGGAGGCTTTTAAAGCACATTTATAGGACTCATCACGCCAATTCACTCATATGGTTTTGTTGGCTCAGACCCTTAAATATGAAATCGGCATTAACTCACTCTAAGTGTTGCAATGAAAACTCTAACTCATCTTTTCTAGCTTCCTTAAAATCACATAGGTTGATCAATAAAGTACCTTGAAAGACTGATTTGCCCAGGAAATGGGTCATTTACTAAGAGTGAAAAAGTTTTTATTTTTTTTTTTTTTAATGTATGGGATGATATAGAAGACTGCTGCACTTAAACAGGAAGATTTTTCTTACATTTGCTGGCTAAATTTATTTGTTTGATATGTATATTTATATGAAGTATAGCTATGTATCACAAAAGTATCACATTCATTAACATTAATTTTCTAAAGGGCTCAAAACTGAAAGACATATTTATCTGACTCAAAAGTTAATGTATATTTGCATTTTAACTATTATATGTTTTTTCTTTCTTGCCTCTTTAGAAGCTGGGGTTCCCCTAATATTTGGTAAAATGTGTACTTCTTACCTTAATCATAGAATCACCACAGACTGGTTTGGGTTGGAAGGGACCTTAAAGATCATGGAGTCCCACCCCCTGCCCTGGGCAGGGACACCTCCCACCAGACCAGGTTGCTCAAAGCCCCCTCCAACCTGGCCTTGAACCCCTCCAGGGATGGGGCAGCCACAGCTTCTCTGGGCAACCTGGGCCAGGCTCTCACCACCCTCACAGCAAAGAACTTCTTTCTGGTATCTCATCTAAATCTCTCCTCTTCCAATTTAAAACCGTTACCCCTTGTCCTGTCACTCCACTCCCTGACACAGTGTCCCTCCCCATCTCTCCTGTAGCCCCTTCAGGTACTGGAAGGCTGCTATCAGGTCTCCCCGGAGCCTTCTCTTCTCCAGGCTGAACAACCCCAACTCTCTCAGCCTGTCTTCACAGGAGAGGTGCTCCAGCCCTCTGAGCATTTTCATGGCCCTCTGCTGCACCCGTTCCAACAGGTCCATGTCCTTCCTGTGTCCAGAGCTGGACACAGTACTCCAGGTGGGGTCTCACCAGAGCAGAGTAGAGGCAGAATCATCTCACTCGACCTGCTGGCCCCACTTCTTTTGATGCAGCCCAGGATGCAGTTGGCTTTCTGGGCTGCCAGCGCACATTGCCAGCTCAAGTCAAGCTTCTCATCCACCAACACCCCCAAGTCCTTCTCCTCAGGGCTGCTCTCCAGCCATTCTCTGCCCAACCTGTATTTGTGCCTGGGATTGCCGTGACCCTGGTGCAGGACCTTGCACTTGGCCTGGTTGAACTTCATGAGGTTGGCTATTTGCAGTTCTTCCCCCTATGGCTCTGCTTTGTTCAGTTTTCTCTATTTTTCCTCTTTTTTTTTTTTTACATTTCTCCTCTCTACATTACACTTCCCTGGTTTCCTTCTCCATAATGTCCATGCATTTCCTTCTCCTTTGATGTCCGTGCAACTATATGCACGGTTCCCTCACTGTGATAGTTGGCACAAGTAACTCTATCATTAGAGCAGTAGAAGGGGAGGAAGACCCTTTTCCTGGTCAGCTGTCTGTCTGGGTGGTCCAAAGCAGTAGCTGCAGAGAAACTCCCGTGGTGCTGATGTGGATCTGTCAGGCAATGAGATTTTAGCCAGGTGTGACAAAGACTAAAGCCGTAAACAGAACCATCCTCGTGTACCTCTGCATCCAGTCTGCGCAGCTCTGCACGGCTGGGCTGTTGCACCAGTTTAAACATAGCCTTCTTCTCTCCTCCTAGTTGCAGGTGATCGTCGCAGAAGAGCGATAGTAAGAACAAAGGAGTTGCCATCACCCTGACGGCCCCTAGCACGGCCGTGCACTGCTGTTCCGTGCTGTCGTGCCAGCTGCAATGGGAGGTGATGGGGCATATAATGGAAGATCACACAGTGCTGCAACTTTAAAACGTTTCTTGCAGAAATTCATCGGCTCTTCACGATGAACAGCTCTATCTTAATATAAAAGCCTAGAAATAACCACATGGTAATATATCAAACATTTTAAACTAATTATTTGGGTTCTATTTTTGAGACTAAAATATGTCCCTTGCCCCATAAAGCTGATTTAGTGAAAAGGAAGGGGAGTAGCAAATCATTAGGGAGAACTTTGGGAGTGCTTACAGCAACAAGATGTTGTGGTTGCTCAAGAAAAGCTTAAGAACAGCTTGGTGGAGCCAGAAACTTTGGCTCTTTGGCTCTCTGACGTGAGTCTTTACTCTTTGTAACTTCTTTCCATTGGAACTTTCTTTACCAGTCAAAACTTTTATTTCTATTGTTTTAGTAACCGGTAATTTATTGCTGCAGAAAGGAAAATTGAACCGTATAGAAGTTAAGGTCATACCGTGAGCCAGTAATGCTTGTGTGTAAATAGAATTCGAATACGCCTTGTGGTTTTGTGTCATAGCTCCTACGGGCACTTGTTTTTAGGTGTTTTACTGTTAAAATGCAGGTGACAGTTCAAGAGATTGCGGTGAGCCGGCTCGCCTTGCAGCCTGTGCCCGTAGCGTTGCGCAGGGTTCAGGTGAACACATTTGAAATGGAAATCTGAGTATCAGAGATGGGAAGAGTGCGAGGAAGAGTGGCTGGGGTGGTCTTTAATTGTAATGAATTCAGTCAGATTTCATCACCCTGCTGAACTCAAATGCTAGTTCTCCAAGTGGTTAATTTTCAGGGATTACCTAGGCAATGGTAAAGGATTGGAATGATTTTTTTTTTTTTATTGAAAAGAAGGCACTGATAGAAAGCACATACTTTTTTTTTTTTTCCAGGACACTCCAAGACTTCAGTATTGTGAAAAGGGGCAAAATAAGGTGGAAGAATAACAAAACATTTGTGTGCAGGGTTGTGAAAAGGCTTGTATTGTGTTGTTAGGAAAATCTCCCCATCTCAATTGATATTACAGCTGGCAAAAACCGCAGAGTGAAGGAGTACAAAGGTTAAGAAGGCTAAAGCAATAACATTTTTTTTTTTTTAAATTAATAATTTAAAGAGGGAAGTGTCATGCATAATGAATAAAAAAATCCCGCCTGGGATTTGGGATTCATTCATTTGTTGTACTGTGAAATTTAGTTGGCAGCCCTGCAGTTCCAACTTGACTCATCTAAGTACAGTGAGCATCGACACATTAGTGCCTTGGTGTGTGCAGTCCTACCGCTGGCTCTTCGCATTGAAATCCATTAAATTTTAATATGCCCTACTTAAGTGTAAGTGGTCACAAATGATTCATAATGTTGAGGTAAGCTTTTGGTGAAAACGATTGTCAGTTGAAAGAATTTCCCATCTTGATTGTGCTTGTCGCTGTGCTTTATTTTCTATATTGTTTGAGTCCTTCAGAGACCACAAGCAGAGATTCTTAAAATAATCTAATTATTATTATTATTATTATCTAATTGTTCAAAACTATGGAAAAAGTGTTGCTGAAGGAGAAAGTGTACAGCCTCTGACCTTCCATTTCAGAAGGCTCAACAGTAATAAGTAAAAAAAAAAAAAGTAAAAGTGAGTTATTTTAAGAGGCTGTAACAAATGATATAATCGGTTTTTAAATAAAGCCAAACTTTAATAGTGTAGCATAATCCTTTTATTTAAGGTACACTGTTTATGGGGAGTCAGTCCTCTATGTCCAGTCATACTTTGAATTTCCACTCCACATGTTTCCCTTTGTTCCTTTAAGTTTTGGTTTCCTGTGATACTTCAAGAACAACCTCTCTGATGGAGCGCCTCGATACCCGTACGTGAGCTGTAGGCGTTGGAGGAGCATGATTAGGTCTGCAGTTTAGATTGCATTGCTCCTCCAGTCCCTATCTAGACAAGACCACCACAAAATTGCAGGGAATTTCTTCTTTTCCCAAGTACAACCATGGCAAAGCATATCCACCCACAAAAAGGTGTTAGGGGAGAGAGAGAGTACAGAGGGATGAGGGGGGTGGTGGTGGAAAAGAATTTCGAGGTCACCCCTCCTTTCTTAAAATGCTGAGAACAGGTTCTTTAGCAGCACCTTCTCCTCTTCTTCTTTCTCCTCTTCTTCTTTCTCCTCTTCTTCTTTCTCCTCTTCTTCTTTCTCCTCTTCTTCTTTCTCCTCTTCTTCTTTCTCCTCTTCTTTCTTTTTTTTTCATGTCTGTGAGTGCAACATTTCTCTTAAGTTGATTGTAAATATTTTTTTTAAGGTGATACATAGCTGAAGCCAGAATATGTCAAGATTAATACCTTACTCAGTTTTTCTGACTGGAAGTAGCATCCTGTAGTCAGCAGAGATGCAACTGCTTGCACCTCAGGAGATGTTGGGGCTGTTATTTCAGGTACCGCAACCCATTTGTTTTGCATTTGCTACTTTTCTTTGTTTTCTGGCACATTTAGGCTGAATAACCCTGACCCTTCTCTTACACTGCCATAAATTAGATGCATCTTAGCTGTAATTGCTAAGTGTTACATTATTCTAAGATGTTCTGAGCGAGCGTGCCCAGAATGAGATAGTTATTTGCATGACTTTTTTTTGTTATCGCTGTATTTGGCTTACAGCTTTTGAAGGGAAACTCTTACTTCATATTCTGTTTGGTCCTCAATTAAAAAAAAAAAAAAAATATATAAAAATCACTGGAGCTATACTGGTATTAATGTTTTTTTCTCAATATTCAGTTCTTTTTAAAATGAAGTAAAGGTGTTTGTGGGTGTGGGATTGATTTTATCAGTTTTGCTCTGTAGGCAGCGTAACAGGTATGAGTTTGTGGAACTCTGTGGTGAACTGACAGTGCAGAACTCTACGTACATCACTAACACTCCTGATAACGTATTTGCTCTTCCCCATTACCATAAAGGAGTCTAATAAATCTAAACCTAGTGAAAATTTCGTATTTGGTACATGCAGAACTGATTTTTCAATTACTTCAGACTTTTTTAGGGCCTAATCCAAACCCTGATGAAATCTCTGAGAGTTTTTCCATAGACCTCAGTAAGCTTTGGCTCGGGCCCCCCAGTTTTCAATTTTTCAAATAGATTTGCCAAAAATCTGCAGCGAGCCAGGCGCTTGGAAAGTTTTTACTTGCAAAGTACAGCTGGTTTTAAGTTGCACACAGAAAAGTTCCCAATGCTTTTTTTGAAATAAAACAACAAAAAAAAAAAAGTAGTTTTAAAGGTCTTATAACTTTAGTAGGTAAAAGAGTGACTTTAACATTTGAAGCAGAAACTGCCTTGGATCTTAGTCTAAGCGTGACAAATTCCATACTAGAGGATTATTTTAAAAATGCATAACTACATGATAACAAAGCTTAGAATGATGATCTTATTTAGCTAAATTTTTCTTGGGTTGTGAGTTTCTGGGAGCCAGGGATGTCTGTCCTAATATTTTATATTTCTTTGCTACCACGGGAAGCTGCGCTGCAGCTAAAGAGTGATTCTGCGGGGTGAGCTACACCAGCCTGAGCGAGCTCGTGGGCTCCAGGGAAGGGGTTATGCAGCCAGATCTATCTGGCGACGCGGGGCGGTTTTCACTGCCCCTGGGGGGTTGGATCCCCAGACTTGGAGGTAGATGTGTTTGGACAGGCTGGTTTTTGGAGAACGTGGGGCACGGCCTGTGCCTCGGCAAGCATAGCTCATACTCTAGCATGTCAGCCTGAGGTTAAAATAGTGGCATTTTAAGGTAGCATTTTTGGTTATGGATGGCGGTCAATGAAGTGTAGAATCTCTCTCAATTTCCCTTTTTATTTTTTTTCCTTGTTTTTTTTGAGTGATCACCTCTGGCTCAGGACACAGATCTGGCTGCAGCAAAGCTCCTCAGTAGCTGCCTTGGGAGCCTCCTCCCTGTGGTACTGGTGACGTTTTCTTAGGGAGAAAAAGGATGGCATCTTCCTGAATCTGAATGCCTGAAATTGTTGCAGAGTTGTGCATCATCAGTATTGAACTTACAGGGGTTTTTTTCTTAATTTTTAAAGAAAGAGTATTTTGGAAGACCAGTCATGTTTATGGCTCTTCCACTTCGTGTGAGCAGTCAGCTGTTAGTCTACTCATGGAGCTGGTGTGGGTAGTTCATCTAATGTTCATATGGTATGGGAAGGTCCATAAATTCATAGAACCATAGAATCGTTCAGGTTGGAAAAGACCCTTGGGATCATCGAGTCCAACCATCAACCCCACTCTACAAAGTTCTCCCCTACACCAGTACCTGAAGGGAGCCTACAGGAGAGATGGGGAGGGACTCTGTGTCAGGAAGTGTAGTGACAGGACAAGGGGTAATGGTTTTAAATTGGAAGAGGGGAGATTTAGATCGGATACTGGAAAGAAATTCTTTGCTGTGAGGGTGGTGAGAGCCTGGCCCAGGTTGCCCAGAGAAGCTGTGGCTGCCCCATCCCTGGAGGGGTTCAAGGCCAGGCTGGATGGGGCTTTGAGCAACCTGGTCTGGTGGGAGGTGTCCCTGCCCAGGGCAGGGGGGTTAGAACTCAATGATCTTCAAGGTCCCTTCCAACTCTAACCCTTCTGTGATTCTGTATCCCCCTACACGTTTCCCTTGCCTCATGTTTACTCAGATTCACCCGTCTCTAACACTTTGATCTGGTGTTTGAGCTGGAAAATGTAATGAAGTCAAACATGAGGTGCTTCATGACACTGGCAGATTTGAGAATTCTTTAAAATAGTTTGTTTTGGTTTTTTTTCTAATTGTGTAGCTGGCTGAGCCACAGTGGTGATAAGGGGGCGAGCAAAAGGGACAGGCTACAGAAACTTGAGCCCCAAAGGTTTTGGTTTGAAGCAGTTACACTTTGAGGCAAAGATTTAGCTCACCCTCTGCTAATGAGAATGTGGCGAAAGCACTAATAAAAAAATGTGTAGTTAACTAAATAATGCTGAAGTCCTTTCTTGTAGGATTGTAAAAACCTCCAGCAAACTGGTAAAAACCTCAGGCTTGATGAATTTCATGTGATTAGCGTGGTAGGCTGCGTGTTTGTTGGGTGTTCCGGCAGCAGGGGGCATTGCCAAGAGCTCTCCGTCTCCTGATGGAAGATGCGCTTTATTAATTGTGACCTTAACCAAAGCTTGACTCTTATCCCACTTGAAGAAAACTAGTTAACTGTAAATTAGAGATATCACCGAAAGGAGTATTACTTCAAAGTTGGGATATGATTAGGGGGATGTTCCACTGTATTAATCGAGTTTAAATTTTAATGACCTACTGTCTTCTGTGTAACAATAAGCAGCTGTGCCACGCTCTGTGTTTCAAAGAACATCTACTCAGCCTTTAAATTTACCGTTGGAGATCAAAGAGGAGGGTTGATGTATATGGATGATGAAGGATACCTCAATTCAAATGGATGGCTGCACAGAAATAGTGCAACTAGAGGGTAATAAATATTATGAAGAACCTTTTTCAATGTAAGGTACGTGGTGCTGAACTATATTAAATTTTCTAGCTGCACTGAGAAATCTTCCGCGATTATCTTAACGCTGTATCAGTACTGATAAGCATGTGTTTCTCCTAGCAATTTTTTCAAATAAATTCTTCTGTCAAAACTGAGGGTTTTTTAAGTAAAAATAATTGCAGGTGACACTCTTGAAAGCAGCTTAGAAATAAATGGATGCTTGAATTACATACAGGAATTTGTGGAGGACGCTTCAGAGTAAAGTCTGGCTAAATGATCAGACTGTTTCCTTCCAACCTTGAAATCTATTCAAATAGATATGAATTAATAATTCTTGGGTTTTATCTTCTTTAAAATGGAGAGGGTGTCTTGTAACCAGAGTAGTCATTACGGCTATTAAGTTCTTGCTCAGGGATACTTAAATGAAGTTATAAACTGACATTCTCATTTCAATCAGGTCATTGATAAACAAGGCAATAATGTTACAGGAGTTACACAGGAGATTGAATTTAGTGGAATAAATTATGTTAGATATCCTGTATCTGATTACGTTCTAACATAAATTGTGGAGAAGAAGGAAATTCTACAAAAGTAATGTAAAGTAGATTCCAGCCAGATACGAGGAGGTGATTAAGGAGGTTAAGATCTGGCAAGGGCCATATCCCCTGTTGTAGATAGGATTTTCCTGCGATTCTGTCCTAAATGTCCTCCTTAAAGTAAGAAAGACAGGTTTTTACGACACCTGTGGCCGTAAACAACTGTCATGTTTCCCTGCAAAGGCACTTAGTTGGCAGAGTTAATACTTCGCAATACTTCTCCAGTGTGAGGAGAGCAAATTAACCAACTTCTGCTTGATTATTTCATTTAATTGCTCATCAAGGGAGAATGCTTGTTGTACAATCTTACAACAGACTTCTTAGATATTTCCAAATAAAAGTACTGGTATCTATGTCAAAAGAAAGCCTTTCTTTTTGGTCATCTTTGCAGCACATTAAGAACAGAGTTTTGTTCTAGTTTAGTGTAAAATTTATTCTCA
Organism: Limosa lapponica baueri; assembly: GCA_002844005.1. Classification (NCBI taxonomy): domain Eukaryota; kingdom Metazoa; phylum Chordata; class Aves; order Charadriiformes; family Scolopacidae; genus Limosa; species Limosa lapponica. The sequence goes on from KZ505850.1 coordinate 359,145, forward strand.
TGTGGATAACTTGATTCCCTCTGGCCATTGAATTGGCACATCCATGAGATCATTTTGGTTAGTGGAGTTGCAGGGTATATTGTGAACCCTGTGAAGAAATACAAGAGGTGTTCATTTGTACTATTTGTGGTTAGTCTGCTCTGAATTTGGGTCCGTGCTATGTAGAAGATACTCCTTGAAGTGTGTGCTTTGTGATTCGCTGAAAAATAGGAAGCTTTCTGCGACACGGCATTGCCAAACCAAGAAAGCCTTCTGTTTCTCGGTCCAAACCATTCCTCGTGAACACAGGTATGCTGCTGCAGCAGCTGGGACCATCGGTGGTTGGTGATGGGCTGTGAGGGAGTGATAATTATTCATTTGCAGACCAGTGGTGGGGTTACGCTAAGGAGAGCTTTGGTACATTTGGTTCTTTGTGAAGATGAAAGAAAAATCTTTGTTGTGGATGCTATTTGATTGTGTTGTAAATGGGTTTGGCAAGTCAACAGTTTACCTTGGTAGACTGAAAAAGGAATAGTTACAGAGGTATGTACAATTAAGACTCACCGTGGCAGGTTGCACTACGAAATTCTTGGCAGGCATAGCAGTCTGGTCCTTCTGAACAGTGAAATAATTGTTTTGATCAACAAGATAAGGGTGAAATCCTGGCTCCGTTGAAGGTGCTGGGAGTTTTGCCATCGACTCGATTTAGTCAGGATTTCTCCTGTTTACTTGACAGTGCTGTGTGTTACTGTCTTACGCGTAGTTAAGGAGTGGTTTCTAACCTTCTGACTTAGCAGAACGCACGAGAGCAAACTGAAGCAGACTTCTTTCAAAAGTGCCTTCGGAGTTTGAATCCACTCCAGGTGGGTCTTCCTTCAGTGTTTGGATGAAGAGGAAGGTACAGAAGATGTTTTTAGCCCATTGCAGATTTGGTGTTAGGAAAACAGAAATTACATTCTGGGAGGAAAAAAAAAGTTAGAGGACTGTAGAAGGAAGGCTCATTTTTTCCTGTAACCTATGGTGCAATGATGGCATTGCTATCCTCTTGTCTTCAGGACAAGTACAGAGAGAAAAGTATAAAGAAAATATGAAAATTACATTGATTCATTTCTGTTAATTCCTACTGAGCACCAAGTAGGAAACACTCAGCATGTAGTATTAATAGCTCTACCAAACCCTCTGCAAAGTCTGACTTCACAAAATGTGACCTTGAAATATTATATTTCTCCTAGTATTTTTTTTTTTTTGGTTGAAATCTTCAAAAGAGGAGAAGCTAAGCATCTCTTGGGGAAGACAAGAAATGCAAAGAATTTGAATGTACCTTGTTAAATACAATTGTAGTTCTACATTGCATTTGATGCATCTCAAATACAAAGAATCTGATGGTACGCTGTTGCTTACACCGTGGGCTGTGTCGGGGAGGGCCTGTTGTGTCATCGGTGCTTAACAAATTCAGCCTTTTAGCTGCTTCACAAAAAAATAGCGCAGGCGTTCGAGAGTTCACAGGATACAATGAAGAGTCTGCTGTAAGTAGCATTTCGTGTTGGAGAAAGTGCACATGCTGCTGCGAGATGTATTATATTTCCATAATCAGTGACAGATAACACGAATTGCTTAACAATCCATATCCTTACGTGTGCACTTAAGCTATGGGCAGATCGATAGAAAAGCATTAAGCCTGGTGCCAGCTGAAGATATTATACCTGCAGGCTATTTGACTACATAACGGAAACGAAATCTGGATTTCAGTAACTCTATTCAGGCAAATCATTATCTAGACAATGTCTTTTCCAATTTCTCTTTTAGTTCTGGGTCATCTGGAAAGAGAAAGTCTAAACTCAGTCAATGGAGTTTCTTGTTTCGTCTTTCTAACAATTTTTCTATATATGAAGGAAATGTAGCTAGTGTCTTAATGTAAATGTTGTAGTGTTTCATAAAAATTATCATTTAAGAGCTTTATCTTATATTAAAGTCGTTCCCGAGTCAGTCTGTGAAATGGTGGTTAGTCATTAGTAGAAGAAAACTTCATGAGCGTGCGTTCAAATGACTGCTCAATTAAAATAAGCTCTTTCAAGTCTTTAAAATCCTATGATGCATTGTCCTGTACTCGTAGTGTTGAGGGATGGGTTGCATTCTAGACACTGGCCTAATTTCATAAATTTTATGTGTTGAGGAAAGCACATTGACCTGTAGGGAACTGTTTGTTGAATATGAAACCATGAACAAGATTTGAAATCTTAACTTTAAATTAGAAATTTGAAACTTTAAAAACCTTTTAAACATCATCAGAGTGGACACTGAGTCCTCAACGTGAACTCTTACTCTCGAGACAGGCTCCTGTTGCTCTGTTTACTCGGTATTGTTAGACATGACTAAATTGAAGCAAAGGGACAGAGGACACTTTTTTACCAATGCAATGTGTCTTTGGCTGTTGGTCGTGAAGTCACTAAGCGTGTTTCGTGGAGGGGGAGCCAAGCCAACTGACAGCGTGCTTCGGTCATTCGGAGTAGGCAAAAGGATGGGAATGCCACAGACACTGTGAGCTTGGCTGAACAACAAATTCTTTGTAAGAACTTCTAACGCAAGGAAATGAAATGGCATGATGTTTACATAAGTGGTTTTTTTTTTTTGTGGGGCATGTGGTTTGTGGGGTTTTTTTATAGAAATTGTCTCCCATCAAGTATTTCTTTTAATGAAGGGATTTGGATCCTGCTGAGGTCAGGAGGAATTCTGGTGCTGTCAGAGTATGAGTTGATGTCAAGTGAGACAAAAAAAAAAAATTAGTCAAAAAGATGTAATTGGTTTTTCGTATGAAATATTTCTGCTGTCTGATGCTATAAAGAAGATAATATCTGATAGCATTTGTAGTCAATTTGACTCTAAAATATTTAGAATAACTTTAAATATTGTGCATATTGTGGGAATGAAGGAATTGCTCACGCTGTTATTGAAACGCACTGTCAAAATAAGTGAATATTAAAGATCATAGTTTTGATGGCAGCAAACTGCAGTTGGGTGATCTTTGCTTTGCCACTCGGATGCAGGTGAGTTAGTTTCTTTCAAGTGATGTACTAGTAGAGAAGGAAAGTATATGTGATACACTGGTGCTGTGGCTAGAGGGTTTAAAGAAATGGATTTTAAAAGAACTCGTAAAGGAGGAGCGACGTTGCTGAAGCACAGGAGGAGCAGCAGCCATGGTGCTTTATGGGGAAAAGTCCGCCAAATAATTTAAAGCATATCCACACTTGCAAAAATCTAGATTGATTTGAGACTGGTTTTAGACAGTAAAAGCCAATTTCAAATCATGTTTAACCTGAAGTTCCAAGCCAATTAGTGTTTATAGCCTAGAATTAGGGATTCTAGCCTGTTCTTCTTGTCTGTTCTGTAACGTGGTGTATTGGGTTTGCGTGGCAAGGTACTGGTAGTGGGGCAGCTACAGGGGTGGCTTCTGTGAGAAGCTGCTAGAAGCTTCCTCCGTGTCCGACAGAGCCAGTGCCAGCTGGTTCCAAGATGGACCTGCTGCTGGCCAAGGCCAAGTCCATCAGCGTCAGTGGTAGCACCTCGGTGATAGCGTATCTAAGTAGGGGGAAGAGAAAAAAAGCACCACAATTGTGCAATTGGAGTTGGAGAGAGGAGTTGGAATACGTGAGAGCAACAACTCTGCAGACCCCAAGGTCAGTGAAGAAGGAGGGGGAGGAGGCGCTCCAGGTGCCGGAGCAGAGATTCCCCTGCAGCCCATGATGAAGACCGTGGTGAGACAAGCTGTCCCCCTGCAGCCCATGGAGGTTAATGGTGGAGCTGATATCTACCTGCAGCCTGTGGAGGTGCCCAAAGGAGGCTGTGGAGGTGCCCACGGAGACCCCACGCTTGAGCAGGTTCCTGGCAGGACCTGTGAACCTGTGGAGAGAGGAGCCCATGCTGGAGCAGGTTTGCAGCAGGACTTGTGATCCCGTGAAGGAGGCACGCCAGAGCAATCTGTTCCTGAAAGGCTGCACCCTGCAGAAAGGACACGTGGAAAGGACCCACGCTGGAGCAGTTTGTGAAGAACTGCTGCCCAGGGGAATGGCTCGCGCTGGAGAAATTAATGGAGGACTGTCTCCCATGGGAGAGATCCCAGGATGGAGCAGGGGCAGAGAGTGAGGAGGAAGGAGAGGCAGCATGATGGCCTGATCGCAACCTCCGTTCCCCGTCCCCCTGTGCCTCTCAGGGGGAGGAGGCAGAGAAAACTGGAAGTGAAGTTGAGCCTGGGGAGAAGGCGCTTTAAGATTTGGTTTTATTTCTCATTACTCTGATTTGATTAGCAATAAATTAAATTAATTTCCCCAAGCTGGGTTTGTTTTGCCTGTGACGGTACTCGTTGAGTGATCTCCCTGTCCTTATCTCGACCTACCAGCCTTTTGTTATATTTTCTCTCCCCTGTCCAGCTGAGGAGGGGGAGTGATAAGAGCAGCTTGGTGGGCACCTGGTGTCCAGCCAGGGTCAATCCACCACACATGGCTGTAATGTTATCCAGAGTAGCTATAAACTACAAACCCATGTTTTAGACCTTGGAGGTCTTCATTATAGTTTGAAGCTGTAATTACTAACTGCATTGTTTATGGCTTTCGTGAACAAGCCTAGCTTGGTGCTGAAAAGCTTCTGTATTGATAAATCTGTCACTTAAGTGTCACTGAATTCTCCTTGGAAAAAAGCCCTAAAGATTAATACCCCTGCAAAAGAGAAAAAAGTTGTACTGTTTAGGAGGTCTAAAATTTTGAGCCTCACGGTTAAGAAAAGGTTGATTTTTCCATCCAACACTGTAGGGGAAATGGCATATTTGAGACAAATAGAGGATCAGAGGGTTTGTTAAACAAATATAGAAAGCCGTAAGAAATTCTATAGGGTAGACACTGTAGGTCGTAAATACTAAGTTTGAATTGTGTGACAAAATCTGTCTTTAAGTGGCAGGTTCTTATGTGCAAGATCTCATTCATGATTTCCATTGTGGATCATAGGAAGAACACGGAAACTGAAACTCCATCATGTTGCTGTTTTTCCCATACATAAAATACTGTGTTAGGAAGTGTGTATATATTAGATAAGATTTAATTAAGATTTTCATTAGATAAGATTTTTTTTATGAGAACAACTCCAACTCCCTCAGCCTGTCTTCATAGGAGAGGTGCTCCAGCCCTCTGAGCACCTTCATGGCCTCCTTTGGTCCTGTTCCAACAGGTCCACGTCCTTCCTGTGCTGAGGACTCCAGAGCTGGACACAGTACTCCAGGTGGGGTCTCACCAGAGCAGAGCAGAGGGGCAGGATCACCTCCCTTGACCTGCTGGCCACACTGCTCTTGATTCAGCCCAGAAAGTGGTTGGCTTTACAATGTTTAACATGGTAAAATCTCTTTTTCTTTCTCAAATACCAGAACAGGTTGCCCAGAGAGATGGAACGTTTCTTTTGGAGACGCTTGGAACTCCTTTTGATAATTCCCCAGGGGAATCTGATCTGACCTACTCTGAGTAGGAGGTTGGATTAGCCTCCAGAGGTCTCTTACAACAAACTATTTCATGATTCTCATGATTAGCCCTTGTGCATTTTACTCTTGTGTTTTCAGCTAGAAGAGTCTCTAGATCGGAGGTATCACACAGCTTCAGGTGTACTTTTGTGCCAGCACAGAGGAGATCATGGGGACCAAAAATAAGATGATAAAATGAGCTTCTTATTAATTGAAGGCTCACGTGACTGGCTTAAAATAGTTGTAGAACTGCAGCTTAAGATTCTGTTTTATCACTAGAGGAGAAAGAAACATTTTTACTTTTAAAAAAGAGTTGTGCAGGTATGGAACGATATTATACAAATCAGTAGAAAGCATTTCTAAATTTGTTTCCTCTCTCTTTTTTTTTTTTTTTGATAGGTGTCATTGTACAAAGCAATTTGTAAAACTCTGTCATTTCCATTCATTCTCCTTTCCAGTCTCAGGCTATTTGTCTAATACTTTTCGTTGTGTTTTGAATAGCGTATTTGAGCCTTCAGTCTTCAGATGGCTTTGTATAGCTTCCTTGCAGATGAGGCAGATGTTTCTAAATTGTGTTTTATTTAAACTATGCATTCCAAGACTTATGTTTCATTTGACATAGACTTTTCTTTAGCATGTGCTAAAAGACCAAGAGAAATATGATTTGGAGGGGAAGGGAGTGAGGGGCTGCTCTCGTCACACAACTTTGTACTTCAGCAGATTTGAGGGTACCCAGTCACAGTTACAAAAATTTATTTATTTATTTATTTATTAAATAAGTAACCCCTTGTCCCAGTCAGGCTACGGGATGATCTTATAAACTGGAGAGTTGATTGAGAGAATTAAATAAGCATAAGGCATAAAAGCAGCTGACTGAGAGCACCTCTGTATTCTGCTTGCTCTGTCACTTTATTTATCGTCTGGGACAGTAGCAGCAATGTCAGCTTTTAAATAAGATGAAACAGAACAGTTAATCCCATGCCTTCCCATATAAAAAGCCACTTTCTTTCAGACATAGCCTTTTATTGTAAAAACAGACCTTGATTTTTACCAAAAAAAAAAAAAGAAGCAAAGCAGGTTGGATTTGAACACAGTTCTCCCAGAATATCTGTTATCGTTTAGTGAATGTAATTCATTTGGTGACATTATCCACATTAGGTCTCTTCCTCCTCTCCAGTGCCAAGGTTCTCCGGAGTTAATAGATGGTTTTGGGAGCATGATTTCTCATATCTTCAGGTACTTTGTGTCTGGCAGAAAGGTACCGGGCAGTTTGAAGCCTGTTCTCTGTGAGGTTCCTCCCGTGAAGCGCACCCATCTCCTGCCTGCTTTTGAAAACACTTGCAGAAGAAACTACGCAGAATGTCTCCTTCTGTGAATGAAGTCCTTCATTCTTAAACGTGATGACAATTATGAAGTAACCCCAGCAATGGAACATCACCTTTATCTGGCAGTTGTATCATTTTCATAACGCTTGAATGCTACTGACGTTAGTAAAATCGCGTGATTTACACAGATACAGGTGTGGTACTAGTGAAATAATGAAATTCCCTACAGTTTGTGGAGTAAAATTTGCTAAATAGGAAGTTTTTCTAAGCAAAAGGAAAGAAAGATGTAATTTTAAAGTATTATGTACAGTTCTGTACTCATTTCCTCCAAATAAACCAGATTAATTGAATGCCATTAGGATACTAAGTGGAGCCAAGCTGCCTTTTTTGATTCCTCCTAAAATCAATCCCAGAGATTTTAATGTCATAAAAGGTTGAGCTCGCACAAGGTAAGACTTGGATTCATTTGGTCAGTGGAGTATATAGTAAATGAAATATTAAATGCTAGTGGGATTGAAGTAAATATAAGTAATGTATGTTTTTTATTGCAGTATTGGAGCAAAGACGGGTTATTATAATTAGATTTTATCTCCTAGGACAATTATTGAAAAATGTAGTCATTAAGTAAAAGTGAACTTTTTTTAGACTAAACAAATATGTTATGGACAAATCTGATATTTGGAAAAAAATTGAGAAAGTAGCAATTTACAATAATTACAAACAACGTGCCATCTTTGATAAAATTGAGAGAAGCAAGTATTTTTAGCAAAGATTGCATTTCAAGTGTGGAAGGGAACTTTGTTATAAAAAAGAAAATTCTCTTTTCTCTCTTACGAGTATTTTGATTTCCTCGACTTCTAGTGCCCAAAGGATCTATAAGCTGTTTATCTTGGAGAGGCACCAGATAGATGTTTGTTGGGTTTATTTCAATAACACTGAAAGGGGATGCTTGTATCTGTGTTTCATCACTGAGTTGCTTATTTCCAAGTAGTATCTGGAGATCCAGAGGAACAGAGGCCAGTTCATTACCCTCTTAAAAACACAATGGCTGATTACTTGTATTAAATTTCAGCACCTGGCACTTTATTTTTTTTTTATAGTCCAGTGTCTCTCCAAAGGTAAATTTAGTAAATGTACTTGCCAAATACTTCTGGGAACCAGAATTATCAGAACGAGAGTTTTTAAGTTTTAATCTCACTGCTGTTTTCTTAATGAAATATTTTCAGTGATGCTTCTGTCGCAGAATATTTACATTTTTTATTTTCCATTGTGAACCGACAGTTTCCTTCTTACAGCTAGTTACAGGAGCCAGGTGGCCTATTCTTTGTGGTGTCTCACCTTCACTTTGAAAGCTGTGAAAATGTTGCTAGATAAATAGAGAATAGTGATTCATTAGTGTCCTAATGATTAGATAACTATTTGTAATTAGATACCAGATAACTGGATAATAGAATACTAATAGATAAATCTATATCTATTTTGTCCTACGTTCCCTGTATCTTCTATTTGGAGAGTGTGGAGGGGAAAGGGGAAAGGAAGAAGAGAAATTCCTGGTTCAGAAGCTCTATCTCTGTGTTAGAATAAGGTAATTTGGTCCCTTTCATAAATGTGGGTGTTTACCTGCACGGTTTCTGTTCCGGAGTTGTTCAAAGCACTTGCTCTCTTGACAGTCAGAAACCTAATTTCAGGTAAAAATTAATTTATGGTCATTTCTTTCTTGTTCTAAGAGTGTCTTCTATTTTGCCAGACACTAACGGTTTCTGACCTAATTGCATAATGGGTAAAGATCAGTCTGTTCCATTTTTAGCCCTTTTAGCTAAGCAGTAGTGGTCATCTGCTCATGTGTCAGGGGTTCCTGGGTGATCTTAGGCACCTTCAGCTGAATTTTTCCAGGTTTATTTAATCTGTCACGAACATGGTAACGGGAATCCCAGTATCCCAGATGACTTACCAGTGCCCTTTTCGATAGAATTACTGCTTTCTTGATCCTTCGTTGTAACGTTGCCAGGTCGGTTTCAGAACTGCATTCACCATTTTCCTGGTCATCGCACTGGAGCCTTTGTCTTTTGTTGTCCTGGGATTATTTCTATGGGTTTTGTGTCTTCTTTCGTTTTCAGAACACCACCATTTCTGATAATATTAGTTCCTCGCATAGTACTAAAGTGGCTGCACTTGCTACTGAAATCTGATCTTGGTATTCTGTAGCTAAAATTTGGCAATTTATATATAAAACTACTTTATAACCTTTTTCCAAATTGACCAATTCTGCATGCTCCTCCTCAGTAGCCCATCAAAAGAGTGCTGTGAAGCACTCTACCACTTCAATTTTGCCTTTCTGAGTGACATATACCCCTCAGAACCTGCATTTGAATCCTGGTTACTAGCCCACTGTCTCGTGTTAGCCACGCTGTGTCTGATGTCAGTAGCTTTTGTTCCTGTATTCTCTTGACCAAAATCCTGCATTAGCGTACATCTCAAATGTTTTTTCTTTGATTTCACTCAGTTTCTGATCTGGATGAGGAATGTTGAACACCAGGAAGGTTTGGTATCGAGGTCACAACACTGTTTTTCTCTGTCTCCTTTCCACGTACACTGAAGAGAGCTTAGAGACGACAGAGAGACAATACTGGGAACGTTTTTTTGAGAAGCAAGCTCTGGAGATCCCAGCGGCTCTGAACATTGACCTTCAGGTGTTCTCTTGGCAGATAGAAACCAGAGCTGACGTTAGAAATTCATTTGAATACACTTTAACACTGTCCTAATTATTTTTTTTTAATCAAAGGTAGCCTTACCTATTTAAGTTTTTGACATAAATCAGTAAAAAAGTCTAAAGATCTAGTAGTCTCCTTACCACTGCGCAGTACTGAAACAATGCAATCGTTACAAGCTCTACAGAACTGGAAGAATGTCTTACTGAAAACAAAATATTTGGTATATAATTATTTATATACTTTATATATATCCTAGTACATATATGTATATATTTATGTGCACAAAATGAGTTTATATATGTAAACCAGAACTAACAATGACAAAATCCTTGGCTATTCCTCTTGCTCCCCTAAATGGTAGCATGAAATAAGTTTGTTACTGAATAAAGAATGTCCTGAAAATGTGTTGATGACAGTATATTCTACAACTTCTGCTACTGCTGTATTTAAGCATTTTTAAAGAAAACCTTCTCTAGTTCTGCTAAATGAAGGCTGGGCTTAGTGGTACACTGCGTGGGGGGAAAAGGATGTGAGACCCACTCAGCAAAAGCCACCAGGTGTTATGTGAGGCAGTGTACTCTGAAAAATACAATTATTTTTATGGTTATGGTGTTTGTCAAGAGCTGATATTCCCTTTGAAAATTTCCTGTTATAAGCTGATGTTGGTTTTTTTTAATGCTGTTACATAAAGGCAGATGGAATTCCTCCAAGTGCTACAAAACTCAGTAACGATTCCCTTTCCCAACACAAACCAGAACACAGAGCATGTTTTTGAGCCAGTCCATGCTCATCGGATGAATGGGGTGTTGGATGGAACAGCGCAGTTGTGCAGTCGAAGCACAACTGTCATCTCTCGTCCTTTGTTCATAGTGAGTAACAAATGACTTTTTCAGAATCACACAATCACGTGGGGTTGGAAGGGACCTCTGGAGATCATCTAGTCCAACCCCCTGCCAAAGCAGGTCCACCCAGAGCAGGTTGCACAGGAACGTGTCCAGGCGGGGTTTGAATGTCTCCAGAG
>KZ505850.1:396362-406599 GCA_002844005.1 Limosa lapponica baueri
ATGATCTGAAAGGTCCCTTCCAACCTAGCTGATTCTATGATTCTGTTCCACCTACATTAGCCGTCTAAGTTTCTGGATAGTTAGTGAAGAAAGCAGGTTCCTCTGAAAAATTAACTCAAGAAGTAGTGAAGATACCTGTGTCTTTCCAAGGATTGTTCTGGGGCTGCATATGGCGATTCAGCCCTCCTGCATGCCCTGCACGGAGCCACGTGGCACTGGGGGAAGCTCTAGGTTCAGGCATTCACGACTGAGCGTGTCTCTGCTTTGGGACTTCTCGTGCCATGCTCGCACACTGAGCTAGTTTCACCTCAAGCAGTCCTCGGGGCCACTTCTCTGCACAGCTGCAAAAACGTTTGAGCCCACGCTGGCAAGTTAAAAGGTGAGGGTTGGGAAAGGGGAGTTGACTATTTCAGAATAAATATTGCTTATGCTCTTTTACTTTGTGGAAATGTGACGTCAGCAAGTTATCTCCATCTGCTTGGGGCTGGGGAGACCAAGCCCAGGTGCCAAGAGCAGGGATAAGTGACAGGTTCAGTGCTATTCATGCAGTTTACTCTGCAGTACTTAGAAGGAATTGCATACGATAGTAGGCATAATTTGTGGTCTAGTGATCGTAATGGGTATGCTGAATGGCCCAGGGCAGAAAGCCCCTCAACATTTGTGGAAGGAAACAGTTTATGTGAAGAGCTTGATGTTCACACTGTCTAGATTTCAGGGTGTTTCACTTCCGACTCTCTCTAATCTGCTCCCGAGGACTCCATTAGCGGTTGAAATGCATTTTCTAGTGTTGCTCTATCTAAAAGGAGTCTCATCTCTATTCTTTGAGACTCTTCCATGATACATGAACTAAACTATAGACAGTGGGGATGACTTCCAAAGCTCACTTCTGTTCCAAACTTAACGTAGATGCACCCAGTATATGTCACTGATAGTGGCATCAGAATTAACCAAACAGCTGTTCCATTTTTACTCATATTTGAGTAAGGCGTTTCAGAAATTGGTTTCTGTTTGTGAAAGTATCCAAATTCTGCCTACGCTATTTTAGCTTTAAATGAAGTGTATTCTTATGGTAATTGCAGATGCAATTGTTTTCATCTAGAATATTTTGTCGTCCAATTCTGTTTCTAAATGAATATTTCCTCGTTTAGATCATTAAAGTATGGATTCTATTTCAGTGTGCTCCCACATTCAAGTAAAAGTTGAAAAATATATCTTAATCTCAAATCCCGCTGTTCTTACCTACATGCCTGCATTTTTTCCCCAGTCAGAATAGGAAATGTTGATGCTCTGCTTAAAGGATATTTTCTTAGTGCATCTATCAGTGCTTTATACTGCCCTGTTACAGGTGGATTTTGTGTAGAAATTTAGAGCAGTATCAGTTCAAAAAAAATGAAACCTCCTTCTCTGGTAAGGGCTGTTTTACTGTGTGAAGACCCAGCCAAGTGTGTGTCTGTCAGTGGAATGAAATATAAGCTGAATTTTTAAGTACCTGAGAGATATCTGCAGCATGATCCGTGGTCAACTCTTGCAAAACTAGAAATGTGTCTTTTTGGTGAAAAGTTATTTCTGACTATCCTCAATACTGGTCTAGTTTACCTCTTCCTGCCCTCCGTGACTTCTCTCGTGGAGCAAAAACTGATCAGCTTTGTGTTGTGTTTTGTCACTGCCCAGTGCTGGTTACACACTCAGATTAGTCTGACCTTCATGCGACAGTCACGTTTCCATTTGTCATTTAGTGGACACATCTTTGATAGAAGCAGAATAAAATTAATTAGGTCTCATGCGTGCTCTTTTTAATGTATAGGCCTGTCCATAGATTATATCCATATATATATTTATAGTCTATATCCATAGATTACAAAAATCAAGAGGTGATGAAATTTAAGAATTGTTCTAGTCTGAGAGTTCAGTCAAATACTATGTGAAATCTTGAAAGTCTCAGGCTGACTTTGAAATTAGCTTCCTTTTTTGTTGCTCAGGTGCAAAATTTTGCAATCCGTTTACACTTACCTGTCAATGAAATGAGCCTTTAATGACACGCTCAGGGCACTTCAGGAGCCATGGACTGTTTAATAAAGAGTGGGTCACTCAATAGTTGCCAAACATCCAGGATATTCATCAGGTGTTGCAAAATATTTTCGTGTGATTTGGATTTTTCAAGTGTTCTTATTAGAAAATACAGTTTCATTCACATTAGATGGTTTTATAGGGTTATTGTTTTTCTGACCATCTTGAACTTTAATCTGACTTGATCCCCTGTATCATGTACATAAAAGCTTCTTCTGTCTGAGTTTCGTTTATTGGCCTTTCGGAGCCCTTTTCTCCTTTCCTAGGAGGCCAAGGAGTGAGATGGGTGAGACCTCTGCCTAGCTGTGCAGGTACAGATAGAACATCCCTGCATCTGTACCCACCTGTGAAGCAATCCTCAGCAGTTCAGGTGGGGACAGAAGTGACCGTACCTCTTAACTGGGGCAGTAACATTGCATCGACCTCCTCTCACCTTAATCCCTCTGGTTTGGGTAACATCTACCTGTTCTTTTTCACCTGTACGTATGTAGAGAAGGTCAGTCTAAAAAGTGTTTACCATAACCATTTTTCTTCTCCTTTCTGCCTCTTCGGACTATTAACTGTTGTTTTCTCAGTCTGATTTAAACTTATCTCTTTGGAGAAGGGAAAGGTACAGCTGCATATGATTAGGTTTATACATCTAAACCCACTGATTCAAATACATTTTCTTTTCTCTAAACAGAAATTATCCTAGGGAAAAGGGCTTCTTCAAGGGCACTGTCCCTCAGACGTTTGCCTGATAAGCAAAGCCTTTTCCCAAAAGTATGACATCTCATCAGCTCTAGGGCTGAATATCTTTTGACTCGCTTTTCTCTTGTCTGAATTGAAGCTCTGTTTGGTTTTATATTCTCTCATCTTGCCCACACAAAAAAGAAGCATACTTTAAAAAAAAGCAAAGAACAAAAATGTTGAAAATTCACTGTATCATCTTTTAAGGATCAATTATATATGTGTAGCCACTTCTAGTTTAACCATTTATATGGGTGTTTTAAATATTAGAAACAGGATATTCAAACGTTGTAGCCAAATGATATGCTTATTTTGGGCCCTGGTCATACAGACAATAATTTAATGTGTAGGCAGGTGGTTTGCAGAACTGAGGCCTGAGCTAGTTCCAATCTTTTTAGTTTGTCTAGTAAATATTTCTTTTGTGCTTTTTGGTTTAAATGTAAAAGTATTTTTAAGTCAGAGCACTTCACTGCCACTAGAGAACTGTGGTCCTAAGGCGTGTTGTTTTAACCATTTTGAACTGCAGCATTTATAGCTGTACCATGGATTTCTGGTTCTCTGTAATGTTTTGGTGAAATATATAAACTATTTTTTTTTTAAAAATGAAGAGTAGGACAGACAAAACCTGATTTTTTTTTCTTTTTAAGAGTTCTTGTGGTTTAATTTCTCAGTGTGTGCAAAACACCATGAGGTGGTCTATAGTGTACTGCTTCATTGATAAAATTATCCTCTCTACATAAAATACTACATTTTTTGCCTATGTTTTCTCTTTATCGTGTCCAGTTATCTTAACACGTACTATAAATTACATGAATTCACAGGCTTAGCATGGGCAGAAGTTTAAAGACCCAGGAAAGAAGAAGTAACCCTGATAATTAGCCCCCACCATATAACTTCATAGTTTTGATATAACAGAAATTTGGGGCTAGTTAGAGAGATGGGGTTTTTTTGCAGTGCCTCCACTGCACATTGGTCGGGTTGGATGGTGTTTTATAAAGCTGCTGCTTTAAAGGAGGACATCCGTGCTGCCATAGGTGAAAGTAATTTAATAACTTGATCCACAGAATGGAGAGTAGAAACCTCAGAGTTTTGCTTTAATCGGGTTTATGGATTTATTTGGCTTACTTGGATCAGATCTGTCTAATTATAAAGCTATACAGCAGATTAAAGGGAACTGAAAAAAGCCCTATTTGTTACTAACGTACCTCCCGCAAGTCCTTTTCATTTTCAATTATTTTTCTTATTTTTTCCAAATTTCATTCTAACAGAAAAGCCATCTGGTGATGAAGTATAAGAATCAGTTACTTCACAAGTAACATAAGGAATTGTCTCTTTTTTGTTTTTTTCCTTTTTTTTTTCCTTCTTCCCCTAGGGGGTTGCTTTTGAAAGATGACACAATTTTGTAAGGACAAATTTATGTCTGCTATTTAACTGCACAGCCGTATTTTGGGATTTAGTCACCTAGCCACTTGATTGCACCTGCCTGCTATGTGGTTAAATGACTAAATCCCTTAATTTGATTCTCCACTTAATTGCAAGAAGAACTTTATTAGATTAAAATAAAAATAAAAAATGGTACTAACGTTTCTCCCTCTGATTTTTTTCTAAAGCATAGTGTAAGGTTGTTTACCGAGGTTTTATTGCTGTCTCCTCTGGCTTGAGCCTTGATGAAATTTAATTTTATTAATAGATTTCACTGACGTTATGTTTTTTGACATTTCTTATTTTGACTGATGATGTTGCATGAAAAGGTCTCTGTGTGTGGTATATTTAACTGTGGTAGAATTTTACTTTCCATTTGTATTCACATATTTTTGTTTTCTGTCATACAGGTGGTATGTTAAGTGGAATAAATGGTTGCAGTGATATTTCCAAACTTGCAGTCACTGTTTTCCTGGTGTGTTTAATACACGTTGGAAATACATCTTTTTTTTTTTTTTTTTAAAAAAAAAAGAGAATAGGTTCTTGTCTTCAGAGCTCCTGATTCATAACCCATTATGTCCTGCACTAAACATAGCATTGCTCACCCAGGCTGGTGTGGTTCCAGGAATGTGTTGTGTAAGAGCTGGCGGTGCAGAGCCAGGGGCACGCTCCCCAGAGCCTGCAAATTATTTCAGCAGGAGCTGCAGCCTCTTAGTACCTCCCGAGCAGTGTCTGGCGCCTCCCAACGCATAGGACCTCCTGGCTGTCCCTCCCATGCCCTGGTGCTTTTCTGTCGCCCAGAAATACGGTGCTGAGCCAAAACGTTGAGTGGTTCGTCATCTCATAGGAGCACCTCTTTTATGAGGACAGGCTGAGAGAGCTGGGGTTGTTCAGCCTGGAGAAGAGAAGGCTCCGGGGAGACCTTATAGCAGCCTTCCAATATCTGGGCTGGAAAGCTGCCCAGCAGAAAAGGACCTGGGGGTGTTGGTGGACAGCCAGCTTAACATGAGCCAGCAGTGTGCCCAGGTGGCCAAGAAGGCCAACGGCATCCTGGCCTGTATCAGGAACAGCATGGCCAGCAGGAGTAGGGCAGTGATGGTGCCTCTGTCCTGGGCACTGGTGAGGCCTCACCTCGAGGGCTGTGTCCAGTTCTGGGCCCCTCACTACAGGAAGGACATTGAGCTGCTGGAGCGTGTCCAGAGGAGAGCCACCAAGCTGGTGAGGGGTCTGGAGAACAAGTCACACGAGGAGACGCTGAGGGAACTGGGCATGTTTAGTTTGGAGAAGAGGAGGCTGAGGGGAGACCTCATTGCCCTCTACAACTCCCTGACAGGAGGGTGTAGAGAGGTGGGGGTTGGCCTCTTCTCCCAAGGGAATAGTGACAGGAGCAGAGGGAATGGTCTGAAGTTGGGGCAGGGGAGGTTTGGATTAGATATTGGGAAGAATTACTTTCCTGAGAGGGTGGTCAGGCACTGGAACGGCCTGCCCAGGGAGGTGGTGGAGTCACCATCCCTGGAGGTATTTAAGAAACGTGTAGATGTGGGACTTCAGGGCATGCTCTAGTGCCCGGGATTGTTGGGTTGTGTCTGTCTGTGGGTGGGTGTGGGGTAGGTATGTGGTTTTGGTTTTGGTTTTTTTTTTGTGGTCAGACTCGGTGGTTTCAAAGGTCTCTTCCAACCATGAATATTCTGTGATCTGAAGGGAGCCTACAGGAGAGCTGGGGAGGGACTCTGTGTCAGGAAGTGTAGTGACAGGACAAGGGGTAATGGTTTTAAACTGGAAGAGGGGAGATTTAGATTAGATACCAGAAAGACATTCTTTGGTGTGAGGGTGGTGAGACACTGGCCCAAGTTGCCCAGAGAAGCTGTGGATGCCCCATCCCTGGAGAGGTTCAAGGCCAGGCTGGATGGGGCTTGGAGCAACCTGGTCTGGTGGGAGGTGTCCCTGCCCAGGGCAGGGGGTTGGAACTGGATGATCTTTAAGGTCCCTTCCAACTCTGACCATACTATGATTCTCGTGGTTGTTTGCGCGTGTCTGTTGCTGTTATTTAAGTAGGTGGGAAAGGAGTTTTCTCCTGAGGTACAGTTCCCCACCACAAAACCTGCATCTTCAACTTTCTGCTGGAATCAGTTTTCCTCTATTGTCTTTCTCAGTCTTCTTCCTCTCTGATGCTGCATACCACGTTATTGTTCATCAGGCTGCATCATTGCCAGTTGTTGGCTGTTTTTCCACAGGCAATGCCATGAATAATGGAGGTGGGGACTGTAGCTACAGATAAATGTTAGCTGAGATACCACATAGAATTTCTTACCAAGGAAAGATGTTATTTTCTCTTGTTAGTCTGTTTTTGTTTGGTTTTTTTTTTTTTTATCCTTTTATTTTATAGTCTCTACTCTTTGATGAAGCCAGCATTCAGATTTTTTTTGAAAACCAGTTTAAAGATCTCTTTTCCCTTCGTAATTGGGTCTTTATATCCTTAAACATAGAAAAGTGTTTTGTTGTTACTGACACCATGAAATGGTACGTACGACAATATTTATTTTTCAAGAACAACTTGGATCCTTATTTTACAATGAAGATATACAGTAGTTAATCTGTTTATTAGATCACATGGTCTTCATGATGCTGTACTGAACTGAAATTGCTTTCACAGTGTCCCTTTTCTAAAAGCAAGATGTGAAACACCTGTTTTGGTGTTTAAAAGGGGACTTAGGAGGGGTGGACAAAAATACTAAGAAAACAATAGCGAGCTTATGCTCTGCTTTAGCCTTAGAGAGTCCTTAAATGCACTGTTGGACTAAAAGTTCCCTTCACTTTGACTGCCTTCCACCAAGTAAGTGGGGATGTGCCTGGATATTACAGGAGTCTCATTCCCTGGGTATTATTAAAATGCACCGACACCATCCGTTTCAGAGCAGAACTCAGGCACGACAGCTATATATATTAAAAAACACAAGAAGGGAGTTTTACAAAGACACAACCCTATTTATTAAGGCATCTGTCTTCATTGGGCACTTCTGTCCTTGATCTATTCCAAGTGGGGCCACTTGGTAGGCAGGCATGCTTTTGATGGAAGAAGAGAGATGAATCACAGAATGGTTAGAGTTGGAAGGGACCTTAAAGATCATCGAGCTCGAACCCCCTGCCCTGGGCAGGGACACCTCCCACCAGACCAGGTTGCTCCAAGCCCCATCCAGCCTGGCCTTGAACCCCTCCAGGGATGGGGCAGCCACAGCTTCCCTGGACAACCTGTTCCAGGCTCTCACCACCCTCACAGCAAAGAATTTCTTCCTAATATCTAATATAAATTTTCCCTCTTTCAGTTTAAAACCATTACCCCCCGTCCTATGGCTCCACTCCCTGACACAGAGCCCCTCCCCATCTCTCCTGTAGAGCCCCTTCAGGTACTGGAAGGCTGCTATAAGGTCTCCCTGGAGCCTTCTCTTCTCCAGACTGAACAACCCCAGCTCTCTCAGCCTGTCTTCATAGGAGAGGTGCTCCAGCCCTCTGAGCATTTTCGTGGCCCTCCATTGGACCCGTTTCAACAGGTCCATGTCCTTCCTGTGCTGAGGACTCCAGAGCTGGACACAGTACTCCAGGTGGGGTCTCACCAGAGCAGAGCAGAGGGGCAGAATCACCTCCCTCGACCTGCTGGCCACACTTCTCTTGATGCAGCCCAGGATGCAGTTGGCTTTCTGGGCTGCCAGCGCACATTGCCAGCTCATGTTGAGTTTGTCATCACGAGCGCTCCCAAGTCCTTCTTCTCAGGGCTGCTCTCAATCCATTCATCTCCCAACCTGTATTTGTGCCTGGGATTGCCGTGACCCTGGTGCAGGACCTTGCACTTGGTTTGGCTGTACTTCATGAGCTTTGCACGTGCCCACCTCTTCAGCCTGTCCAGGTCCCTCTGGATGGTATCCCTTCCCTCCAGCGTGTTGACCACGCCACACAGCCTGGTGTCGTCGGCAAACTTGCTGAGGGTGCACTCGATTCCACTGTCCCCAACAAAGGTGTTGAACAGCACTGGTCCCAGTACCGACCTCTGTAAATGTGAAGTTCCATCACGTGTAAAGTACACTGTTTCCTCCTGGCTGTCCTTAGCGGCTCTACACACAGCTTTTGGGGGGTTTGGACCCTTTGAAGATATTTTGCTGTGTCCATAGGCTATGCAGGCAAGTGACCAGGTTTGCATTCTGGACCCAGACAACCACTTCTTGGGTATTTCAACCCTTAAGTTAGAGATTACTGAGGAGGTATTTCTGGATCTCTCCCACAATTCCAACTTAACTTTTAGCACGTTGGACATCCAACCTGCAGAACCAAATGTAGACTAAATTTAACTATTATATCATTACCTCTCATCTTATCTCTCGCTTTTCCAGCCTGATCTTTCAGATGCAGATTCATAAGTGCTCAGGGACCTTATTTCCCGTCCTGCACGTAGACATGAGTGTATATGTCTGTAGAGTGCTGTTGAAGAAAATTTGTTGAAGAAAGGAATGTTTGGGAAGGATCTGAATGACAAGCAGATGGATAATTAGCTCTTAAGGAAGGGAAGGAGAGAGACTAGCAACTTTAAGGTCTGTAGTGAAGATGGCAGGAATACAAGAGAGGGAGGGGAATACGGTTTGAGGCACAGAAGAGAACAGTTGAGGACAGCAGGATTTGTCTGGGGAAAAAATGTGAAAAGATGAAGCCCATATGGATTTCTTTTAGCTTCTTTTCCATTGCTGAGCTCTGCCTTGTTTTGGTTTGTAATGATTTTCCAAGTACAGCATGCTTAAAAATAAATCGGTGTTTTCATCAGAGTTTATGCGCTTGCAGTCGTGATTCTGTTTTTAAAATGAAGCTGTTGAGAATCACTCAAGATGGCTTACGTTGCTTTGTGTTTTCCCTGGTAAGTGATAGCTACATTTTTTTTTTGCCAGCTAGTTCTCACACAGCTTCAGAAACAGACTTGTAAAAACTATTAAAATGCAGTTGACAAGCAGGACTAACAATTCTTGTGGGTTTGAATGTGTCTTTTTTATTTCGGTCTTATTTCAGACTCAGTTTTTAGGCTGATCTCTCTGCAAAGTAGGCCTGTGGACTTGGGCCCTCAAAGGCTCTGTGCTAGTACACAATATTCTGTGGGAAAAAAAAACCCCAAACAAACTATATTGGAGGATAAAAAAAAATCTGTTGGGAAAACAGGTAACTATTTTTTAATAACTGCTTATGGAATAGCTTGAAGACAGTTGTCTTTCTCGTATGCAACTCAAGTGAAGGGCTTGACTGAATTTTTGTAGCAGCTAAAACGCTATGCTCCTGATACATTAAGCACGCAATGAAAACTTTTCTGTAGCTCTGGACAGTATAACTCTGTGTCACCCTCTCTTTATACCTGATGCAGATGTGATATATTACTGAATGGATGCTCTGAGTAGAATACTAAAGAGAAAAAAAAATCAAAATAATCCTATATTTTCGTTTGTTCCTAAGCTATACTATCATCAACATTATGTTTTTTCGTTTATAGTCTTGTATCAGTAAAATGGTCTTACGTTCTCATTCGCTCAGGAAATGCTATGTAGTGAAAATACTCCCCGACACTGCAGCCTTTTGCAGGAAGCCGTGTGCTCGAGGTCTGACTGTAACATCTGTATGGTCCTTGACAATTACATTGCTACAAGTAACAGCCTCCAGGACAAAACTGACAAATTTATAATTTGTCTTTAAATTTACTCTGTATGTTAAAGATACACTCAGATTAATTACCTTTTTTTTTTTTAAACTGATGGTGCAAGATTTCTGTTGTATTGTACTGACTTTCAATTTGAAGAAGTGACTGTATCCTTCTACGTAAACAGAAGTGATATGGGCTGATACAATTTTAGTTTATCTCAGTTATGGGTGCCTTGTCTGACTTTATGTATTTTCTTCCTCTCTGCTCTGCACTGGTGAGGCCACAACTGGAATACTGCGTCCAGTTCTGGGCTCCCCAGTTCAAGAGAGACAGGGAACTGCTGGAGAGAGTCCA
>KZ505850.1:406844-434011 GCA_002844005.1 Limosa lapponica baueri
CAGAGCCCTGGCAGAGGCTGCCCAGGGAGGGTGTGGAGTCCCCTTCTCTGGAGATCTTCAAGCCCCACCTGGATGCAGTCCTGAGTGATGTGCTCTGGGCAACCCTGCTTTGGCAGGGGGGTTGGACTGGGTGGTCTCTAGAGGTCCCTTCCAACTCTGACAATTCTGTGTGTTCAACCAATCATCCTGTGTTTTCTGTATGTCTAAGGGGGTTAAAAGGAAGACCATATTACAGGCTGTGAAATTCCATGTTTAAGCAAGAGATGGTATTGGGTTGTTGGTTGGAAGAAATTGAAGGGAATAGAGAGGTGAACCAGGTCTTCAAGTTACTTAGTAGACTGAGAGACTACTATTTCTTCCTCCTGCTGATCTCCTTTTTGTTGCCTGTATTGTCTTCACATCAGTTACAAGATGTTTTATTTTTGAGAGGTTCACAGTCGTATTGAGAAAAGGGAGGTACTTGGAAAAGGCATCAGAACTCAGGTTTAGCATCTCTTAGCACACGTTGTATGTCAGACGGTGGGAAGGTTATGGACTTTATCTAATTGTGGCTATGGCCCACCCAGGAGTTTGAGGTTAAAAAAAAATATTAAAATAATCAAAACTCTCCAGGGGCTGTATTTGTCTTTAATGGAAAAGGAAGAAGATAATGTGGATAATGGGCACATCTACAGATTTTCTAAAATGGTGTATGCTTTCTTTCGTGTTTGATAATGACACAGTTTGAGGGGCACATGAACTAGAAAAGAAAAGAGTTCCCTCTGTGCAAGGGAAATACTGGGGCTTTAATCCTCTTCCCTCAAAATTTGTTCAGTTTCTTTTTTTTAATGAAGCAGAATGCGGTAGAGGAAGCTTGCTTTAAGTTTTGTCTAATTGTTGTGTCATAAAATTAAGTACAAGTTTTGGTCAGATTGAAGAATTTTTTTTACTAAATTATATATTTTATCGGATGTCAATATATTGGATATTCTTTATTCAGTCCAATCAAAGGAGATACTCCTGAATTGACTGCATTTTGTCGTTGGTCCGATTCCATAACCCTCACTGGCAGGTTTTCTTAAAATTATGATAGTGATCCAGTAATTACTCCTGCAGTTGTAAATTTTTTAAATTTATTTTCAGCTATTTCTCCAGATGTTGAAAACAGTAGCAGTCACATAAAAAAGAGAGCAAGTAGCTTTTTACTGTTACGTGAAACATCAACAATTACGTGAAAATCCCTTTTTATGAACTAATATTTATTATGCAAATGAACAGGGACCAGATTTCTCAATTCGTAATGGCATTTAAACCACTGTGGGGAAAATGGGGACCCAATCCATTAGTCGCCCGCTTTATAGGGATAATTGAGATATCCAGGCTGTGGAAGTCAGGGGTTTTCCAGATTTTTTTTATAATATCAGCAGGTTGCTGGGCTGGGTGGGAGTGGATTCATGCACGTGATTATTTCATGCACTGAACTGAAATTCAAGGCTGCAACAGTCCTTTTGTACGTGCGGGTGCTCTGTGTTTCTATTGCCATTGCAGTATGAACGTTAAACATATGCTTATGTGGTTGCAGCATTCATTATATCAGTACCTGGAATTATTTGCTGTCATACAGAGAAAAGTAATAGTTATTTGTCCCTAATCTTTGTCTTGCATTGCTTTTCTGCTCTTTGTAATCTCCTGAGTTCTTTGGTTCCTCTGAATTCCAATATGAAATATTTGAAACAATAAGTATTTCGCAATCAGTAGGAATTCATACAGAGGCATTTTAATGTGGAGATGAGTTTTCCTCTGTGGATGGGTATCCTGCTATCGTCCGAAACGCAGTTCTTCCCTGTGCCCAGTGACAGCTTCCTGACGGAGTTCCAGCCTATTTATGATTTTATTTTTTATTTTTTTTTTTGCGCATTACTGGTCTCAGCTTTCATTGAAAAAATAATTAGAGCGGAGAAGTCATTTCATGGAAATCTGATGGGAATCACGCTGTTCAGAGCGACGCTGTCTGCTTAAACGTCATGA
Organism: Limosa lapponica baueri; assembly: GCA_002844005.1. Lineage (NCBI taxonomy): Eukaryota > Metazoa > Chordata > Aves > Charadriiformes > Scolopacidae > Limosa > Limosa lapponica. Next base: position 408,852 of record KZ505850.1, read on the forward strand.
GCGAGGGGTTAGGAGATGTCCACTGCCTGGTGCCTTCACTCAGTGGTCAAAATAGAAGCGGTTGAAGAAGAAGGGTGGCAGGAAAAGCAGTTAAGCCTCCTGCTAAAGTCATCGGTCGTACTGAGGCTTGCGAGGCAGCTTCTCAGAATTCACCGCATACTTTCACAAATGATATTGTGTTGACATTCAGTTTCTCAGAAGTTCCAAGTGTTCCTTGGCTCTGCTTTAGGCCTCGCCGCTGTTCCCAGCTCCTGCAGAACTTTAAAAGCTTTCCATACAGTTTGTGCATACCGGCTGGAGATTGGGAACTCCCTGCTCATGCTTTTATCACACTGCAAATTCCACTTCTAGCGTAAGGCTACTTCCATCCTCTCCTCTTATTTTCTGGTTCTTGGGGTAGAATTCCAGGCTCGTGGCGCAGTGCTAGCAATGAAAAAAATTTGCATTTTGAGAGGAAAAATGAGTCAGTCTAGAGAACAGATCCATCCACTTACATTATGAAACTCAGAACTGTTTCAAAGGCAAACCCATTTATTGAAATAATGGCTAAAAGTTTGTTCTTTATGATTTTTTTTCCCCCAGTGCTGAATCACAATTGGATGTGCCTAATGTCTTTGGCTTGTTTTAGGATGAGATACCTTTACAGCTGTTAGAAGAGCAGCATTATTTTTTTCTACAAAACCTGCTCCACGGAGTTGCAGGTGTGTCTTTGGGGTTTTGTTTGGTTGTTGTTATTATATTGTTTTTTTAAATTCTGAGTCATCTATAGGTGGGTTTATTAATTGGCAAGTGCAGAGGAGCTATATTTTGGGTTGATTATTTTTAATTCCACTATCTTAGAAACTGCTTTTGCCATTCTTATGTCTCTTAAATTCACTTTTTTTGACATTATTTTATCTTTAATGTGTAGTTGATTACTGTTTGTAATAAATTTTTGTGGTGAGGGATGAAAAAGTCATTTGTGCGCATTCTTCCTCAGCCGTAATTTATTGCCATGTTAAAAAAGCTGTCCTTGTGTTTGGGATGCAGCAGTTTGCTCCTGTCACATTGTGACATTCTGTTTATTTCAGTCAGTTTATCTCCTGCTAATGGAACGTTTTGCGGTCAGCTGGCACTTATTCTCACAGAGTTTGGCGCTCCCAGTCTACCAATTTTAATAACTAATTTTAGCAGGAGATGGTGTGTTTTATTCTTAGCAGATCTAAATTTGATTATTAAATATATGGACTCTTGGATAAATATAACCTGCTCCAGGTAGATTGTTACTTTCTAGCTGAAGATCTTGCTTTTTATTACTTCTTCTATAAAATAATTGGTAAGTTACCCCTTTGCCATCTGCAGAGCAGAGTGATGTTCTCAAACAGCTTGCCAGCCAGGTTTATTCACGCAACATGTAGTTTTAAGATGCATTTTGGTAATGAAGCCAGCAACATGAAAGAACTAATTCCTTTAAAAACTGGGAAGTTTCTTTTGATGATACACTCCAAAAAATAGATTCTTAGCTGGCTGCTTTCACTTACCAATAATAAATATAATAATAATCTGCATGAGGATAGAGAGGATCTACAGAGAGACTTGGATAGATTGGATGGATGGGCCAACGTTAACGGTATGAGCTTCAACAAGGCCAAGTGCCAGGTCCTGCCCTGGGGCCACAACAACCCCATGCATCGCTCCAGGCTTGGGGAAGTGTGGCTGGAGCTGCCTGGCAGAACAGGACCTGGGGGTTCTAATTGACAAGCGGCTGAATGTGAGCCAGCAGTGTGCCCAGGTGGCCAAGAAAGCCAATGGCAGCCTGGCCTGTATTAGAAATAGTGTGACCAGCAGAAGTAGGGAGGTGATTGTCCCCCCGTACTCAGCACTGGTGAGGCCACACCTGGAGTTATTGTGTCCAGTTTTGGGCACCTCAATCCGAGAGAGATATCGAGGTGCTGGAGCGGGTGCAGAGGAGGGCAACGAAGCTGGTGAAGGGCCTGGAGAATAAATCTTACGAAGAGCAATTGAAGGAGCTGGGACTGTTTAGTTTGAGGAAGAGGAGGCTGAGGGGAGACCTCATCACTCTCTACAACTACTTGAAAGGACACTATAGAGAAGTTGGTGCTGGTCTCTTCTCACAGGTAATTAGCAATAGAACAAGAGGGAATGGCTTCAAGCTGCAACAGGGTGGGTTTAGACTGGACATTAGGAAACAATTCTTCACAGCAAGAGTGGTCAGAGACTGGAACAGGCTGCCCAGGGAGGTGGTTGAGTCACCATCCCTGAATGTGTTTAAGAGCCGTTTAGATGTGGTGTTGGGGGATGTGGTGTAGGGGAGAACTTTGTAGAGTAGGGCTGATGGTTGGACTCGATGATCCCAAGGGTCTTTTCCAACCTGAGTGATTCTATGATTCTGTGAATAACAACTCTCATTGTATCTTTTCAGTCCTTGCTATTTGTAGATAGGTATTAATTGTGTGCAATAAATTGCATTCGGTATTGAGAACTACAGTAATCCTGACAGCACGTAATTTGTGATACGCTGTCACTGAAGTCAGTGTAGATTCTCTTTTTTTCCAGAAGGGAATTGGCCAATATTGCTCTGGACAGTGCAGATTCCTATAAAGCTTAATGCTGTAAGAGTTTTGTAGGTTAACACAATATTTTACTTTTCAGTCCTACCTGCTGGAAATTTGAACCAGTGTTCGCAATGAGTTGTAAAATCTAAATGTGAAGTAGAGAGAGCTGCCCTGTGCAATAACCTCTCAGTAGCTCATAAACTCCGGACGAGAGCACCTCGGCACTAGCGCCAGTGTGCCCCCACAGGAACTGGGGTTGCCTAATGCAAGCCTAGCCACTTAAGACTGCTAGAAGCTACTAAAGCGAGCTGCATTAGGATAAATAGATAAAATTACGCAAGTCGTGGCTTAACACGGCTGATTTGTCAGGCACAGGCATGTTTATATTGCTTTTACATTTCTGACAGAGGTGATGTGGTCACTAATCAATAATTGCCTAGCTAGATTTAAAGGTAAAAGGTGGCCCTAACAACATTAAGTGAGGGGCTGTGGTAGAAGCCTCCTTTAATAAATAACAAGATTTTGCACTTACGTTGCAAAATACCTTTCATTTAAGCAGGATAAAGATTTATAGAGGTGGGTAGGTTATGCTGCATTCGTTTTGGTATAGGAAGAGCTGAAGCATATCGCGTTTGAGATTCACCCAAGGTCATGCAGAAAGTCAGGATCAGAATGAAGTTTTAGAGTCTAAAGTATTTCCTTAAAAATCATATTTCAAGCCGAATAAAAATAGCTATTCTTTGAGAATTCAAAAGAGCTGCGTGACTAGTTAATTCTGCCATGTCTTGCTGTTGTTGCGTAGTTGCTGCCCAGTGGAACTGCATGTGGAATAATGCTTCATACCGGGCTGGAAGCTTCCTCCCCTGAAGTAGTTTGGAGTGCTTTCCCTTTGACTGCCTTACGTCTACCATCTCACCCATGCTTAGGGTAATCTATTGGCTCTGAGATCTTCAGAAGCTGCTGCTTCCAATTTTTAATTGAACAAAAGCTGAAGGTAAAACCAGAAAGCTTTTCAAGGGATAACAAGATTGTTTCTAGAACCTTGATGTTGTTTTCCATGGTACCGAGGAAGCTTTGTCTGCAGAATGCATTCAGGGCAATGGTGTGTCTGAGTGCTGTTCTGATGGGCTTTTTTTCTCAGTTATGAATTTTTTGGGAAAGAAAATACAAATTAACACTGTATGTCATAGAAATGTCTGGGTTGGAAGGGGCCTTTCAGATCATCTAGTCCAACCATCAACCTCACTCTGATAAAAACCATCACTAAACCATGTCTCTAAGCACTATGTCAACCCGTCTTTTAAATACTGCCATTTATGTTAAAAAAGCATGTAAATACTGTATCTTAGGAATGGCTTTGCAAATGATCAACTACTTTAAACTGGATTATGCTCAAAGTTGGGTGTATTGCAAAATCACTTAAATTTGGGGGAGATTTTAAAGGCACCACCTTCATTTTGGTTTTGAACTCTTACTACTTTTAATGTCTTTCTCAAAAATCACGTGGTACTTTGGGAATCTTAGGACCTGAAAATATAGTACAATAAAAGTTGAATTTTTTTAATGTAAAAAGCCTGCACATATGAGAACGTTGGGATGAAATATGGAACGTTTGGGATGACCTTCTTACTAGAAGATCACATCACACCACAAAGTGCATGTTCTATTAAGTCGTATTCTTATCAGCTGTGAAAAATGAGATGTCACTTCAAATGCTTCCAGAAGATAAATTCTGGTTATTAGAGGTTTTTCTGACCTCATGGATGCTTTGTAATCAAAGACATTTGCATGAACATGGCTAGTGGTTCTGTTCGGCTGGCTGTTTCCAGAGCAAGTATAAGGCCAGAGGATAAAGTCCAAGGATGAGAAGTTTCCACTGGTTTTCTACACCTGCCATCGGCCTCATCTGACAAACACCTCGCCAAGAGCATTGGGTTTGGTCACATTGTCCTCCACTGATCTTTTCTTATGTGAATCTCTGGTCCTAAAGGGTGACGTTCTAGGGGATCCTGGAAGCTGAATGATGTTGCAGTAGGTTTTGGAAACATCTTCTTTTAATGTACAGCAAGTTCACAGTCATTTGGCTTTTCTTTTTAAAATCTAACCTCACTTTTTTTTTTTGCTCAAGGTGAAAGTTCCAGACTTCTGTAAGATGCCTAGATAAGAACTAAAGTTTGAGTAGCATTAGTGCTTTCCTTCCCCCTTCCTCCCTCCCTCCATCTCCCATACAACAGTATTTAGAGGCTAACTGTTCTAATGCTGTTTTTTTCCAGAAATACGCAGTTTCCCATAGGCTCTTTTTCCTTTTGTTACTTCGTAGTCCTAACCTTTCCGAGTAGTCCCATTTGGAAATCATGTCTGGTGGTCTCTTGTTCGCTTTTAGTGTTGGTTTTACAGTTTTGCTTTTTTAATTCTTGAATTTGACTTATTTCTAACCATGGAGCATGAGCATGGGTGTCGGAATACTTAGCTTTCTTTGTCAAGGAAACTTCTTCGAAAATGCACACATTTGCAAATCATAACCTAAAATATTCATATGTCTCTACCCTTCAGAGCTGGAGGGGGTAATGGATGCAGAAGCAGTTAAAGGATTTTTAAAACAGGCATTCACTTACGCCTGAGTCCTTATTTATCTGGTTTGTCTAATTCTAATTTCGAGAAGCTAAATGCTGTTAGGAGATTGTATTGCACCTCTCTATTACAGTTCAATACACTTTTCCCTTCCTGGCTGCTATTCTCCTCCTGTGAGGTCTGTTTCAGGAAAAACTGTGCATCTTCCCTTTGTTTATGTGTACACCCAAGATGATTTTTTTCAGGAATACTCTTAAATATATGCTTAAGTCAATTCTGTAGTAATCTGTGATGGAGAGCCCTGAGAGAACTTTCTCCCTCTGCATGAAAAGTTTGATCCTATGTAATTTTAGCTCATAGTACCTTTGCCTTTGATTATTAATGTGGATGAGATAAGATCAATGGTCATTTATTTTTTTTTTCCCATTCCTAGTTTTATCTCTCTTGAGGCATTGCTTCCTCTCGTCCACCGCTTTCCCATAGGCCGTCACGGACTGTAAAGCTACTTCCCTGGCTTTGCTTTAGGTTAGTTTTATAATCCCGCTGTTGTGTGGTCACTCAGTGTTATCCGTGTGCCTGGGGAAACATCTTTAAACATACATGGTAAAATTATTTCCTAACACTAATAAAGCAGTAGCATAGATGAGGCTTTGTATTAACTTACATCAACTGCAAAGAGCGTGCCGCAAGGAAAAGTTTAAAAGCCCTGTAGGAATCTCTAGACGAGAGAGGATATTAATTAAATGTATGTTTTGGAATGGTGTTTTCCTCGGGGAATAAGAACAAGGACAAATCTCATTGAGCTACATTAGGGATTAATTTGACCTCCAGTCTTTGATGTTACAAAAAACTGGGGACAAACTCATTTCTTTGGTACCTGCTTTGAAGAGGGAAGTATCTAAGGGTGAGGCAGCAACTTTACATATCGCCAGAGACCGTGTGGATGGAGTTCTGAAACAGTCTGCTGACACAATATTAAATTTCTGGTCCTGTTCTTTGCATAAAAGTGGTGAATATTTATAATTACTTTTTTTTTTCTTTCCACATACATTTCTCTAAGTGCCACAGAACGGGCAATGTTTCAAAATGCACAGTATTAAGACAGAAGTAGTATTTTTAACAAGTAAATTAGCAGAGATCTAAAATTAGTCAGCAGCACTGGCCAGATTTCTAAGGAGGGGTGAAGCTGTTGGGACAGGCAAGGGGAAAATTCTCTGAAACTGGAAAATTGCTGTATTCCCGAGGCGAAGCTCTACTGGTAAAGGGTTAACCCAACTGACCCCTTGGTGACAGTGAAAACCCTTGGAAAATTTGCTTGTTGCTCTGTAACCGTACTCCCTTTACAGACAACAGCTCTCCACACAAACTTTTATGTTCCTTGTGAAATCTTCAACAATAGACATTGTAAAACAATTAGGTAATGCTGCAGCGTTCTCTTTCGGAAAAAAAAAAAAAAAAGGATGGTGGTTGTAAACAGTTTAGCTCTTAGCAATTTTCTGCCACTTAGGCGTGTGACAGACACAGTGCGTGTACATCTTAATTAGATATAAGATCAAATTTGGGTCAAATAGGAGATATAGGAGGCAAGACTTTTTTTTCATAACAAAGCATTTCTCTTTGTGCCATGTCTACATTCAGCCTTAAATATTTTGTGCAAAATTAGTCTCTCCTGTAGATTTTCCCAAGAAATCAACATTTAGTTTAACAAAGATGTAATATTTTGAGTTGTCATTGTGTAAACTGGAAGTTTTGCAGGAAATGCCTTTGTACTGAATTCTCCCGTGCACTAACAGTCAACCTGGGAAGGAGCTTTTATAGGAACGTTTCTATTCTTTGTATGGGTAGTGTTTCTCTTCTTGCTATTAAAAATTCAAAATGAGGAAAGTAGTTAACTAGAAACAGGCTTGCTAAGGTTGCTCGTTTGTTGGGGTTTTTTTGTGGTAGTTTGGTTTTTTTTCCACTGAAATGCTGCTTTACTGCACAATTAAGATTGCAAAATGGGAAGGAAGTTAATATAAGCTTCTCCCTTTTTCCCCCCTCACCCCAGCTTTTTTTGGGGAGAGTTTTGTTTGCAGGTTGATCAAAAGCAACTACTGTACAGTTGAATGATATTTGATAGCTACTTTAAAAACTGCTAATAAACAGGTTCAGATTATGAATACTCACCTGTACTTCTACTGAGGCTCTAAGTCATTCAGTGTTTTATCTAAGTGAGACTGAAAAATGAAGCCAAGACAGTTAAAAAACGTAGTCACTGAGCTGTGCAAACCTGCCGGCTTTTTTCATGCTTTGGTAAGCGGCTGTTTATCATCTTCAGACCAAAGAACCAATTAAGGTGAAATTTTATTTTATTTGAATAGGACTGTGCTTAGGATAACATTGATTACTTTGGAAAATTTGGAATATGGTAACTGTGGTCATCAGAAATGAGATTTTCAAGTTCATCTTTCCGTCATCTTGTTGGTTATGCTTCATTTACTGCTTTCCTTGGTTCCAGCTATGCAGGAAAGAATAATTAGAGCTGTGTGTATATCAAGCTTGTACATGTAATTCTGTCTTGGCCAAAATAATTTTTATTCTATGACTGATAACTCCGAGTTTTATATCAAAAAAGATAATTAAAATGAATTAAAGAAGTGCATCACATGCATGTGTCTTCCAATTCTCTTTTTATTAGTCTTACCGACTTATAAATACACTATAGACTGTAAGATTACTCTTAGATTTCGATCACTGAATATTTTTTAGTCTTTCTTTCAAAGCATCAAAGGTGCATGATCAAATCACGCTTTTTTTTAATGAGAAGAATGTCAACTGTAAAATTAATGTCTAGAGTATTTGCATAAGATAATGGTGAAGTAGTTTGATTCTCCTGGTCTCTGATTATAAGAAAGGACCCTGATTGACAGTTTGACCGGATTAGAAATGAATGAAGTTCCTTGGTTTTATGTTAACCATAGAATCTACTTCCCAATTAAAGTCTGGGATTGCATTAATTTCTGTTGCTCTCTATATAAAAAAAAGACAGTGAAAGAGTTAGTGTTATTTAAATAACCCTATTTGATGTTGATATTAATTTTACTTTGAGATGATTAAGACAGAGGAGGGGACTTTTTGCTGGTTTCGTTACTATGACTGTATTGGTAAAGAAAGAGCTTATAAGAATTTTCTGGGCTATTACCTATGTAAATAGGTAATATAAATAATAAATATTGTTATAATAATATCATTATAATAAATATATAATAAATATACATTATAATAATTATTATAATTATTATTATAATAGGTAATATAAATAATAAATATGCTATGTCCCTTTTCACACTAAAAAAATTTCTATTTTTGCACACTGAGAATCAATTTTAATTTTGTAATCATGAAACTTTGAAATTGCATCACAGTAGAATCCTGATTGGAACTCAGCTAAGAGGCTTCTTGGGTGCAGGTGGTTGTAGCAATTCAGACTTTAACTGCAGCAGGGACCTTAAGGAAGTCTATGGGTTTAAGTATTGTATTTACTATTAATTCATATTTTTTAACATCAATAAATAAATAGTTACTCAATATCGTAGTCTATTGAATAATAAATAATGTAGTTATGGGATTTTCATTTCTGAGAAGTTATAAGGAATAGTATGCGATCTTATATGCAGTGAATTTTTTTCCTTCTGCTGAGATAAGTCATGGTGGACGGGTCGGATCTTTGCTTAGCTTGTATTGAAGAGCACCTTTGCATGATGTTCAGAAACTGTCCTATAGAAGACTTTGCTATAGGGTAGAGAAAAATCCTTTATTTGCTATGGGGCTTATAAATTGATTCCAAATAGTAAAGGTCTTGTTTTCTAAGAGTTCAATAGGTTGCTAAAGTAGCTGCTACAGAACTCCTGTTATTACTTCCATGCCTGTTTAACCGTGTGCTCCAAAGAAAAGCAAAATCAGACCCAGCAGTAGTCCAGATTCTTTCACACCATATTGCCATGGTATGTCTGTCACGTATTTGAGAAACTAACTCAAAGCATGTTTAATTTTTGGCCTCCAAGATTGTCAGCGTTTGGTAGTGTCCAGGCTTCTCATGCAACGTTCTGTAAAATTTAGTAAGAGTTAAGACCTAAAATTTCCAAAGAGTTCTTATAACTCTGCATTGTAAACATGTCTGAAGACATTAATAGAAGTCAATGTCAAATTTGGATCTTCTCATAGAAGTCTGAGAGGAATGTGATTAAATATGATAGAAATGTCAAAAAATCCTGTCAAATTCTGCACTATTTCTTTTATGGTGTTGATTTCTTGTCCACTGGTCCATTGACTAAAGTCATCAGGATCCTGATCCTGCTGGTACTGAGTATGGTCACATAGGAAATGAAGCTTTTGAATTATTGTAATTATTCTCCCATTCCTCATCTGTTTAATCATCGTGGAGTTACTGACATCAGGATGTGCAGGAAGATATGTGGAGTTGCTTATACTTTTTGTATGAAGCTAGTAAGGCTTTCGGGTGTGAAGACTTAATTTCTGCAGTAACGACAGCCAAACTAACTCTTTGAAGCAGCTGAGTTATTGGTTTTAACTCTCAGATGCTGCACAGGAAGCAAATGCTTGACAATAATTCTTTCATGGTTTTTTTTTTTAGTTCAAGTAACATTCCCTATAAAACTTATATGTGGAGATGCAAAAAGAGATATCTATTTTATAATTTTTATCATGTAACATCTTGTCAGTGCTTCCTTTCATTCAGTTGTTTGAGAAAATGAGTCAATTATTTTTGACGACCTGTGGAACAGGTCTTTGCATGTGTGTCTTCTTGGAACTAAGACAATTATGATTGACCTTGAGAGGTAGGTTTTTATGTTGAAACATTTATAAAGAAGAAGAATGGCTTACCATAGGAACTAAGGCTGCTATCAGAGAGAGGGAGCACACATTTCTTCTCCGAGCTTGTTTTCTTTGTAACCTCTGGACAGACCTACCGCCGGCAAACAGGAAATGCCAAAAGGTGGTAGGCTAGCTGGAAGAAAAGGTGAACAGGAGGTTGTTTCTGGATTTGTAACACATAATTATTGTTACAAGCCATGTAGGATCCAGCCAATTACCTTATTAAACTTAGCAATGGATTTCATAACAGCTCCTCTCCCAACCAGTACTTTCTTTCATGATTCATATAGAATATTGCAGTAATAAACAGATAGGACAAATTTCCCAATTACTGATTCTAAGAAGTGAGGGACTGGATTGTTCAGAAGAGATCTTTCCCAACTGCACTGAGGAATCAGTTTTCATTGGAGGTCAGTGGTGTTTTGTGCTGTCTATCCAGCCCGCTTGTCAAACGCTTTGGCCTTATCAGGCTTTCCTTGGGAATGAGATCCAGCTCTTGAATTGTTTTCAGAGTAGAAACTGTTCCATTCCTCTGCTTACACAAGTAGCACGTAAGCAGTCTAAATCTTATTTAACCTCACTCATAATTGTTGTAATGTCCATCAGCACAGAGTTAAGATGGTGTTACTGACAGTTTGTTCATGTTTTCTGGATACATACCTTCAAACTTACATTTTGATTAAGATCTAAGGCTTATATTCTTTCAATATCCTTTTTTTCATATTTAAAGTCATTTGGATGCAAGTTAAGTATTTTCAGGGGTCTACTGAGGTAAATGTGAATGTTGTATGCCCCGTTTGCTCAGGTTTTTTGTGCCTCTGTTAACCTGACGGTTAGTTACTGAGGGTCCTTTGGAAAATCAATTCTTCAGATGTGCAAAGTAGTTTTATCTGGAAATCTGTGTTAATACATCTCAAGCAAGTTGCTTTCCCATTTGAAAGATCATGTGTGTAGATATGACTCGGGGCAGGAGCAACTTCAGATTAATTGCTCAATTAATTCTGCAGAGAAGATGAGCCCATAGATGGCACGGGACCCGTAGTGACAGCTTAGTGGTAGTCTAGCAACTTTCTGTCTAAGGCAGTTCAAGGTTTGCGAGATGCTGTAGATGACAAATCTTGCCTTATGTAGACAAAATCGAATGAAGTATATCCATTTTAAAAGGATGAGAGATGATTCTTACTCATTACATGAAAAACCTAATTGTTCTGTATAATGAGCATATAAGAAGTCCCAAAAGAAGGAACAAGGTGAAGAAACATATTTTCTATTGCTAGCGTCATTTTTCAGTAGAATATTTACTGTACAATCTCATTTATCTGGAGGTGGGGTGACATGACATTACAAAACCTATATATCTACATATGTTTTGAAGTTGCGCAAGATAATGAAGTGCTCCTTGTTGACGTTTGTGGCTCAGGATTCAGACCTTGTGATATTTTCCACTGCTTTTTGAATTCCTGCCTTCTGAAGAAGCCTTTCTCTGTCACTGTAGAAAGGTTGACAGTCATTTCGGTGCAATGCCACTCCTTAAGGAAGTCATCGTACAGAGGAGTAGCAACATAAAAGCTAAAAATAAAGCAAAATATCAGGATCCATCTTTGTGAAAGAGGGACATTGTATTTAAGGTATTTATAATTGAAATTTAAGCCCAATACTAGCTTTAAAAGAAAATGGAGTCTTCTACAGACTCCTTGTTTTTCTTGTGATCATTCGATTTTTTTATTTTTTATTAGTTTTTAATGTTTTTGCTCCTTGGAATTTTTGTACAAACATCATTGTGAAGTCAAACGTATTCAAATTAAACCTAATAAATCTGACAGAAAAATATTGCATAACAGTTCCGTTTAGATGGTGAGGACCCTCCCATTAAAGACTCCTATGGCTTTTTTATTACGTCTTTTTTTTTTAATGTTTGGTTCCTGGCTTCTATAAATTACTCATGTTGGCTTTTCATTAACACAGAAGGCAAACATAATTCATTGCAAAGAATTCTTTGGTCACACATGATTGAGAAGTTCAGAAAGATCAAAACCACTCGGCTTTGTGGTAGGAACAAAACTGTATTTCATGTCAAGGCTACAACTCCCTGATTTTTTAATATTGAGTTTTATTTTTTCCGCCAATTCCACAAAAATTCAGGTATGCCAATACATTGCACAAAGAGATTTTGTAACTGCTGGAGCTCTACAAGGAGCCCACGGGGTGATGTTAACCTCTTCCTAACAAATGGACTAATTGCTGCATTGCTTTTTACGTGTAACAGGGGTCGCGTGTTGCAAGAATTATTTTTGCCTGCAAAAACATTTAAGGCATTTTTTTTTTTTGTTCAAATGTCTTATGTTGGCTGAGGGAGAAGACTGAAGGTACTGATAAACAGATAAGATCAAGATGACATCAAATAAGGCAAGCTTTGTTACTGCAGGGCTGGGAGGGTTTTGTGGGGGTTTGGTGGTTTAGTCTGAAAAAGGTTTTATATCCCTAAGAAAAATGTGAGATGAGAAAAGAGTGACTGAGATGTCCGAAGACAAAGATGACGGTTCTTGCTTTCTAAAGGATTAAATTTCATGGTGTTCGTGCAGGAAGAGAGTTTTCTGTACTGTGAATGTAGGAGACTTGAGCACAGCATGAGCTTGGTAGATGGAGAAATTGCATGTGGTCCAAAGGGAGAAAGAACCCCACTGGGATCTTACGAGAGTGGGTTCAGTACTTTGTTTAACGGAATAATTATAGCCGATGCAGGAATTAGTCCACAAATACTGTAGGTTAGAGGAGATGATAATTGAATACGAAAAGTTGATGTGGGTTTTAATACCTGTATTTGACAGTTTTTTTCTTGAATTGCAAAAGTCCTAAGAAAACAGTTTTGTTCTGTGTATGCAGAATATCCAGTATTTCTAAAATATACCTTGTCTGTGAAAAAAATGATATTGAAATATAGTTATTAGCTAAACCAGACACTCCTAAACCAGTAAATAATGACAAATCTTGATGTAAATACAAATGCAGAGATAAACTATATACTCAAAAAAGAATATTCTCAGGAGCACACAACAGTATCAGGATGCAGCCCGTGAGCTCTTACATAATTCCTAGTAGTCCAGTATATTAATATTTTTGCTTAATGACTATCTTTAGAATAGCTCAAGTAATTGGCTAAAAATATTGTTATATCAAAAAAAACCCCCAAAACCCAACCAAGAAAAACCAACAACAACAAAAAAAAATCCCCCCAAACCTGGAAATGTGCACATTGGCAATATCGTGTCCGGTTTTGATCCCCACCCCGTACAAGAAAGATGTGGCTAAAATTAGGTGAGTTCAGCAGAGGACTGCAAAGTTGGGAGCTGGGGCACTTCTCCTAGGAGGAAAAGCTGAGGAACTGGGACTTGTTTAGCCAGGAGAAGAGAATGTTCAGGGTGGACCTGAGAGCAGCTTGCTAGTGCTAAGGAGGAGGATTTGAGAAGAAAAAGCCTGTCTCTTCACAGAGCTGCAAAGGAGGAGGAGAAGAGACAATGGTCATAAATTGAAACGGGAAGTTCTAAATTGACATAAAGGGAAAAAAAAAACCAAACCTGCAACTTTTCACAATGAGGACAGTAGAACTTTGGTACAGGTTCCAAGTGAGGCTGTGGCATCTCCTTCCTTGGAGGTTTCAGGACCAGATAGATCAGCTAAAAACCCTGAGCAACCTGGTTTGAACTCAGTGTTGACCCTGCTTTGAGCTGCAGATTTGATTCAGATTGTTGTATCCAGAGTTACTGTGTGAATCTAGGGAATAAAAAGTCTTACACTGTCTTGGTATTGATTGGGTACGTCATTGAAATACAATTCATATGCCACTGGATAAAAGAAGTGTAAAAGACATAACATAACTTAGGGAGTTATAAATTAGCTGGACGTACTTGCTCCTTACATGTTTATGTTAGGTTTTATATTTAATAAGCCTAGGTTTCACTTCACAGGACTTAGCGTACTCTTTCTATTGTCGTATTTGTTGCAGAGTCACGTATATCTATGTGCCCCTTTTCTGCCTGAATTAAGGTCAGTACAGATTGTGGACTGAAGTTTTAGAATAGGTTTTATAGAGGTTATCTTATTGTGCTACCGCAAACACGATCTTACTAGAAGAGGCAACCTTATCCCAAGTAAAAAAAATATTATTATTCCCATTTTTCAGAGGGACATCTTAAATAAGTTTCAAAAGTTATACCCAAAAGTATAGCGTAGCTTTACTTAAGCTGGTTCCACATCTCCCGAGGGCCAGCCTAGTGTCAAACCCACGAGGTTACTTGTTCTCATTATAAGTCTTGACTTATGTATCTTACTCTCTTTTTAATAATTAGAATGAATGTTTTATGTATGTAATAGTTCTTCCCTGACTGACAAAACTTGCACTGTCGACTTCTGAATTTGTTCTGTAAAACTTTTTCTGAGTAATATCATGGCATCTGTCAGCAGAATTCAGTGCACTGAGATGTTAATCAAGTACCCGAAGTTGAAATAAATAATGACATTAATTCTTGCTAATAATTTGTAGAAGCCAAGTACTTAATATTTTGTAATTCATCCCTAAGATTACCTCAATGAATTGCAGTCTTGTGTAAAAGTGAGTATTTGGTTGTTAGTTTTACAAAGCGTTATCTCAAAAAAAAGGCCTTCTCTTCTCCAGGCTAAAGAGTCCCAGCTCTCTCAGCCTTTCCTCATCAGGGAGATGCTCCAATCCCTCCATCATCTCTGTTGCCCTACGCTGGACTCTCTCCAGTAGTTCCCTGTCTCTCTTGAACTGGGGAGCCCAGAACTGGACGCAGTATTCCAGTTGTGGCCTCCCCAGTGCAGAGCAGAGGGGGAGAATGACCTCCCTCCACCTACTGGCCACATTCTTCCCTACGCAGCCCAGGATCCCATTGGCCCCCTTGGCCACAAGGGCACATTGCTGGCTCATGGATAGTTTACTATCCACCAGGACCCCCAGATCCTTCTCCTCAGAGCTGCTTCCCAGCAAGTCCACCCCTAACCTCTATTGGTGCCTGGGGTTCTTCCTCCCCAGGTGGAGGACCCTACACTTGCCCTTGTTGAACCTCATGAGGTTCTCCTTTGCCCAGCTCTCCAGCCTGTCCAGGTCACGCTGGATGGTGGCACAGCCCTCTGGAGTGCCAACCAGCCCTCCCAGTTTGGTATCATCAGTGAACTTGCTGAGGAAACACTCTGTCCCCTCATCCAGGTCATTGGTGAATATGTTGAACAAGACTGGACGAGTATTGACCCCTGGGCGACACCACTGGTTACAGGCCTCCAACTCGACCCTGCTCCATTAATCACAACCCTCTGAATTCTCTCACACAACCGGCTCTCCATCCACCTCACTGTCCCCTCATCTGGCCCACACTTCCTCGGTTTCCTAATGAGGATGTTATGGGACTTTTCAAATGTCAGGGTACCCCAGTCACAAAGAGCAGCGGAGCCACAGGTAACCTTACACAGATCTCTTATCTGCTTATTCCCAAACTGGTTTTATGTGGGGCTTAACTGCTACAAGGAGCCTTGCATTTCAGCACAAGGTGCATCTAGAGGGGATTAGAAATGTTGCCAGATACTGGTTTTGTCCTAACACCTTGAAAAGTGGTCAAAGCAGAGTACTGTGAAAGCTGGCAAATGATTGTCCTATCAAGTGTCAGATATAAAAAGTACCCACATTTTCTGAAATGCCAAGGTTGGGAAAGGGGAGTTATTGGGTCAGGAGTGAAATCCAGTGCACACTATGCATTTTGCAATAGCTGGCTGTGGATATTGACCTTTTCCAGTTTTCTTCTGAGTAGCTGATGCCCTGGATCAGCTTTATCAGTTGGGTTTTTTTATCCTTTTAACTGGATAAAATATTACTAGTTAAAGGAAAGTAGCCCTAATAAATCCCTCGGTTTCCATAAAAGATTATAAATGAATGGATCAGAGCGATATATTCAGCGTGTCTCATTTAAATCTCTGCAATATTGGGAAATAGCGTTTGGTGGGGCCACGCTCCCATCCTAAAAGAAAAGTAAATTAAAATCTTCCTTCAGCACAAATCATTGAATTGCGTTCACAACCGATGTAAATCGGCATCGCTCTGCTGCCTTCGTATTGATCTAAATTGTCTGGGTCTGATCAAAAGTTTGGCCATGTTATATCACAAACCTTTACTTACCTCCCCACCTGCAGTTTGTAACCAGAAGTTGATGTCTCGGAGCCTGGTGGTAGCTTCAAAGACGCTTGAGTAAGGCAGGCAGCCAGGGAAATGTTTCCCTTTCCTTGGAAAAAGAGGAGCTAAAATACGGCTCGATGGTGAGGTGAGTGTTCTGCCGGCGGTGCTGCTCTGTATCCAGAACCTTCAGGATACACTGAAACAGGTTTATGACAGCTCTCATACTTTTGAAAGTTGAGGAACTGCTCCAGTACAAACACTGCTGGTGTTACCTTGTTCACTGGTTGTTATTGGTAGCTTTTTAGGTTTCATAATATAATGATTATGGTGACTGTATGAGTAAGGCTCTGTGATCTGTAAAGCCCTGTAGAATGTCAGCCTTTCCCCAGCAGTTTACAAGATTTTTGTCTACAAATCTATTTCTTAACTGCAGTGTTACACACACACATTTTAATATTATGTTTTAATGTATTTGAATTTAGCCTTCTTGTGGTGAGAAGCATGACTGAAATCGATAAATATAAAATGGTGACTTGGAACAATGTTATGTGTTTTCCTCGAATGCTTTTAACTGCAAACATGCAGGCAGAATACTGTGCCTGCAGTTTTTTTTTGTATCTATACTAAAAATGTTAACTTGAACTGAAGCGTTTAACGTGCCTAATCCATAGCAGCTGTAATGGTCAGTGAAACTATTTCTGCAAACCACTTCTGTTGGCATTTTGAGCTTCCTTTAGTATTGATTTAATTTCAGGCAACCACTCAAACTTTACCCAGAATAAGCTGGTGCCAGACTATGCATCAATGACATATGTATTCTATATTCTTCGGAAACCTCACACAATTGTGGATTTCTCTTGCCTGTACGACCACTTTGTAACTAATTAGACTAGACGTGGCACTAAAGAGAAACCACCAACGCAGCAGTATGCCCTGATAGATATTAATACAGCCCGGTCTCTTAACAAAGTGGACAATTGCCCAAATAATGATTTCCTGCTGTGGACTTTTTATGCTTTGTTTGTTAAATCCTATTTTCCTTCCTACTTTCCTGTTGACTACAGCAGAATTGGATTTTATTCAAGCCGACTCACACTGGGTCAGCAAAACTCTTCACCTTTGTGGAAGGGAAGTTAACTCGTTGAAGGCTGCCTGGTGTTGAACGTACCTTCTCGGTGCGCTGAGCTCCCACCCCCAACCAAAGGGAAGGGGTTAATAGACCTTTGTGAAACGTGGGAGAAATGAGGAGCTGAGGTAAATATTTGCTAATGTGTTTAAAGCAAAGCCGCAGTTCACTGGGCCATGGTTTGGTTTGTTTTCATTTTCTCACTGTTCATTCTTTTCTTTTCTTAGCATTTGCCTTAGCGATTTAGCAAGAAGCTGTGCTAAATATATTGAATGTAACATTGATCGCTAGCATAAGTGTAACTACAAAAAAATGAAGGTATAGTGCAGATTAATCCTGTGGAATATCCTGTCGCTAAAGAGAATGGCAGCATCTTCTCCGCATATTCATTCAGCTGCTAGCACGGGGATTCTGGAAGTAAGGTAATTTACAGTACAATTTATAGAAATGTGTATCTAAATAGGTTTAATGATACGCAGAAAATGGGCAGATGGGCAGAATGGAAATAATTTACTACCATTCTGCTGCTTGCAATGTAATTGCAAGCAAATTTCAAGTAGGGATATCATTAACACCACTGCTTGCTACCTTTACAGTTGGAAAAATAAACAGTCCAGTAGCCTTTAGGAAATTTGAGCATTTTGAGCAAGAAATGTTTTGTATGGAATAATGTTCTTGCAAGTACAGGAAAAGGAAAGGTTGGGGGGTACGTTTTTGATCAAGAGGGCTCAATCAAATCTTGATAACTTTTGATGACCTTCCTCTTTCAAAATGAAATCCATGGGTCTTGGTTGTTTTTTTTTTCCTAATAAACTGACAAGTGTCACACAACTTGTTGTTTAGTTTAATATTCTGAAAATATTAGGTCCACTGGGATGCAAATGGTGCTAATTGACAGAATTAATCAGCAGCAGATAAATAAGAAAGTAGCTAGATTTTTTTACATGGGTATTTTCTTCTGTTTTGCACACTATAAAAGATGTTGTGTGGATATAATATAGTTAGTCAAGAGGAAAGATTTCATACTAGCACTTTAAACTGCTAATGGTTTTCAGTTCTAAAGTCAGTATTTTACCAGGGTGGGAGTTTGTCACTGCGGTAGATAGAAAATGCTACATTTAAAGCTGTGAACAAGAGTTGGAAGTTGCATTTTCTCTGGAAGAAAGAGTTTCATGTTGTGGCTTTCTGTGATCTTGAAAACTATGCAAGGCATCTGAGTCACATTCATGTTTTCCCGCTTTTTGCTGTCTTTTTAGAACTTTCATCTTCACAGGTGGTATTGCTTGAATGCTGAGCCATCTGATAGGAAAAAGGTTTGAGAGACGCAACAAAGGAAAGGCCGTTGGTTATGTAGGAGAAGAAAGTCTAAAGCTAAGGCTCCCAAAATAGCTTTCATTGCTGTGTCCAGCTCTGGAGTCCTCAGCACAGAAAGGACATGGACCTGTTGGAACGGGTCCAGTCGAGGGCCACGAAGATGCTCAGAGCACCTCTGCTGTGAGGACAGGCTGAGAGAGCTGGGGTTGTTCAGCCTGGAGAAGAGAAGGCTCCGGGGAGACCTTATAACAGCCCCTTCCAGTACCTGAAGGGGCTACAGGAGAGATGGGGAGGGACTCTGTGTCAGGGAGTGGAGTGACAGGACAAGGGGTAACGGTATTAAATTGGAAGAGTGGGGATTTAGATGAGATCTCAGGAAGAACTTCTTTGCTGTGAGGGTGGTGAGACCCTGGCCCAGGTTGCCCAGAGAAGCTGTGGCTGCCCCATCCCTGGAGGGGTTCAAGGCCAGGCTGGATGGGGCTTGGAGCAACCTGGTCTGGTGGGAGGTGTCCCTGCCCAGGGCAGGGGGTTGGAACTAGCTGATCTTTAAGGTCCCTTCCAACTCTAACCATTCTATGATAGTTGCAGAAGTCACTGAACTTGCAATGAGACCTTTGAACGGTGGAAGGGCATGTAGACATTTTTTTTTTTGAATTCTTGGATAAAAAAGTACTTATAGTTGTGCAAGTTGATCACCCCGGAATCAAGTGAATGTTCTATTTAGTTCATCTCTGAAATTTAGAAAAGGTGTTGGAAAAAGCCCCCCAAAGTTTAACTCTTTGTTCAAGGACACCTGCTGAGTGCGGATAGCCGGTCCGTTTCGATGTCTCTGGTGTTTTGTGCAGGGATCCAAAGCGGGTTATATTCTGTCGGCATTAGTTGCTGAGTCAGTCTCTGCCTTCTTTCAGCTGTAGTCTTATTTGTGCTACAGAAATGATGCACACACTTGTTAAGAAAAATACTCAGCAAATCCTAACTGATTCATTTTCTGTAATGTTTGTGGACGTGCCAGGTAGTTGCTTGTTCCTCTGCCTTATTTCCTGTCCCAGGAATGATGTTACCTCCTTGAGGCACAATGTCTTGACCAAAATTTGACAGTATTTTGCAAGAGGCAGCTGTGTAAATTAGGATTGCAGGGGACTGGGGAGGGAGTCGTCACACCTATCTGCAAAAGGCTTTTGCAGGATCACTTTGGAGATCTGAGCATAAGCATTTTGTGGGTTCATTGGTCAGGAAAACTCCACTGTGATAATTAGATGTATGTACATAGGGAGAAACTAAAGTAGGCACGTTACGTGAATTGAGCAAGTTTGAGGACAAATCAGGGACTAAAATGCAGAATTTCCTTAACGTGAATCTCACACTTAGCTTGTTAGACCGTGATATTTTTATTATGTGTGTTACACTTAATGGCAGTCAAATTCAGTAGTTACAGTGACGTGTTGGAGAAAATTCAGGTGTAGCTTGAATCGCTGCCCTGACTGTGAAAAGCTGGGTTTTTCCAAATAGTGCAGATGACTGATGGCTCTGATTTCTCTTCACTTCAAGTCCAAAGGAAGATTAAGATCCTGAATGATTAGTATTATTTTAGAAAAAAATAATTTGATACTGCCATATGCGACTTCTCTGGCCTTGTGGGAAAAAAAAGGGCCAAGAGCCTCTTTTAACTTTATAGTTAGCTCTGACATTTCAGATTTTCAGTCTGCGGCCTTTGTGAATCTTCAAAGACTAACCCTGCTTTTGTTGCTTCAGCAGCCAATTTTTATTCCAAAACCTTGCTGTACTATCACAGGAATTATTCTCTACTATTATCTGCTACCAGCATAAGTCAGTTTCTATATTGGAATGTTTAGCCGATTTATTAATTTTTTTAAAGTATCAAGAGAAGGCAGTTCATGACCTAAGTATCTGCCTTTTTCTGAAGTAAATAGGAATTTGGTTGTAGGTGTGGTTATTTATGAAGGTCAGACCTTACAGAGGTCCAGGCCACTCCATGGAGTGGAGAAAAATGAATTGCTTTTATAAGAGAAATTATTTTAGTGCACTTTTATTGTGCAAATAATTAAAAGAATGTGGGGCTTGAAGTTTTTCATCATGTTTCTCTTCATCACATTTGGTTCAAGCCAAAATCTGTACGTCTGTCTCTGAGGTGTGATTACAGTTGGGCTGTTCAATTAAAAGGCAGCACCCAAATCCCCACACTGTCAAGTGAGGGAAAAATTCACCGCCATCAATTTTGACTAAATCATTTGTATAAAGCAACACTGTCGATTTTACATGGATTATCATAATATTAACAAAAGAAATCACAGTCTAAAGTTTTGTGTGCAAATGGGTTTAGAAAGAGAACTTAGAAGGTCACTGAAAGGTCTGATGTGCCGTCCAAGAAGGCACTGAGGCAGGCACGTAAACATGCTTCTGTTTCCCACTCTGAGGTACAGGACTGGCATCTCCGGTAATCCCACTAAAGCATCCTGCCATGGGCTGGCTGAACCACTCGACTCCATCCCGCTCCAGTTCTTTTCGAGGAGACCTTTAGATCC
Source organism: Limosa lapponica baueri (assembly GCA_002844005.1). Classification (NCBI taxonomy): domain Eukaryota; kingdom Metazoa; phylum Chordata; class Aves; order Charadriiformes; family Scolopacidae; genus Limosa; species Limosa lapponica. The sequence goes on from KZ505850.1 coordinate 430,017, forward strand.
GGAATCACATAGTTTTTTACTTTTTCTTTGAATTAACAGTCTCCTGTCCTCAGTAGCTGGTAAGCCCTGTAATATTTTTCCTGGCAGAAAATGCTGACGCATCCTGTTTTGTTTTTCTGTATGGTTTTATATAACGAGCCTTCTGAGCTGGAGCGTCGTGTTTTGCATTCCTGTCTAGTCTGGCAATGACGCCGTGAATGGCCCTAACTGTCTATCTTGTTACACTTGTTGGTTGTCCATTCGAAGTTATTCTTCTGTTGTATTTCTAAGGAAATAGCTTTTATCACAAAGAAACAAGACCTTATTGATTCTCAGCTCCAGAGAGAACTCAAATATAATGCACAAGTTCCTCAGTGTCTCCCTGACATACACTGAAGCAGTTTAGCTCTCTTGGCAATATTCAAAGCTTAGAAACAGCCTTGTAAAGGCTTGGCAACCCTTAGTGAGGCCATGGGTGAGTCAAATTAGTTGAGAGACACATCTGACCAGTATCCAGAAAGAACAGGAGCAAAGCAAGTCATTTTCCCTATTTAGATACTGGAAAAGTGTATAAAAATACACAGACGTTCTTTCCTTTTAAAGATGATCAAATTTATGATCTTCACATTTCTAAAAGCCCGTTTTGAATCTGTACTGTTTCTTTGATGGAAGGGGGTAAGTGAAGTATAAATTATCTTTGAATGTGGCATAAATGTTTGAAGTGGTAAATTGGGACTTGCTCCTTAATTAATTCTGCCAACAGGCAGGCAAGAAGATGACCTGAATCTCAAATTTCCTTATCCACAATGGAAATATGTTTATCTTTTTTTCCTTTGATCATAAAAAGGATGTTGGGGAGGGTTATGTGTGATTCTGTAACTCTTCTATTTCCCTTCCTGCTGGAGAACTGTTATTGCTCCCCGCTGCCCTTGCAAATAAACCAGGTTCAATGGTCAGCAGACACGGGCAACCTGACGGCTGAGGAATGAAAAATAATCCTTCACTTTCATTTTCTTTATCATCGGCCATTTTTTTGTGTGTGACCCAGCAAAACGGATAAACCAGAATTTTATAAAGAGTCCTTCTGCTACGGGGTGCCAACGTTTGAGGGCGACAAACTTTTGGGGGATGACTTTAACTTGCTTTTTGAAAGCTTTGGGAGCAGTGAGGGCTAAGCACATTTTACCATCAACTAGGGAACTAAGATTCAAAGGTTATTCCTGAAAATCTTGCTGCCGACCTTGCTCTTCCTATTTGTGATACAAGAAGGTGAATGTTTACCAGTATCACATTGAAACCTGGTTAAAAAGCCCTAAACAATTTCTAAATAGTGTCTATACCCATCTAGAGATCAGTTCTTTTCCTGAAGGTCAATGTAGTTCAAAATTGACCAACCTCAACCAGAGGAGGGATTTAGCAAACGGTGAGGCAGTACAGATTATGCCTTTCTTGAGGATTTTCAGTGGCATTTACATGCAACTTTCCTGGCAAGCAATGAGTTGGTTACATCTAACTTGTCTGGACATGTTTCTTCGGGTTGTCTGACAAGAAGTTACTTCCTTGCCTGATATTCCCCTGGCCCATTCCAAGAAAACCTTTGCAGAATGAACTTTCAATAAATAAAAGAATCCCAAGATTTCAGCAATTATAACTGACCACAGAGCACAGGCTTATTTTTGTTGCTTCCCTTCCCTGATGTGGAGCTGGAATTGTGGAGCCAGTTTACGCTGGCAAATAGCGTCAAAAGTAGATTAGGGGTTGTTTTTTTTTTTCCTGTTCTTCCATTCTGGGATTTTGTAGCTGGAATTTAGACGTTTCTGTTCACCTACTGAAAAGAAAAAAAGGCGCGCTAACCCGCCAGTGACATTTAGAGATGAAAGCATTTTGTGCCAGCAGCGAGCGGGCACGATGACTGCGGTGAACCAGTTTATTAGCCGGGGGTTGGAATCCAGCTGGCAGGGTAAGCGGTGACTCAACTTCTCCCCGAAGGCGGCAGGCACATCCCCGCACACTCACCGCCTGCCGCCTTCGCCGGCCTGGAGGGGAGGGTCAGATAAAGCTTCTCTCCTCCTGGGCCAGGTCTGAGACCCGCAGCGCATCGTAACGGCCGGACAGACGGCAGGAGCAGCTTGGTGTGCCTGGCGCTACGACTTAGACACCTGGGGGCTGCATCCCTACCTCACACAAGCACCACCGTAGTGTGACGTAAGAAGAGCTGCCTGGCTTGGTCTAACTATAAAAGCTATCGGAAGTGTGGTCCTGGTTTTAATATATCCCCTCTCTCTTATTCTTGGCCTCTGTTAGCCATTAAATTTCCATCTTCTTCTATGCCTTTTCCAACAAGGCCATACCAAGATACTTCGTGGGCAACTTCCAGCTCTCTTCATCTCTTTGTCTTTGGCCAGTGTGACCAGGTATGGCTGGTGGCCTGCAAACCTCATCCCCCGTAAGCAGTTGGTGACGTTTGTGAGCATTTGTGTCCATTTGATGCTACCATCACCCTTCATTTGCTGCTTGATATTTTTAGTTGGCTCTTGAAGTTTAGTTTGGAAAAAAGTGATGGAGGAATTGGATGTAGTCTTAATGAAAGAGGGACATCACTATGTTGCTTGATGATACAGCAAAGAGCTGAAGCCAACTGATCCTCCTTCATAAGGAGCTTTGTTACCTTCTGGTCTGCCTTTGAACTTGTCTTTGGTAGCTGCCACTCCCCCACCATTTGTGTTTGCAGGCTAATCAAGCCGGGCGGATGGGTATGCAGGAGTTTCCTGGAGCCCTGAGGTACGGGTCCGACAAATTCCCAGTACTTCAGATGGGGAGAACAGACAATGCATAACGGCACGTCCGTCCCTACGGTCAGCTGGATGATGGTTGAACATGCTGAACTGGTCACTTACCTCTAGAATCGAATGGGGAAACCAAACCCTCCTGAAATTCTGTGGGTTTTGCTTATTAAGAAGTGCAAATATATTGTTGGGTAGGTGACATGAAGGTGGTTTTTTTTTTTTTTGGAGTTCATGGCCTGACATATTGTTCCTCACGTAAGAATAATTTTAACCAGATATTTAAAAGTTTCCTTTCAGACTTCCATAAAGATAATGGTAGGGATATAGCTAGAAATAATGTTGTATACATTTATTAGTTCTTATTTTTTGAATCTATGAATTATTATTATTATTATTGCAAAAAAGTGTGCAGGTACGAAGTGTGTGTATTTGAGGTTATTGTATCTCTTGGTCTTTCTGGCAGTAAAATTCAGAGTCTGTGCTGATTTAAAAGAAAAAAAAAGCCATAAAGACAGTTTTATGACTGCCTGTAGTTTGAGGTAAAGGTGGGCTAAAAGAGATGTATCTTTAAATATTACTTTTCCCCATGCATGATTTTATACAGTACATGAAATCTTACTTTAGTGTAATTACTCTATAAAAATAGGCTGAAAAGCATATTGATTATATTATTTGTCATAAGGATGTGTAATGAAAGAAACAATAAGAATGGCTCTAAGCTTTTGACATAACCCTGCTTTGCTGTATATTCTCTGTTCTTCTATACGTACTCACTCATGTGACTGTGGGAATGTATAGGAGTGTGTCAGGAACAGCTCGTGGTACACACATCAGCTCTCATAATGAGGAAAAGTGAAAAGTAGGTGGAAGTTCCCTGTTGCTGCAGCGTACTTGGTGAAGTCTACTTCTGTGCACTATTGCTGTCAGCATTGTTTATTCTAAAATACAGGGCAGGATGCTGTGGTTATCAGGAAATTCCAGCAGTTTTCACAGTTGGCCATTTCCCACGAGGGTTACAAGGAAACTTCTTAAATTCTTCATGTCTAGACCAAGCTGTAGCAACCAGCCGCTCCTGGGAAAAATCATCTAAATGCCAGTGGGGTCCTGTATACTCCATCCATTTCTGTCTCGTGGTTGAAACGTAAGTATGGCTTTGCCAGTAGCAGAGGAGTGGAGATGCAGTTATCATAGAATCACAGAAGGGTTAGAGTTGGAAGGGACCTTAAAGAT
>KZ505850.1:434480-445154 GCA_002844005.1 Limosa lapponica baueri
CTCCAGGTGGGGTCTCACCAGAGCAGAGCAGAGGGGCAGAATCACCTCACTCGACCTGCTGGCCACAGTTCTTTTGATGCAGCCCAGGATGCAGTTGGCTTTCTGGGCAAGAGGGAAGCTGTAACCTTCCCTCTCCCACCTCCACCCTCCCATCCAACTGGGACCACTTACAGGTGTGTACAGAGTCAAGGTACAAGAGAGAAGGTCGGAAGCGTACCTGCATCCAACCCTAATAGGTACTTTTTTCCACAGGACTGAGAGTTCAGTTTGGAGTGTGGACTGAGTCGTACCCTGGCAATGGGAGTGTTTGTGAGGAGGGCTGAGGTCAGCAGGGATCAAGGGGCAGGTGGTGGTATGAGTTGTTGTTCTTATTGTGGTATGAGTTGTTGTTCTTATTGATCCATTGAAGCTCTTAGTTTGCACCAGCAGTGGACCTGCTCATGAAGTGTTTTGCATAAGTCAAGCAGAATTTCAATAATTTACACCAATAGCTATTGAACTCATTGGGGAAAAATGGATTTCATAAATCAGGAAGAGCGACTGCTTAAGAAGTGATTGGGAACCACGCATCACCAAAGTATACTTAGCTAATTTGCTCTGACGGGTCTGTTGGTGGTGGATGTTTATAGAGATGTAGTGCCCTGGAATTTGTTTCCCAGGCTGTGACCCTGTTGAGTAGGTGCTGTATAAATGGAAAGCAGCACAGCAGCCTGTGCCCGAGCCTTCGGCCAGAGGACGAAATGGGAAGGAGGAAGTGGAAATCCTAGAATCATAGAACTGTCTGGGTTGGAAGGGACCTTTCAGATCATCTCGTCCAACCACCAGCCTCACTCTGATAAAAACCAGCACTAAACCATGGCTCTAAGCACTAGCTCAACCCGGCTTTTAAATACCTCCAGGGATGGTGCCTCAACCACTGCCCTGGGCAGCCCATTCCAATGTGCAATAACCCTTTCCATGGAAACATTTTTCCTAATCTCCAATCTGCCCCTCCCCTGGGGCAACTTGAGGCCATTTCCTCTTGTCCCATCGCCTGGGACTTGGGAGAAGAGACCGACCCCCCCTGGCTACCCCCTCCTTTCAGGGAGTTGGAGAGAGCGAGAAGGTCTCCCCTCAGCCTCCTTTTCTCCAGGCTGAACACCCCCAGCTCCCTCAGCCTCTCCTCATGAGACTTCTTCTCCAGACCCCTCACCAGCTCCGTTGCCCTTCTCTGGACCCGCTCCAGAGACGATGGGAGTACAAGGAGACAGTGTTACCGCGCATGCAAAGCACGGTGTCTCCAGCATGCTTTAAGCCTATTGTGAAGCTGAATCACTGCTTCATTTGGGGGCAGGGTGGTAAAAGCTGTGCTCTGATAGTACTTCTGCAAGATTTTGCTTTAGAAGCCATAAAACGCCTAACACTTCCTGGAAGGGGAGGTTCAGAGATGAAAATTGCCAGCAGCCTGGCAGTATAATATTCCAAGAGGAGCACAGCGTGGTTTTGATTCGGTCTAAAAAGAAACTGATTCCTGTCTCCTGCTTCTTCAGAAGTGATGTGTCCTCTAGGCTGGCATTGGAAAAGGTAGATGGACTTGCCTTGCTCAGTTGTATGTGCTGCCTAAATCCTGGTGGGAAAGAGGACTAGCTGTGTTAGCACAAGCTTCTGTTTATTATTTAAACTTTCCTTAATTACACTGCGGAGAAACTTGACTCTGTCACTTCAATAGAGGCTTAATAACTTAAGTCTCTTTCAGGGGACCAACACCAAATACAGGTAACCTCAATTCCACCTAACGTATCTCCACCTTGTGTTTGATGTTTACGTGTTTCCAAAGGTTTATGCCACAGGCTGTGGTGCAGCAGCAGCAAAGGTGGAACTGGGGCTCTCTAGTGCAGCGCACGGTGGTATAATGCCCAAGGCAGATGTTGACTCTTGCCTTTAAGCCTCACCCATTAGGGACCTGACAGTTTTGTTTTCCCCACTGGAGAATGGTAGCACAGAAGCTCTGTCTGCACCTGCTGTGCACAGAAAATGCCGTCTGTTGGGCTTAGTTGTTGATCGCCTTCAGTGTTGATTCCATTGTAAATGCCATCACAACCCTGCGGACAAAACTTTGAGGACATCCTGGACTGACTCACCTGCACCATGGAAAGCTAGGCGTGATGCCTAGGCCAAGGGCTTATGGATCTCGCCTGCCCTTAAAATGTTGTCATGAGACTGGTGCTGATGTGGAAGGAAGGCTGGAAGGAGCTTGACCTCATTGCTGCTGGGCAGGCAAGGTGTGTGGAAAGCCTGAACTCAGAGAAATAGGAATATTAAGTTCTGGATCTTGAAGGTGTCCTGTGCTTCAGGAGAACATAGACCACAGGCAGGGAAGAGGTTTAAAGACTCCAGGTCACTCAGAAGGCTTGTGGGCAGGACTGAGCTGAACAGAAACACTTAGGTTTCTGCTCTGTAAAGGTATAGTTGTCTTGTATGAATGTATTAATTCATAGTTTATTAATTAGTACTGTAAACTCTGCAAAATATTCTACATAATATCATAAAATGTTTTTGTCTTCGCAATAGGAGACTCATGGCGGTTTCTTCCTGGTAAAGCTGTGCTAAGGTAGTGGTGAGCCTGCCTGCCTTCTGAGATACCTACGGAGGCGGGATGGTAAGGATTAGTGGAATGGTATTGAGTAGTTTTACTTCATGGACTATCTAAGGGGTAGTATCAAATGTGCCTTTCCTAAACCCTTGGGTGTGTGATTGTGCTCACTGTGGTAGTGAAGAGTAACTCATGCCCTTTATTGCAGAGAAATGTAATGCAAAATACTGTTGTCTCATAGATTAAAAAAAACACCTTATAAATCAACTGGATATAATGAGGGTTTTGTTCTGTAATTAAGTCATCCTTTCTCATGTTTTTACACCAACAAAACATTTTCTTTTTCGTTTTCTTTCAGGCCTGTGATTTATGTCTTTGGCACCCTGTACCGATGCTGTAGGAGCTCTGAGATGTTCATTGTTAGGCTCAAAGTATTGCAATAATTCTGTTGCTTTCTGTCTCCATGTGTAATTTTCAGTTAAAGATTTACAGCCATGCACCCCATGGATCCTCATATTAAATTGTCTCATCTGCAAAAACAGATATAAATGAGTCCCTTGGCTATTTCTTCATAGTTCTAATGCTGTTACGCAGCCTGCATATGGCCAGCACACGAGAATACTCACTCCTATTGATGTAGGAGCCAAGTCAAGTTATTGCCACTGTCTGTAGGTGCACTTTCTGTACATTTGTTTTTGGGATAGCATTATCCATAGTTCATGTTGTTCTTTAATCTGTGTTAGAAAGCTATGAAAAGCAGATAGGAGATCTGTGTTGCAGAAACTTTTGCAGAACGTACTCAGTTATGTTCTCTCAGAAGGCCAACATCTTTCTCAAGTACACTTAATTTGATTAATTTTTTTTTATGGTCAACTTCAATAGTCACCATATGTTGACCATAGATTGTGAACAAGTTGGGTTTTTTGGGTTTGAAACCACTTGGAGTTCCTGATTAAAAGCTAGTTTCAATTTAAAAAAATAAAAAGTGTTTCCTTAAAGACAGTTTTTTGTACTGCAGAACAAAATAGTAATATCGTTTGTAGCTGCTAGGAGTATTGTAATGAAAGTTTCTAAATCAAACATGATCTGTTTTCCTATTACAAAAAAATCCAAGCCACTGATTTTCTGCAAACTCAGCCTGTTATATAAAAATCAGGTGAGATTCTTACAGGCTCAGGTGTCATCACGTATAGGCATGCAGAACCCACAGTTGGAATTAGCTGATATTATTCTTTCTTATTGATTTTTTTTCTTAGATATTTTGAAGATGTGTAAATCAAGATTTATTTTCCCCCATACCTTCTTTTTATTGTTTTGTGGTAAGTGATTAAAAGAAAAATTGTCTAGAAAACAAGCAGATACAGACTGAGAAAGATGCGAGGATAGCTTTAACAGGAGCTGGGTTGTAGTACATGGAACAAAGCCTTTTTCTTCTTTTCTTGCTCAAGCTACAATAAATTTAAAAAATATAGAGAACTTTTTGAAATTTCTAACATCTTGATGAAATTTCAAATTACTCTTTATGCAAAATCACTGTTTCCGTGCTTTCTCTGGTTTAAATTAGAATTCTTTGTGCATTAGTAAGTGTTGGTGTTCTGTGCACATCACTTGTGATTTGAATGTGTTTGCGACCAATTTCTCACCCGCTACCTTTCCAGAATGCAGGCTGCAATAGGTATTAATTTTTCTTGCAATTCAGTGTTCACTTGCTCCTTGACATCTTCTTGGAGGTCCTTCAGCTCTTTCTTGGTCATGTTATTGGACAGGCAAAGAGAAGCCCAAATACAGCACTGAATGTGACCTTTGTGTGTCTCCATAAAGCTGTCTCCCATCGGAGAAGGTGGTCAGCGTTGGTCTACACATTAAATTAAATAAATGAGGGGAAAGTGTCTTATTTTTGATCACTGGTTGTATCAGTAGTGGAATAACAGTTTGATATTTTAACAATCTGAGTCGGAAATGTCTGATTAGTTGAATTAGTGCTGGGGTGCTGTTTACAATTTTTAAAGCGTTTTATTTTTCTGTACCTTAGTTTGTCCAATTATAAAATCAGAATAGTTATTTAATAGTACATTGTGTAAGGTAGTCACATGGCAATATTGGAGGCGTTACTCTGGAAAAATAAATTCTATCACCAATTAACCAAGTAGTTAAAAAATACCTTTCACGTTCTCCGTGATTTTTTTCCAGAAATCAGTCCCTGGTGTTTCCCAGATTCATGAGAAGAGGAAGGTTGTTTCCTTAGTGATTTTTTTTTTTCTTCCTCTTTGCTGTTCTTATACTTGTCTAACTATAAAAATAAGCTGTTGTTACTGCCTTAAAATATTCTTTACAAAGGAAGAATCTTTGTTTTGTTTAAACCACGTGCAAGTACATACTAATTCTTAATTAGTGGCATAAACTTAATGGCTTTGGGTTCTTCAATATAGGCAAAGATACTTGGTCTTGCCATCCTTTCGCAGTTACAGTGCGTTTTAGGCTGCCTTCAGTTCTGTGAAAAAACATCTATTCTGTCCTTTTGGGACAGATGCTGAGGGGCCTGGAGCATCTCTCTGATGAGGAAAGGCTGAGGGACCTGGGTCTTTTTAGTCTGGAGAAGAGAAGACTGAGGGGGGATCTGATCAACACCTATAAATACTTCAAGGGTGGGTGTCAGGAGGATGGGGCCAGTCTTTTTTCAGTGGTGTCCAGTGACAGGACAAGAGGAAACGGGCACAAACTTGAACGTAAGAAGTTCCACCTAAACATGAGGAGGAGGAACTCCTAAGGTCCTGTGAGGGTGGCAGAGCCCTGGAAGAGGCTGACAGAGAGGTGGTGGAGTCTCCTTCTCTGGAGACATTCCAAACCCGCCTGGACACGTTCCTGTGCAACCTGCTCTGGGTGGACCTGCTTTGGCAGGGGGTTGGACTAGATGATCTCCAGAGGTCCCTTCCAACCCCATAGCATTCTGGGATTCTGTGAATGTGAACTGTTCTCTTTTGCTCTGCTTCAAACCTTGGTGTCCCATGCGCCTACAAAAAAACAAGGAGGGTTGGGGGAAGGCGAGACAGCCAGGAGTCACTATAAATAGTAGGGTTTTGTTTTTTTTTCTTTTGACTGCTTAAGAAGATAAGTAGCTGAGAGAGGGTCAAGTGTTGTTCCTCTTTAAATTGTGCCACAGCAGGTTTATCGCTAAACGCTGTGGGTTATGTTGAGTGGAATAATCAGGAGGAAGAAAGGGAGGCTAAAATAACAGAGTGGTAGGACTGTTTTGACTCCACAATCAAACCCTTCTTGACTTTTGCCCTTTGGGTGGAAAGCGCTTATGTTACAAAACATGAGGTCAACCCCTAGGTTCTGCTGTTAGTTTCTTTCTTGCTGTGATCGGTACTGAGGGAGTAGTTGCCTCGTGTGTTTGCGTTCTTGGCTTTTGTGTTAAACCTTACGTGCGGTTCCTGTTGGGGCGATAGGAGCGGCAGTCGCTTCTCCTACAGCGCATCAGAAGAATTGCTGAATTGAAGAATGAAAAATGTCCTGGGTGGCATTGCAGAGCCATGCCAAGCACGGTAGGAAGATATCCTGAAAAACACGTGAGCGTCCACTTTTCAAATGTCTCCTTCCTTTCTCAAAGACCGTGTATAGTGTTAAGACTATTTTTACAGTTATGAAATCAGTATATATTTAAAAAAAAATGGTTTGAGTGTACCCAGTTGATTTGGTGACACTCTATAAAAATTATCCTGAGTTCTTTTGAAAAGAGATAATTCATACCTGGTCTGGTCTTCAGCTCTTTTTCTGAACTCTTACCAACTAAGGATGACAACCACTTGGTCAGTGATCCCGTGAGAGACTCGTGATGTGGAAGAGGTGTGGGAGCCCGAGTGTATTATTTAATGGCTGTGGTACAGTGGAGGAGGCCCCTGTCAGGAAACAATAAAGTAGTTATTAGGTAATGACTGTGGAGGCATCATATATAAGGTTAAATTGATATATGTAAATCACTGACTTTAAGATGCTGAAGCTGCCTCTTGGCACCCATCTTTTTTTTACACAAGTGGGGATCAAATAGTGACTGTTTTGATAAATGGTATGTAGCTAACCTACATTAAAGACCTTAAGGGAGTTGAGCTCTTAAATTCCTTTGAAATGTAATGGAATTTGGGCACCGAGTGCTGTTTCTTTAAAAAAAAAAAAAAAGTAGTCACTGGCTCATTTGCTTTTATTAAACTGCTTTTGAAAATAGTGTGCAAAGACTTTGATATGTCCTGTCGCAGTACGGAAGTGGCGTAGGCACAGGGGTTCCACGCAGACGAGCCCATCTGGCTTCAAGTGCGTGTTGGCAGCGGCAGAAACCAATGCGAACCAGTCGGGATGAACTGGTGACGGCTTTCTGCTGCTGTGTCTGACCTGTGCAGTGCATAATACTGAGGGCGGTTTTGGGGCATCTCTGCACAGGCTGCATGGGATCATTGAAACGGAAGTGTTTCATGTTGATTTGTTGTTTGGTGTCCATAAATTTTACTTAAAATAGTATATTTTCATATGGCAATGCTGCAACATAAATACTATACTCATGTATTTAGGGGAAACTGATATTTTTCCCCCCCCTGGGTTTGCAGCTTCAGATGTAGCTCATCCCACTCCAGCATTACAAAACAAATTTTAATTGGTGTTCCTTCCCAAAGTATTTGTAAAATAATGTGAATGTGTTAAGATTGCAATCTGAAACTTTCGCCTTTCATTTGCAATGGGAACCATTAGAGGGTTTTTCTTGGCTACACCAGGACTCCTCTATACAATGCTGAATTATTAAAATATTAAGAAACCAAAAAAAAAACAACCCACCAAAAAAACTAGCACCAAACCCCAAGCAAGAAAACCCAAAACCTTAGGCGTCTGTCAGGCTTTAAAAAAGAAAAGAGAGTTTTCTTCGTATGGTGGTTTACACATGAAACTTTAACTGCTCTGAGAATTGAATCTGCCGTGATTAGAGACTCTAACCGATACTATAGATATCATTTGTGCATGGAAACGGTGCAGCCTTGTAACAAGGAGTGAAATGCAAAACAATTGCAATCTGCTTTTCTTAGGAGATATGTAGAATTAGGTCCCTGCCCAGGCTCGCGGTTAACGTTGGGTGCTCTGCTTCCTGAACGCTTGCTTCTCTTTGTGAGGGTACATGCAATAAATCCACGGTAAACATTTGAATGAAATTTTATTTTATTATAATTGTGTGCAGTTGAAATGAAACCAAGCCAGATGTCATTTTCCGCTAATATTTTTTAATTACGAGTGCAAATTTTGCAAGTGTTCAGTTATAAGTTCACGTGGAAATTTGAAAGTCCGGCTGTAAAGTTAAAACAGAAGTATCCTAATCAGAGTTATACAAACCCATGGAATCAGCGTGAAAATATTTTTGTACTGCCACATGTGATATATCGTTGCTTTGCTGTATAAACACAATTAAAGACTGCCTTGGGGACTCCCTCAACAAGAGATTAAACAGGGAAACAAGTTCAGCAATTCTAACACTTTGCATCTGATGACTTAACCAACGCAGACAGGCTTTCGTTCCTAAAGATTTCTATTCCCTGAAATATGCATTAGAAGAATTCACAAGTGCAGTTGCCTGATGCTTTAGACCACAGACATCCAGTCCATCATATTCTGCTTGTAAGTAAAAGAAGTAATCGGTAACCTTTACACAGAAAGACATGATTTTCCTCTTCCTCCTATTTTTTTTATTTTCCCCTGTCAGAGATTAGCAACGATTGGGATTTGTGAGTGAAGCTGATTGCTGGCTGAACTGCTTCAGACAAAATGACCTTGCTTAGCAAAAACCTACCGTTTCAATTCTTAAGTTAACCTCTTTTATTTTGTCTGGAATGGGTTAAGGAAGCAGATCATAGGCGGGTCTGGAGAAGGTGAGGAGGGTGGAGGTGAGAAGCTGCAGGTGCTTCAGGGAGCATCAACTTCCTTTCCTGAAACAGCGGCTTCTGCAGAGCGTGTATCAAGTAAACCACATAATTTGTTCAGAAGTTGAAAAATAGTGTCTAAACTCAGGTAGTTGCTTATAATTATTTAGGTGATTCTTTCTTATACAGTCTGATTCTGACAATTTGAAAAATGTATTGCTTCTGATAGCATTCAATAGAATAGAAACATGTTAAGCTAGTTCTAAGTAATCTTTTTTGTGATGCTGTGAAACCCATTGAATAATTTCAGTGATCATTTGCATCCATTATTAGTTACAACTAGCTAAGTATATATTTGTTATGCTCCAAACTTTGCTTTTCTAGAAATAAATCACAAAAAATGCAGCTCAAAATCTGAAAAGCAGTTCTGGCAGTGTCTCTTGGAGGAAGAGACAAGTTCCATTTATTTAATTTAGTTTTGATGCAGGCTGTGTTTTGGATTATAAAATTATTTTCCAAAAATTCCAGATGATTAAAAGGATTTTTAAAAGAAAGCTTCTTTCTTTTTGTATTGAATTGTTTAATTGTCATCCTTATGTTAGTCAAAAGATTCCATTCTCATGCCGAATACTAGGATGCAGCCTGCAGCAGACTGCCCGACGTCATTATGTTGGGTTGGGTTCAGTCTTGGTTCAGTTGGGTTCAGTTGGGTTCAGTCAGGTAGAAGGCAGAGATCGTATTTTCAGTAGGTTGTTTGGGCCTCCAAAATTAGCCCCACCTTTGTCCAGTCTTGTTTCTAATTTTGAGAAGGGCCAGTCAATGACACTAGAGTATTTGATCAGATTTGCATATTTTTCGAAAGCAGAGAGTATTTATATGTCCTTTTATATGTCACGTGCATATGACAGACCTCATCCTCTTTCAGTCGATACGGTGATCGTGTGCAGCTATTCTTGAAGAGCTTTCTCTTCCATGACTTCATGTCTAAGCAACTGGAAACAAGGTTGGTTTTACAATACAGTCGTTGTAATGGCCTCTAAGTTAAAGGACCTAACCCATCTGGTAAGTAGACTGTGGGAGCTCTCTACACCAGCTGGCTTTAAGCGAGAACACTCATAGCTCTACAGCTCTATAGTTCACTTCTTTTCCTTCTCCACGCAGCACCTGATATGCAATGATTCTCTAAAGTAAGTTTTATTAATAATTCAATTGTCCTTCCACTACCCAGAGATTTCCTTTAAAGCAATGAAATTCTCAGTGGCCTGATCCAAATGACTGTCCAAAGGGTCAAAAATCCTAATTAGTTGGTTGTGAACATTGCCTAGTTTCAGAAATGGAGTTTGCACATGTTATAAACTAAATCCAGGTGAATTAAAATTTCTTTTTAATCATCTTCATAGGCTCGTAAGAGTGAAAAGTCTACTTGGGAGAGTAAGAAGTAGGAGCGGTGACGTTAAAAGCCTGTTCATTCCCTATCCCTCAGCCTTAGCGCAGGTGATGGGACTTGGTGAGTTGAAACTGTAAGGCATGAACTAAAATGAAAGTTTGAAAAGAAAAATATACAGACGTGGTATGTATTTACTTACTTGATTCCAGAAAAGTAACTTTAATTCAGAAATATTGTACTGTTACATCTGAAGCCTTCAACTGCTGCAAAGTGATGAAACGTTTAAGATTTTTGCTAACTGCCCAGGAATATTCAGTAGCTAAAAAATAAATAGCAAACGGTAAGGGAAGGAAATGGATTTTTAAGCCCCATTTAAAATTAAACCGTGTGTTTATTAGTATCAATCCATAATAGTGATACTTGTACTTGAATATACTGTTACCAACAGGGAGCATTTGGTCTATTTGGACGTGCGGTGAGATCCAGGCAGCTGCTGTAGCTCAGCCATTTTTAAATACTTAATAAACTGGCACTCCTACACCTGACTTACTCAGTAATATGGACAGAAAATCCCACAAAAGAAAGCCATATGTTTAGGGAAAACAGTTTGGTTTCGGGGTTTTGAGCTGTGTATCATGCTTTGCATTATAAGATTTCCTATTCCCAGTATCTGTGTAATTTTTTATACCTTCTGATAAGGCTACCAAAAATGCTTGCAGTTGAGTTGAACAGAAATTGTAAGAAATGAGATCGAGGGAGGCTATGGCAAGTGGACAGAGGTCATCCTCCCCCTCTGCTCTGCCCTGGGGAGGCCCCATCTG
>KZ505850.1:445536-468860 GCA_002844005.1 Limosa lapponica baueri
GACCTGCTCTGGGTGGACCTGCTTTGGCAGGGGGTTGGAGGAGATGATCTCCAGAGGTCTCTTCCAACCCCATAGCATTCTGGGATTCTGTGAAATGTATGTGGTTTAACTGTGTGCTTCAAGAGCTAGTGTGTTTTCACTTGTTAGTGTGGTTTGGGGTTTTTTTTTATTCAGAAAGAGCAGTTGTTTTAAAGTGCTTCTGAAAATCTTGTTCAGATCAAATCCCGGACAGTGAGCTTGTGGAGTTTAAGTCTTCAGAACACTATTGCAGTTGATGTACCCTCTGCTGAATCCTACTCCATGTGATTGTACTGTGTGACTCTTCTCATTATCTGTCCCAATTTTACATTGTTTTCATTCTGTCTCTGAAAAATTCCGTGAACTTCATTTTGTGTTTCTCTTTCACACATATCTTCCTCTCCTCACTGGCAGTGTTTAATGTCTCTGTCTTTGCTCCTCTGCTTTGATCTGGCTTGGATTTCAAATTTCATATTCATGTGTGTTGAATGGTGACCCTCATTGAAATTCCTTTTGCAAGTGCATTTCTGAGTAGAAACTTGGACTAGCATGTTCACTTAATCATGTGCGTAGCACAGGAAGGCTGTTCATTCATCTTGAGCATTGTATTCACCCAAACTGGATTCCATTAGGAGTTTTGTAATATTTGAAATGTTTGTCTGTTTTTATGTAGCATTTAGGATGCTCATACAGAATGAAAGTACGCAGCTGTAGCTTGTTAACGGCAGTCATTTACTCATCTTATGAAGGGTCCATCTCGTCAGTGACAACTCTTCCCTGAATTGTCAGAGATTTGTAGCTCATGTATAACATTTAATTAAATTTCATCTGTGTGATATTTAAATTAAATGGGGCTTGCTAAGGAGTTTAGAAGTTAAAATTATAGAGGCGGAAGAAATCATAGCCAAGCGGAAAGTAATTATGTCTTAGAAAATAGTCTCATCAATTCTAGATAATGCCTGTTTAAAGTTCAACAAAAAGTAAGGATGGGAGAGTGGGCATGAGCGTGGGAAGTGTGTGCTGAAGGTAATGTGAGGATTACCTCCCTTCTCCCATGAATCCTCTCCTTTATGCCATTTCTTGCCTCTTGCAGTTTATCCTTCTTTCTTACCCATCCTCCAGAGTCTGAGCTGGTTTGTCTACACGTCGGGCTGCAGTTGAGTAAATGAAGAAGTACCTGTTTACAAAAAAGAGCCTCAGGACATCCAAATTGATTCAGTACAGCAGATTTATTGGATCAGAATATTGGAGAACCATGCAACTTTTGAAAAAAACTAATAATGAAACTTAATGAAGGAGAAGCTTAGGTGCACGCAGACCATGGCGTGATCCTTGAGATACCCTGCAATGCCATATTTCATGTGGCCTAGGTTAAGAAAGCAGCTGGGAAGTATGCACCTTCCCAGATTATTTTCTGACAGAGGTAATAAAACTGTGGCATGCAATTTTGGTACCGGGCAAGGAGAGGAGGAAAAAAAATCCAGGTAGGTAGCATCAGGAAATCATTTGAAACTCAACTGGTGACTGTTTTCTCACCAAGTTCCAGTTTCCTGAGATCTTTGAGACTTGAAATTGTCTCATTTTTTTGTTGAACAAGAAGGAAGAAAGGTGAGGAGAAAGGGACGGATGAGATACGTGTTTTGCTTTGGAGCAGACTAACACACAGGGAGTCCTGAATTGCCCTAAACTTCATCTGACCCTGCCTTATGTGAACTAATCATAAAGGGATTTAGTCATCAATACATCAAATAGATGTTAAGCAGAATTTAAAGAAGATAACATACTAGATAAGCAATTTCTCGTTGAAATAAGTATGTGGAGGAAGCGGAGGGATGATTTTTAGGATTTACCATGGAAAATCTAAGTATGTTTAGTAGAAACATATCTTCTAACAGATAAATCCTGTGGTAAGGTTTTATCAAAAGAATTTATCATAACAGATAATTACCCTTAATGGTGATTGTAAAAAGCAGCCCATTCATTCTCATAGTTTTTCTTCTCATTCTTCTCGATGTGTTTTGAACTGAGTGTTCTCAGATTGGTGTTATAGATGCTGCCATTTAAAATTCTGAATATACTCTGATGGAACATGGGTTCATGCTCAAATGTGTAGGTACCTGGCCTTTCAGTGGAATAATCAGTTGCTGAAAAAAGGATTTGAAATTACTTCAATATTGATGTAGAACCTGAAGTATCTGTTTATGTAAATGGTGGAGGTAAGATCATTTATTGAGGATCAGAGCATCCATCTTCTCTTCTTGTAAGAAATGAGTCCAAATTAGTGGAGCATTTCCAGCACCTCTTTGGTCTTTAATTTGGAGTTGTAGTTTTAATTTGTGCAGTCCATATCATTTTATTGAGGCCTCATTGCTGTTTTCTGAAACAGTGTACATCAATATCTTTTTTTATACCTTAGAAATAGAATGCTATTATTTGAACATCTTACAAATTGAATTAATTATGCATAGAAGATGGTCTTAACTTTTTCTGTTTTTTCTAGTTTTTTTTATTCTTCTCTCCTCCCACATTCATTGAAGGAGCTATGTTATCAATGAAAAAATAAAGGTGTAATTTGAAAATTATCTGTATTTAGTACCCAGATTTTTCTTCTTATTCATATCAATTGCAAAATAGAACCTTTAGTTGCAAAATACAATTGCAAAATGCAGTACTTTCTGTGATGAAAGATGCTTTATTTTCACTTGATTTTTTTTGTATTTTAATAAAAAAAAATTGTTCCAAGTCTAAAACTAGTAAATGGAAACCGAAATTGTACAATATTATGTCTCTAGTTAATAGAAATGTGTATTGCACATAGGTTTATATTGTAGGTTTGTAACATAGCTTTAGGTATGTTTAGATAGATAGCAAATATATCATTCTGCAATCAATTATACTACAGGTATCTCATTAAATTTGACCTTTTGTACCATGCATGCCTGTTCATTAAAAAAAAAAATAAATAATCCAGTATCCATGTTTACTTCTTAAAGAAATGATGTCTGAGGAAAGACATAACCCACAAATGCTTTTGCGTATTCTACAATCACACCTACTACTGCACCTCCCAGCCTTAATCCTCGGCTTGTTTCTGGTCTCCAGGTGTGAATGGAAAGTAGATTCCCGAGTCCTGAGCCCAGCAGCTCACAGCTTCCTGCCATAGATGCTCATGTGTTCCCTATAGGAACTTCCATCAGCGGTATCGCTGGTTGAGGACAGTTACCAAGGTGATGGTTTAAAGCGAATACTATGTCTTGTACCAAGATTCGGAACTGGCACCCAGCAGTATCTACTGGGTTACTATGCTCTGTACAAACTGGTGTGATTTCTAGGGCCAAACGTAGATATAATGTGCTGCGTTGATACACTTCCAGGACTAGGTAATTGTGGAGTGCGTTCAGATACGTGATTGAAAAAGTCCAAAGTCTAATCAGATATAAAAAGAGGTTGCATAGGATTTCAGGAGATGACTGAAGCTTAGGACAAGAGGAAATGGGCACAAACCTGAATATAAGAAGTGCCACCTAAACATGAGGAGGAACTTCTTTCCTGTGAGGGTGGCAGAGCCCTGGAAGAGGCTGCCCAGGGAGGTGGTGGAGTCTCCTTCTCTGGAGACATTCAAACCCCACCTGGACACGTTCCTGTGGGACCTGCTCTGGGTGGAGCTGCTTTGGCAGGGGGTTTGGACTAGATGATCTCCAGAGGTCCCTTCCAACCCCCACAGCATTCTGGGATTCGGTGAAGCTCCTCGACAAGTCCATTGAGTGCAGGGTGGTTAAAACCAGCTTATAATGAAGCAAGCAATAGAGGCCTCAATACACCACTGTGCCTAAGTTGGATTTTATTTGCAATCATATCATTAGTTTCACTGGAAGCAAAGATTATTTACAGCCACAAATTTCCTCCTTTCTTAAGTTGTTTTCTGGAGGTAGTTTTTCTGTTGCACCCTCAAGGTCTTTGCTATCTGATAGATTTTTTCCTTTGGAGTTTCATATTTAGACGTAGCCTAGTTGTTTGCAGCCAAATTTTGAATGTTCCCAGGTGCAACGAAATCAGAGGCTGTATTATTTGGGTTAGATTGTTTAATTAGTCGTGGTAGAATGTCCAGCACTTTTGACTGAAGGTGAGCCTGGTACCTGTATAATATAGGTAATACAGGATTCTGATTTTTAGGTGTATAATCTCAACTTTGAAGTTCAGAAATGTTCATATGGCATGTGAATGGCAATGGCACATATGGACAGGTCACCTGCAAATAAATCTGGATGCAAAACCAGAAATTATTTACAATCAAAATATAATGTAAATGACATGCAAGTTAATATGTTTTGAAAATAATTGTATGTTACTATGCTATTATATGGTCTGCATTAAAATGCAGAGAAAAGGGGTTGCCTCTCACCAGGATATCAATAAAACCCTAATGCCAGCCTTGTATGTGAATAAAATACCTATAAACACAGTATATAACACGTTTTTGCATAGTTGACCTATTGAACACTTCCACATGTTTTTCATTTATGTGGAATTGTTCTCTCTTACTAGACCCCATTCAATTATTTTTTTTTTTAAACTTGATTTAAATAGAACAGACACCTTAAATATCTTAACAAGCATAGCTGACCTTTTTTTGTGGAATTCTCCCAAAAGGATTGTCTGCAGCTGCTGTGCCGAAGGTGTGCTCAGATCTGGTTTGTGGAACGAATAAGGTAGAGGAATCCTCAGAAGGGTTTGTACAAGTAGAGTGTAAAAGTTAGACACGGGGGGGAAAATGTTGGCAGTGGTCGAAGAAGCGTATGTGGTGCGTAGAATTCCCCAGCAGTTGTGCTGTGGTGTACTCCCACGCACCATATACTGCTTAACTACTCACAGGAAGCCATCGTTTTCTTTACAGATCAGAAACATTAACTCCTGGCATCTCATACGAACACGTGCATAACCTAATAACTTAAACCTATATCGCTGTTGTAAGGCAGGTGTGAAACAAGGAGATTCAAGTTGAAAGATCCTGCGGCCAGCTTTGGAGGCAAGAGGAAGACCAGCAGGGTGCGTGGTCTGGAAATAGACAATATAAATGTGTTTGGAGGTTGCTTTCATTCTGTTAATATGAAAAACATAAATCCACATACATAAAATTAATATTTGATCTTATTCTGTCCTTTTATTTTTTCTTTTTTATTCTTTTTTTCTATTTTTTTTAACATTCTGGTCTTGGAGGGAGAGGAGAAAAGCAAATTACCTTTTGTTAAATTTTTACTGCTCTTCTTGTTTTTCTTTAGATGTAAAAGTACTTTTGTTTTTTCAGGTTGCATTTCTCTATTAGAAAAAAATATAGAACTTTGCATGCTTGGTCTTAAAAGGAGTTGTTTGTGCCGTTCCTGAGACAGAGAAGGAGAATTCCTATTTAATTT
The DNA here is from genome assembly GCA_002844005.1 of Limosa lapponica baueri. Classification (NCBI taxonomy): domain Eukaryota; kingdom Metazoa; phylum Chordata; class Aves; order Charadriiformes; family Scolopacidae; genus Limosa; species Limosa lapponica. Next base: position 450,966 of record KZ505850.1, read on the forward strand.
TTTAAAACCAGATTAATTTCTATTACAGCTATTCTTTGAGATTATTAGTCACGTTGTATTATTTGGATAGCTTCTAGTCATTGCTCAGCTCTAGCTACTGAAAGTACTAGCTCTTGGTCTGATGACAATCTGTGATTTAGAGCACAGTCTCAGTCATTTCAAGGTGTATGTTCATTTCCTTTCGGTAATGGGACAAACCCCAAAGCAGCTCTAATATAAAAGTAGAGCTGAGGAGTCGTTTAGCCATATTATGGTCTTGGGTTTGGGTTTTGTTCCCTCTTTGTTGCTAAGAACTTTTCAGAACAACAGATGTTTTCAATGTACAACAGGAGATTTTATATATGAAGAAAAGTTCTATTCACAATCACTGTGGTATGAAACATGTCTAGTGCTGCTTTGAAATTTCCTATATCAGAGAGTAAGAGACTTGTACGTAGGTTTTATCTGGTTTAAAATCCTTAACTTGCGGATTAGGATAATTTGCAGGAGCCATACCCTTTTTTCCTGAGTGGTTGGGGTACTTGATTTTTTTTATTCTTATTTTTGTATCTTACTAAGAATTCTTGTAAGCAGGAGGTCAGAGCTTCCTTGCAAACTTCATGTAGATATGACTTCACCCACAAAGTCCTGAGTGGTTAGAAGGAAAAGGACATTTTAATCTGCCATTGAAACTCAAATATTTCTGTTCATGGGGAAAATCTATAGAATACAAACTTTCTTTTTAAAAAGGCATCCCCCAAATATATCCTCTGTGTGAGAAAGAACAAGAGACTGAACTGTTTCCAAATGGTAAAATTGAGATCTTGAAGTCAAGGGTCTTCTTGGCAATTTAATGGCTTTGCAGCGTATTCTTCCTCTCCCTGGCTGTGGGGGTAAGCGTAAAGGCTCGCCCCTCAAGAACTGTCATTTGTGTCTTTAAAACAGGGTCCTATTGTGGCTGTAACTCTTGCGAATGGTGTGTGAAGCCTTGATGCAAAGGAAATCAGTAGAAAGTTTGCCATTGACTACAAGAGTCATTGGATCAGGCCCTGGGCTTTTAAGTCTGTAACTGTCATGGAAAATAAATACTCCACTTTAAGGAGCAAACTCCAGGGTCTCCTAAAAGTAGCTTAAACAGCTCAGAGAGGAGCAGTATAATAACTCCAGCTTTCATATAGTAGGTTCTCACTAGTTTTACATCCCGGGGATACTGCTGGGACTCCCAAATCACTGGTCAGCAGTGTAATGATACATGGCGAATTACCTAGGTAATGGCAGTTGGATAAATCACCTCCAGCCAGCGCTGGGTAGCCAAGGGAGGGGTGTGCTGTGTGTTAACTGGAACCGATTCCCCCAGGACAAAATCAAAGGAAAAATGGACTCGAGAAATTTTTTTTTTTAACCCAATATGATGATTAGTGGTCATTAGTGAAGATGATTTATTTTTCCTTATGGAAAGACTAGTGAGTGACTTTAGAAAAGCAAATATGAATGTTTAACTTTTAACAGCAATTGCTGGAAGGGATTGGAGACTTCACAGCGGTGCTGTTCACCTTCCAGACAGAATTCCTGTTTGTATTCTTCAAATAAGGCAAAACAACACGATGGAAAAATTTCAGGAAGTGCTCGATAACATCCAGGGCTGCAAACCAGAGGCGGTGACTTGGCATTATCATTTTGATGAGGAGGAAGGGAAATAAACAGTAACTGCTCCCAAACCGCTGAAATGTTTTGCTGGGGGTGATGTGTGGTTGAAGGCCAAAGTGCTGTCAACTTGGTAGGAACTGAAAGTGCTGAATATGTCACAGGATCCTGGCAGAGGAAAGTGCTGTGACTCGTCCTAGCCAGAGCACAGATTTGTTTTCAGAACCGAACCAGAAAGCCGGTTAAAGCCACAGAAAAGCGTTGTATTTTTCATAACTCTGTTCAGAAATGTAGGGCTTCTAACTTACATCTGATGCTCACAGCTAGCTGTGGGAAAAGTGAATGTAGTTTATGTTGATGCCACTTATAATAATAACCTGAGTCATCTTAGAGCACTTCAAGATATTTGTCTGACACTAATGAATCATGTGCTAGCAAATCGAGCGGTTAAAGGAAGGTGCTAATGATAGGTGGGTGCATTGACGAGCATTAAGCACATCCTGTGTCAGGCAGTGATGTACGGGCCCATGGTGGTGTTTTTGGAACTTCTTTCGCAGAGCATTGCTGAGTGCTGGAGTCACCACCTCTTTATGAAGGTACGGGCAGGGGAGAATGACTTACCCATCTCTCTTTCAGAGTTCAAATTGTAACTGCACTATTTTCAATCTGGGCACGTGGAAAAAAAGCCCAGAGACTCCCATCTTGTTTTACTGATCGTATCGCTGTTTTTATGCTGTCGTGACTTCAGTGCATGGACGTGTGTCTGTGCAAGGTTTCAGATATTTCAAATTGAATAATTAAGGTGATGACTCACAGAATCACTTACATGCAGGGTGCTATCTGACGTTTGCAGTGCTTTTTACATAACATACAAACCCCCCTGACTTAGAAGCAGTATTTTGTATTTTCTCAAATGAGCTTTTTTCCCTAGTGTGACCTTCCCAGCTCTGGCTTTCCTGTAATGTTTCTGACCAAAAAAAAAACCCAAGACACTTATTCTTTTAATGCTGTGGTCCTCACGCCTGACTAATCTTTTTTCCCGGTAACCTGGATACAGTGTGGTTAAGAGAGAAGCAGATATGATTCATCATCTACTGTAAAGTGCAGCCAAATGATACGTGAATTCTAAAAACAAGTAGAGGTTGAATGACAGAAGATGGTACTGAAGCAGTCACGGAGCAGCAGAATACATAGAACCTAACCTGATGCTTGATCAGAAGAGCCTTTACTCTTTCAGTAGCTTTATATGGAAGAGTAGTCCCATTGATGAATGTTAATCTTCAAATATTTTTCAATATTTAGATTCTAGACAGACTAACATATCTGGAAATTCTGTTCAACTCTTCCTATTGTGTCAGGGAATCCCATAGGCCAGTTACGTTAATGGCATAAAATGAAGTGAGTATCAATGTCCATAGTAATGAACTACTACTTGTTGGCTAAATAGTGTCCAAATGCTGTAGAGGGTTAGGGAGATCGTTTTTAAGGATGTAGCTAGAATACAAAGAGTAATAGTAGCAGTTGAATCTTGTTTCCATCTTAGCTGACATTTTGAGAGGTTTTCAGTGCTTCAGCGTCCTTTATTTTTCCTGGGATTTCAGCTTGTTCTTGACAGTCAGAGCTGAGTTGAAAGTCTGTTCTTTAAGCATCTGTAGTTTCTTTCTGTACTGAAAAATAGATTAGGTGGAGGAGATGGTGTTTTCTCTTCTGAAGAGGAATTCTTTGCATCTGGGTAAGACTCAGTGGCTTCTGCGTTTTGCAGACTTTTTGTACCTGATCTAATTGTCTGACAAAGGTGGTCTGTCTCTCTCCCAAGGAATACACAGGGATGCTTTTTCTTTCCCTAGGAATTCTCATGGCCCTATTTCTAGTTCCAGCCAGCTCTCGTTCATCTGAGAATGACTTCTGTAGCTTCCTGACTGGCTCGTTTCCTCTTTCCCCTTTTGAAGATGCTCTCTTTACAAAAAAGCACCAGAAAGCTCATGACTTTCTAGACTGTGCTTCTGACCTTGCTTTTAGTCACTGGTGGGATCAAAGGCCCTCTCAACATAATTTTTTTTTTTTTTTAGATTGTTTTCTTGTTAGTGTCTGAGCAAAAGAACCACCCAAATACTTGTCTAAAAAAAGAAAAAGCAATGATTTCCAATGGAACCAGGAGATCAGAGGTCTATTTCTTCTTTTGGCCTTACTATAGGTTATGCTAGAGAGAAGGTAGCGACTCTCTGAAACCAAGAGGGCAGTCAAACGGTTCAGTTTGCCAAAGAAATCTATTTGGGTTTTTCATTTGGAGTCTTACACCATTCTTAAGTGCATAGTGACTGAGCCAAGTCCAAAAATAAAGGTCGTATTTTCATTATGCTATAAATTATGTTTAATATGGCTGATCAAAAAGGTTGAGGCTACGCTCCCAACAAGAAGTGGATCAACTACCAGTTGTAGTACTAGGCTGTGTCTGCCAAAGTTTGCAACAGGAACCAAATGTTAGTTGTTTGATAATTTTAATTTTTCCAAGATGCCTCATCAACCCCAATTTAAGTCTTTCCTCGTGTGTAACTGAAAACAAGTCTGTTCTTTCAGAGCATCTCCTAGTTTATTCTACTGGTTCCATTTTTCTTTAGTTAATGAGAATATACTTTCTACTGTTGTAAAGATTTTTCATGTAAACAAAGAAAACAAATCGAGCTTTCATGCCGTCTGGATTATCTAATCAGAAGAGTGCTTAAGATAAATTCAGGAGGGATTAAGATTCCTGATATAACCATTAAATCATTGATAACCTCCCAAAGGCTCAAAGAACCTCCAATACTTTGGGGGGGGTGTGTGTGTGTGTGGAATAGAAGGCTCTTGTTGTAAATGTATAGTATATGTTATGTCGCACTTTGGCATACTTAAAAAACTGAAAGGTTCCCCTTAAATAGGGCATTTACTGCAATTTTATTTAGCTGCTTTGTTTGCACGATGCTGATACCATAGTCTTGCTGAAAAAGAGGCAAAGTAAATTTTCAAATCATTCGAACTGAAAGAAAATCATGGTCTAAATATTAAACGTTTTTTGACAAAATGACCGATAAAACAGATGCACAACTTCTTGTAATGCAACCTGCATATCAACCCAGACAGTTGTCTGAGTATTAGAGGTATGTAGCCTAAATCTGCTGAAGTTAGGCTGCTGCTGGTGTGGCAGATTTAGTAACCAAACTGAGCTGGGAAGAAATTATGAACTACATGTACTTAATTGCTATGGCAGTGGTCGTATTTTAAATATGGCATGGCACAATATTATTAAGATAATGCGACCGAAACTATAAAAATGAAAAACAGTGAAGGAAATTGAAGAAATACTCTAAAACATTAATTATCCAAATGAGTTGTCACATTTTGGAATATAGATTATGATGTATAGTCCACTAGCAAGGTAAATTCCTTAAAGAAGCTTTGGCTTCTGTGTCTTAAATCTCCTTTATACCATTGCAATTTGGGAGATATGAAGAATAAAATAGAAGATTGGACATGAGAAAATAGCTCTACTTTATAACAACTGAAAAGGAAGGGTATCCAAGTTGGGGTCTCATGGTCTGGAGAGGGGGACAAGTAGATGAGCAAGTAATGGCTTAGATGGTTGGGCTCAGAGGGTAGTGGTGGATCATTCTTTGCCTGGAGGCCAGTCACAAATGAGGTCTATCTGTGACTATTGAATATCTGTATCATCCAGCAGGAGGAGGCGATGGGGTGCCCCACATGAAGTTGGGGTGACCAGCTGATATCCTCAAGGTCAGGGCTGCCATTCACCTTGGCCCAGGCAGGCTGGAGGAAGGGGCCAATAGGAACTTCATTAAATTCAGCAAGGACAAGAGCAATATGCTACAGCTGGGAAGGATGAACCCCTTACAGTGATGCTAGGGAGCAGCTCTGTGAAAAAGGCCTGCAGAGGTTGGGCAGGTTCCTGAGCATGAGCCCCCCGTGTGCCCTGGCAGTGATGGAGACCAGCATCTGGCCCCTGCGAGCAGGAGCACTGCCAGTAGGTGGAGAGAAGAGATTTTCATAGAATCACAGAATGGTTAGAGTTGGAAGGGACCTTAAAGACCATCCAGCTCCAACCCCCTGCCCTGGGCAGGGACACCTCCCACCAGACCAGGTTGCTCAAAGACCCATCCAGCCTGGCCTTGAACCCCTCCAGGGATGGGGCAGCCACAGCTTCCCTGGGCAACCTGTTCCAGGGTCTCACCACCCTCACAACAAAGAATTTCTTTCTGGTATCTCATCTAAATCTCCCCTCTCTCAATTTAAAACGTTACCCCTTGTCCTGTCACTACATGCCCTGACACAGAGTCCCTCCCCATCTCTCCTGTAGCTCCCTTCAGGTCCTGGAAGGCCACTGTAAGGTCTCCCCGGAGCCTTCTCTTCTCCAGGTTGAACAGTCCTAACTCTCTCAGCCTGTCTTCATAGGAGAGGTGCTCCAGCCCTCTGAGCACCTTCATGGCCCTTGACTGGACCCGTTCCAGCAGGTCCATGTCCTTCCTGTGCTGAGGACTCCAGAGCTGGACACAGTACTCCAGGTGGGTTCTCACCAGAGCAGAGCAGAGGGGCAGAATCACCTCCCTGGACCTGCTGGACACACTTCTTTTGATGCAGCCCAGGATGCAGTTGGCTTTCTGGGCTGCCAGCACACATTGCCGGCTCACGTCGAGTTTCTCATCCACTACTCCACTACCCACTACGTCCATTTCCCCCTCTACTTGCGTTAGACCACATATAGGTACTGTGTTTGGTGGGGCCTCCAATATGTGAAGGAATCAATGAACTGGAGTGGGTTAAGGGAGCCAGGGCTGGAGCTCCTGGCTCAGAAGGAGAAGCTGAGGGATGGGATTGGTTCACCCATGCAAAATCAAGGTATGCCTGCTTAATTAAATGCCTTCAGTAGATTCTGTGATGCTTGTTAGTGTTCCTTTTCAGTTTACTTTTAGATGGGTTTAGTTTCAAAATAATTTTAATGAGAAAAATACATGTAAGTTATGCCTGTTGGTGTGTTTTAATTATTGATACTTACTCACTGATCTAAGCAGAGGCATGATTGTGGCTCTCTTAAGACACAGATGAATGTGTTTGTACCAGCAGGTATACTGATCCTTTGGGAATGATTGTTTTTCAAGTTTCTCCTGTTGGAATTGTTTCACTTTAAATAAATGAAGTATTCATGAGAGGGAAAGACCACAGTAATGGGTTGTGCCATTGATTTTTCTTAGGAAGTGGGGATTTTTTGACTTCACTTCCTTGCTTCAGTGAATTTTAGTTGTCAAAAATGAAATGTTTGCAGAGAGCGAGTCAGCCACCTCCGAGGAGCCAACAGACTGATAGGAAGGGAATGCGGGGAAATAGTGGAATCCAGCACTTAAACTGAAGACTTTCTCTTTCCAAATGAATATTCTACCTGGAGGCATTTTTGTCATCCTCCATTCCCCTTTTTGGATCTGGCAAATTTGCGTTTTCTAGTGTAAAAAGACCATTGAAAAATTCTTGCTGAGTTCCAACCTTATTTTGATCTGTAATACAAGATCTGAGATTTTTAATGCTACTTTCCTTCTTTTTGTATCTTTGCTCTGCTTCTGCAGTGATTTTCATTTCCGAGTAATTTCACAAAAAGATCTCTCAAATCTTCTGGATTTAGATATTTTATTTTTTTATTTATTTATTTAAGAACTGAAACTTTATTCTGCAAGGCTGGTAGCTAGTGTAAGGTGGAGCAGTTTCCTTGCCAACTACAGAACATTTGTTAACAATGTTTATTATCATAATGCTCAAAGTATGTTATTACAAACTTTGTATGAATAATATTTTTGTGCGAGTGAGAGCACACAACAAGGTGTGCATTATAAAACGGCGTGTTTTTGGCTGAATGACCTAAGTGACTTGAAAAGCGGGAATTTTGTATTCATCCACACAAATGTATTCATACTGTTAAAATTTTCCAAAACTACTTTCTTTTGAACAGTGAGAAAGATTAAAATGGGAAAAGTGATTCTGTGTGATCTCATTGTGATGGAAAGAACTTCAAGCTAATGACTGGACTGTAATTTATAATCTGTTTCCATTTTATTTTTTCAAGGCAGCTGTATGTTTTGAGTATATTGTACTTTAAGACGGAAACGGTACTGCTTTGTCATCTCAAGGGGACTTATCTTCAGTGGTGTGTTGAAAAACGTTAGTGCTACACATCCTGTCTATTTTCAACTCCTACAGTTCCACATAGCTTAAAAAACAACACGAGGTAGACTATTCATTAATGTTAGCTTGTTCATAATGTGGCAAAGAATCCGCTACTACCTACATTCTGTGCTGTGATTAGTTGGTCTTTCAGCTCCAGGTAAGCTGCAGAAAAAGAAATCTGAACTAGCTAAATCAACAACTTTTCACAATTAGAGTTTCGAAGTTGGATGTGCGATCAGTGCTAGCTTCTTAGGCTTGAGAGCATGCAGAGAAGTAGGATGGGATGAAACATCCTCCCAGTCCAAGATGGATGTCTTACATGAGGCAATGGATGACTCTCTGGCTGTGAATTTCTTTCTGCATTATCTATCAAAGGAGTCTATTTTATTATGTCAAAGTGGACGACTATTTTTTTTTAATCAGAGTTAAGTTGATGGTTGGACTAGATGATCTTAAAGGTCCCTTCCAGCCTAGACAATTCTATGACTCTATTTTTGCACAATTACCATTAGGCGAGCTGGATCCTACTCCTCCCCTTCCCCTGGAATGAAATCAAATGCTCGATAGAAGTGAAGCTGGTAACAAATGAAACATTAACGTTATTAATGTGCTGTGTATCATAGTGGTATAACACTTTGAAGCAGTGCCTTTACTAAAACACCAGAAACTCATTGCATGTAAAACCAGTGCCATTCTACTGAAGTCAATGGACTTGTGCTGATTATTCCAGGTGAGCTGAAGGTCTGGGCTTTGGTCTGGAGTTAGTGTGGAGGACCTTTTGTGTTTACCTTTTACTTTATTAGTGTCTCAGAAACACACTGCACTGCCTTATATTTGTGTCAGTCACTTTTTAGAATGGTCTTTTATTAGTCGCTCATGAAGCATGCAGAAGGTTTGATAATTGGTTGTATGACCCAGAAATAACTAAATGAAAATACAAAGCAGTTTTTGCCATCTGAGCGCTGGCAAGAAACCAAAATGTTAAGTTCTAATATATACCTCAAATAAAACTTGACATATAACTATGAAATGTCTAGAGAGGTATGTTTCACTCATACTGTATTGGCATAACAGAGGGCAAAGTTCTGCTCTTGATTAAATGGAATTCAATTTCCTGCTATCATTGATGGGAAAGGAGAATTTGGCCTCCATCTTCTTAAGCCACCCTGTCTTTATTATTGGTAAGCTACTGGTCGTCTTGATCCACCGTACTGGTCTAGACTTTAGGCTTGAGACTGGAATAGGGATGCTTTCCTGAGCATCAAGCAGTGTTAGTATGTCAGTGCTTTAGTCAATTCACATTGAATAGCACCACCAAATCTGATGGTTTGCACTGAAATGAAACCATCAGGTTCTTAAACAGAATGGTTCCTTTCTCGAGTTCAAGAAAAAGTTTAAACCACTGGATAAAATTATGTGCCAATTATGTATAAACTACTTTACCACTCGAATAAAGGAAGCCATAATTCTGTAGACTTACATTTTATTGAGTTCATCTGTTTTCATTTATAAATAGAATATAAGAAAAAGAAATCTGTGCTGCTGGACAGTGAAATAATGCAGCTTCTACGCACTTGCAGTGAAATGAACCAGAACCCATGGTTTCTTTCTTTGACAGAAGACTCAGAAAAAGCAAATCTACTTTAAGAATGTCAGTCTTGAATAATATAGTTGTTAGTCAATCTTGAATATTATAGTTAATAATCAGCCTCCTGATTTTTAACAGCATATTTGAGCTTCCCATGGAAAGAGGAAATTTGGAAGGAAGACAATTATTTTAACAATTCTTCAGTGAAGAATTTAGACCAACCCTATAAAACTCCTTGTTTGGGGCATAGTTTTTTTTTTTTTTTTAATTGCCTCAAATTCCTCAGGATCTAATTTCATTATTTAGAATGTTTAAACTTGTCCTTTTGTGTGGAGCCTTTTAAAACTAAATACAACTTAAATCTCAAAAATGGGGAGACATGGGATATTTAGTACATATAAGAATACTTAAGCTGGTACAATAAACCAAGACATCCAAGAAGTACCATGGTTAAAATTCTGCTGTTGCATTTAGCTTGGACATTTGCTGGCTGGAAAAGGGGAATATTTTTTGATTTAAGATGGATAGACTTGTTGATATTAACTTCTTGAGAATGATAAATATATATACTGTTAAATCTTACTTCTCTTTGCTACTCAACAGTAATCTTACGTTACATCAAGGTCTTAAAATTAATCACTGGAATAAATCATAATTAGGGTAGCAGCTGGTATAAACAGGAATGAAGTATTTAGTACACCTGTCACTGATGAAGAATTAATTTCTCTAAAGTATATTCATCTAAGTATGAACATATAGCTTGCTAATTGAATTTATGGTTAACGGAGTACAGGATGAATATATTCTAAAGTATCCCCTTAGATCCCTTTAGTAGTAATTAGGACCGTAAGGACAGCCTTGTGGTATTTTCATTGCATCATTAAAATGAAATGATTAGTTAAGTCACCTTGTACCAGAGCCAAACCAAAGGGGTAGTGTTAGCTTAAAAAAGGGAGTTTTTCTACTTCAAAGAATTAGTAAATCCATGAACAAAATGTCGCTTTTATGCATGTGTATATTAATTACACAGAATCTGGAAAAATATATTACTGATACTGAACATCAAAAGTAAATAGCATTCATTTTAAAACAAGATGTGTGGAATTGGTAGCTCCCCTGTAAATTCCCAAATCATCTTCCTTGATAGGCCCAGATTTCAGTAAATTTCAGTGAGATCCCAGTATTTGGCTTGTGGCTAAAAACTGCTGCAATATTTTCCATTTTTGATTGTGAGAGGGTCTGAGTTTCAGTGAACATCTCTGAAGACAGAAAGTTATCTTAGAGTTGGGCCATTAAGTTCTCTGTCGTAATTTCAGCCTCAACTGTGGTCATCATCTTGTTGACAGCAAGTGCTGCGTTTCGTAGCTACATGGTGCAGAGTGAATGCTAAGTGTCCGATTTTATTTTTGTGAATTTAGGGTAATTGTATTTCTCTTTATTTTGCCCCAAACCCTGTTATCTTAGAATGTGCCTAGGTTCCTCAACAATGTTTTCCCGGAATCCAATCGAAAACTTGAATCCTCAAACCATCACTTTGTTGGGTTTTTTTAATGATGCCACTATTAGATTGCAATTTAAGACTTGACTTGGCATAAGAAGCAGCAAAACTCCTGTGGAGTCAACTGGGGCACGGGGAGGCTGCTTTCAGCCGAAATACGGACGTATTTTGCCACTTCATGTTAACCGACTGCAAAGCGTGTGTGGACTGATGGATTTTCTTGAATATTGTTTACATGTATGTCCAAGCAAAGAAATGACTGTGATTTCAGCGTAGGAGGCTTTACTCCGGTATTGGTGGCACCAGCAGTGGCAATGAGGTGGCTTAAGCCAGCGGTCCCAAAGAGCACCCAGAGCCCTGGCGGGCTTGTAGCTTGTCTTTGGTGTCACATCTTCAAAGAGATGGCCATCAAAACTCCTGATAAGGCTTCATTCACACAAAATTGTGAAAACACAGCCTGATAAGAAAGTGAAGAGTGAGCTAAGATCAGCCCAATCCCGAGGGAAAGGTAAATAATCTTGTTAGTGAAAAGTTTCTTCAAAGAAACGTGCGGCTTTCGCATCGTTTTCTCTTTGTAGTAGAAAGACCCTAAAGACACTAAATTTTGGCTTCCTGCTGAGGCCAAAAAGAAGCACTGCTACTCGGGCAAAACTCCCAAAAGGTGTGTCCAATAAAAATGTGTTGCTTTCTTGGATTGCCTTTCACTGACTTAACAGAGATTTAGATGACCTAAAATCCGTGAGCAGAATAGGTCTGTTTGCTTCTCTGTAGCGTTCAAAATCATTCTCCTAATTGCTGTCCTAAATGACATGTACCTCTTCTGCGCCCAAAAGGCTGTCGAAGAGCAAGAGTCTAATCAGTTAGGGTCAACCCAGTTATTTCTCCTTTTTCCATACCTGGTGACCAGCAGATGGGGGATAAGGAAATATAGGAGTTCATTGTCCATGCCCTTGGAACACAGGAGAGCTCCTTTGCAAAGGTGAGCCATCTATTTACTACAGAAAATAATTTTAACGATTGTTTTTCAGCACCGGAGTGCCAATAAGCAGCTTTTAAAAGGTCAGAATGACTGCCCAATGTTTCACTGCCATGGCAGATCTATCAGGCAATAATTCAAGCTGTATGCCCCTACATACACGTATGCAAGTTCCATGTTGTGTTACAAATCTGTCACCTACTTTGTATTTCCCCAAACAGTCTTTTGACTCAAAAATTGTGTTTTCTTTAAATCTGTGGCCTGGTGAATTCCCTGTAGAGACAGAGGAAAGGAAAAGGATTGCGGTGAGTTGTTTCCAGAGTGCTTGTATATGTAGGGATGCTTAAGAAAGTGAGAGTGAATTTAAGATTGGGAAAGAAACACATAAGCCAAAATTGGATGGATGTCCTTGTGGAGGGTCTCCTTCTGGAATTAGGATGATGGTAGAGTGTGCCACCAAGGTGCTAAAAATATTCCCCCCATAAGGTGTAGGGGAATGTAATTTGATGCGTTCGTCTTCGAACCTTTCCGCTTAATTGCTTTAACTTTCCTGAGGGAACCCAGGTGCGTGTGGCTAATCCAGCCAGTGGATCTCTGCTCCGCTTCTGTGGCGGTAGCATGAGGCTTCTTTGAGGCTTAATTTCACCGTGTGGACAGAATAGGAAGATTTTTATGTTTCTTATTTTGATAAAAAAAACCCCAACTTTTACTCCAGAAGTGAAAGTGGCACGTGAAGACAGTTCGGCAGCTGCCACGGCCACTGGGTTAAATTAAACATACCACTTAAATATCCATGGTACTCCACAGCACTATGGAGATTTACTAGCTTGGGCTTCCGCAATCTCAGCATCATTCCCATTGTGCACTATGAAAGTACTGTGAGAAAGTTTGGACCCTTACTAAATGAAGTGTCATTCATGAGAAGCCGTCCTGGGAGACTTCCCAGGAAACATAAAATGTAAAATAACATTTTTTTTTTTTTTTTCAAATGCCACGGAATCAATAGCCAGGGCTGTAAGAAAATGTGGCTACTCTAATGTGAGTGTCCACCTTTAAAGGATGCTGACATATTTTACTGATATTTTTTTTAGTGTTTTACTGTGCTATCCCATTTTTAGTTAGTGAAAAAACAGTTCTGCAGAAATACGTATGATTTCCTACTTTGTGCTCTCAAGCAGAGTTAGTAAGGCTGAAAATAAAACATAAAAGTGGTTGTTGCTCTTTCTTAAAATTTGGCGTATATCAGGCCAAATATATACTAACAATTCATTTTAATAATTTTGTCTTGAGGCAGTTATTTCTTCACCCATGTTAACAGCTTTATTCCTAAGTTAGGTTAGCCAAAATTCTATGAAAGCATAAACTCCTTAGTAGAGTTTTCAGGAAATAGGAAAATTGGAATATAGGAAAATTGGAAATATACTGTCTTTTAATATATCTATTGTTTATTTCTTTGGGTTTTTTTCTTCTGTTCATCTCGTAGTTTTTCTGCTGGTTTTTAAACACCAGCTCTAAAATCTTACCGTCAAGTTCGTATTCAAGTCTATTCATCCAAATTCTGTGTTTTAGTTACAAATTTGATTTGGATAATCCAGAGAAAATGTGCCATCAGCCCAAGAGGTGCGTCGCTCTGAAACAGAGCCCTGCACTGCTTCAGAATTTGCAGCTTACTCTGCCTTTGTAACAAGGAGCGTGGAGCAGACTAGAGAACTATGTAATTTTGCAGTGCCCAGACAACATGATCTTATCAGAACGTGATTATATCCATACTGTCGAGGTTGTAGATATCAACAGAAGCTGAATTTTCCTGTGAAAGGCTGGAAGGGGCATGGTATTCACAAAAGCATCTTTGGTATTTTCAAGATGACAGGAGTTCATTTCAAATAAACCATTAAAGTTCATGATCTATTTAATAATATTGACAATTTCTGTTGTTGACGGTCTTGAACAATGTTAGTTTTTAAGAAAATTGATTACGTGTCCTGTATAGGCGTCAGGAAGAGATGTTTCTGGTGTCTTTATCACCAAAGATTGAATAAAGGTGGGTACATTTAGTGACTTTCAGTTTTCCCCCCATTATGTTTAAAGTGAGGAGATATTGTAAACTTTATTTAGGATACATCATTTGCTGATTCTTGAAGAACTTGTAGTCAGTTTAAGGTCTAATTAAAACCGATCTGAATCTGCGGAGTTTTTTCCTCTTAACGCTCACGTAGTTATCAAAAATGGATCCCTTTGAAAAGAATCCTTTCCCGGTTCTGCAGCAGCCTTTGCTACACAAGAGGAAAGCTTCAGAACCCTCCCCTGGAAGCCGCAATAGCTCAAGTTGTTAGTAGTCGCTACCTGCCTTATGTTGCTGTTGAATATTTCTCCCTTGTCCTTTATGCTCAGTTTGAGCGTCCCCTCTCCATCCTCTGTGTCTAATGTTCATTCTTGTCTAAGTACAGGAAGAGCCAATTATTGTTATAGTATTTCAGTTAGGTGACGTTGTATATTTGTCTCTTTAGTCCAGGTACGACTAATGATCTTCATAGACATTTCAGACAGATCTGTTTAATGCAGGCTTTTATGATAGCCCCGTCTTTGTGTCCTCTGTTCAAATAATAAAGTTTAATTTAACGTCTTATATGAGGACTTAGCCACAGGGATGCTTAAGGATTGATTAGGACTAGTGCCTTTTCAAACTGTTTTGATGTGTAAACTACTATGCTTTTTCTATGTAGTTCTGCAGAACTGTAATGAGAATTTGTTTTTTCAAGGCCTTTAGAAAAGACCATTGATTACAAATTTAAGACACTTCAAGTATTATTAACTGTCCTTCCTCCAGTGGCAATTAGTAGAATTATTGTAACAAACTTTATATGTAAACGTCACACTTTTTGTATATTTTCCGCTTCTTGTCCTTTCTGACTGTTAAGGCTCTTTTCTTCATCATGGCTTCCTCTCCATCATCTCTCCTGGTTAAAATTATACAAATATCTTTTTCTAAGATAATTTTTTCCTGTTTCTCTGACCATCTCTATTCTTCTGTCTCTTCCCATGTCACATGCGCTCTCTTGGTGCTCAGCTGTCAAGAATCCCATTGCTCTGATTCTTTCTTTCAGGCTGCTGTCTTTTTCTGGTGTACGCCGTTCTGGTGTGTACAGTCCTTCTCAAGTCTTATTTTCTTTCTGTGTCTTTAAGTCTCCAGGCCTGAAACAATCCTTCAAGAATCCTTTTTTCCAAATTCCTTCTAAAGCTTCTCTTCAGGAGCAGGAGCACATCCTTTCAGTAACTACTCCTCTGTGCGTTTTCTTACGTCTCATAGGTGATACGCTTTTTGGCAAAGGGATTCCAGTTAGTGGTGCCTAAATTATTGATGATTTTACTAGCTCTCACTTGTATCTCTTGCAAAATCTGATGCTTCAGCAAGACCTTCAGCTCTTGAACACAACAGATTTGAAACGTATGTCAACTTCCATATTAAACCCTTTTTTTTTTCCCCCTAGAAATTATGGTTATGGAAAGATTTGCATTAAAAGCTTCAGAATGAGAAAGCAAAAGTAAACCACCCTAATACTATTTTTTAGCATTTTTATTTTCAAAGTTAATGTCATGAATTTTTGACCCTGACTCATTGTTTTGAATTTTCAGGATATGAAAAAATGTCTTTTGTCAAGATTTCTTATATTAAGAGATGATTAGTAGTTAAACTCTGCATTTTTGGTGGGTTCATATGAAAATGAGATTCATTTCAGAAAGCTATCTTTTTGCCAAACATAAGTTTTGCATTGTTATCAGTGCAGAGGTACCTGGATGAACTTTAGCGGTTTTCATATGCAGGTGGTCAGACTGCTTGATCTAACGTTTCCTTCTGGCTTCAACCCCTGTGAAATAGGGTTCATAATGAGTATAGAAGCCTTTGTTCCTGAGCAGCAGGGGTTTATTTTTGTCATTCAGTCATGAAGATGAGTCTTTACATTTTCCATTTTTTGCACCTTCTCTTTCTCGGGAGTTTTGGCTTTGCTTGTCTGATTCCAAGTATTTACAGTTACATTAATTTGGAGGGGGAGAAGGGAGGTGCGGAGGACAAATGTTAGTATTTGTGTTTATTTTTACATAGGGATCACGAGTTTTGGCTGTTGGCTTTAACTGGGTTGTCTCACTTGTGGGGTAAAGGAGGGATGGCTCCTCCATATCCTGCATTTATGAAATCAGAGAAGACACTTTCCAACTCCCCACTGGCTAAGGATATTCCGTTTCTTTGAAAAATCTCAGGGGAAAGAGAGCATCCAATTGCCTGTGCCAGATACAGTGCTATCTTGAACGATGTGTGACCAGCCACATTTAAGCAATCCACAGGCTCTAGTAAATTAGCATCTCTGGATCTTGTAGCAAAAGAGTTCTGAAACTTTTGAAATGTTCCTCTTTTATCAACCAAGATTTCAGGCTTGAAGGATTAGCTAGACTTGTTCCTCTCAGTAATCACATCACCTTTTATCATGCAAAAGTGGCTATCTTCATTCAAAGATTTTTCACATAAAATAAAATGGTTTTGCTCTATTAAAAACTTCATGTGAGTGAATATTTAGCTCATGATATCAAGGACTGTAATTCACAATCTAATTTAGAAAATGAGAAATTATGCTGCAATAAAGTGTGCTTTATTCACAAGATGTTTTAAGCTTATTATATTTTTCTGAATATATGTTCTTTGGAGTCTATACAGATAGCCCATTTTTAACCTCTAAATATAGTACAACGGTAACACAGAGCATTTCATCCAGGGTACAAGTAATCTAGCAACAAAAATGCCTGTGTTACAAGGTTTGAGTTCAAATGTTCAAGGGTAGAATTGGCTGTAATGGTATATCTGTGAAAAAAATAAGCCTGTGGTGAAGTTGGAACCCCAGTGCCAAAGCACAACATATAATTGGGCCTAATTTTTTCCATATGTATCAACAAAAACAGTCTTTGCTTCCATGAGAGATGAAAGCTTCCCTTTCTGTCATATTTTTATTTTGTATATAATTCCTAACTCTTTATAATTTCATAGGCTTTTTAAAAAAACATGCCTAGATTTAGGGAGAGATGAGCTGTCACCCTGGATTTGAGTTTATATTTCTAATAGAAAAGCCTTTTTTGGTGGGGAAGGGAAAACACGACTATTTCCCCTCCCCTGCCAAAAGGGCTCCTATGTTAAAATCCTTGTACAGTGCCTGTGAACTATCCAAGTTGGTGTGGAACAATCCATTTGTGAATTGATTTAAATACCTCGTTTAAAATAAATAATCTAGTGGAATTAGTGTAATAAATCTTCGTAGAATAAGCTTGCTATTTATATAAGATCGAAGAAGTGTTAAATACATTTCTGTTCTGTCGGCAATGTATGGTGGTGTTTTTCCCTCCTTTCAGTTTTATGCAAAGTCCTAAATAAAAAAAAAATGCATATTTCCTATGCATTTGTTCTGTTGTTTAATGTGGTATCGTTCCAAATAACCTCCCTTCCTCCTGTCTATAAGTTCAGCTAATGTGTCTGAATTCTGTAGAAGGCTGATAGTATAAATTACATTTCACCAATATCATGCTATATTATTTTTACATTCTGTAAATTCATCGTTACCGGGATGGTTGGGATATTCTCTGCATTGTGTTATAGCTCCTGTAGAAGGTTAAAAGGCTCATGCATTTAGTAAAGGATTAAGATAAGCTTTGCTATCTATCCCTGACAGCTGTGCATCCTCCTAAACATGCACAGGCACACAGACATTTGTGTGCCTTCTGATGGAACATAGAGACAGCCCAGCTGCCAAGCAGAGTGTCCCAGCCCTCTTGCAGGTGATGTTGATGCAATGGCTGCTAGATCCAAGTGCTTTAGTAAGGCCTTTGATATGGTCTCCCACAGCATTCTCCTGGAGAAACTGGCTGCCCATGGCTTGGACGGGAGGACTCTCCGCTGGGTTAAAAACTGGCTGGAGGCCGGGCCCAGAGAGTGGTGGTGAATGGAGTTCAATCCAGTTGGTGACC
>KZ505850.1:471527-484916 GCA_002844005.1 Limosa lapponica baueri
TTGGGGTGAGGGTGGCAGAGCCCTGGCAGAGGCTGCCCAGGGAGGGTGTGGAGTCCCCTTCTCTGGAGATCTTCAAGCCCCACCTGGATGCAGCCCTGAGTGATGTGCTCTGGGCAACCCTGCTTTGGCAGGGGGGTTGGACTGGGTGGTCTCTAGAGGTCCCTTCTGACTCCAACAATTCCGTGATTCTGCGATATGCCCCTTTCAGGCTCAGATCAAACGTGCTGCTGACCTGCTTATAGCACCTCTCCTGAAAAATCCCTCCTAGTCCAAGACCCCTTCTGACAACTAATAACCATATTCCTCCCACTTAGTTATGTCTAATGAGATGTATTACCGACTAGATACATCTCTTCTGTCCCTTCCTTTATCGACAGGCACTGGTTGTATTTGCCTCCATCAACTGCCATCTCCTGCCTGGATCACCTGTGGTCATCCTCTCACTTTCACATGGTCCTTTCAGGCTTTCAGCTCTTCTTGTGCGCCTCCTGTGCCGGTTCCTCCCTAGCTGTCTCTCGCTTGTCTTTCCTATTTTAGCGGTGTGGTTTTTGTTCCAGCCTCTCAGCCTCCTCTTTATGAACTCTGTCATTTTGGACTCCTTTTACCTTTTCAAACAGAACGTCTTAAACCAAAATTTTAGGAATGTGATTCTGGCCCCGCTCAAGTCAACTGGCTGAGGATTTTGCCATCTATCTCTTTGTGTAGTTTTTTTCCCATGCGTTTGGGCACTATTTGCATATATAATTGTTACATATGGATCTGTCTCACAAAAGAAAAATAAGCTGAACTTACTCCAGTCTCTGTATAGTGAGATGATTGATATATGACCAGTATAGACTAACAAAAAGAACATTCTCCAAAGCTCATATTGCTTTGATTACTGAGGTTTTTAGAATGTCCAAACGGCTGTGCAAAATGAATAACAAACATCAGATGTTTGAGAAGTTAACTCGGTAGAAGTCAAGGAAATAATGCTTAGTAGCAACGCGTTACAAAGAGTTAATATTTTTCTATTAATGGAAAATGGCACAAAGCTGCCCCTAGGCCAGCTCAGTATTTGTCTTAGTAAGTGACCAAAAGTGTGTGTCAAGGCGCTCGCACACATACTAATCACTTGCATTTGTAACTGCTTCCTCCATCTTCCTGGCAAAATATCAGCATTAGGAAATTGTGACTAATGGTAAGAAGAAAGAACATTGAAACATTTATCTTAATCGGCACTGTATCAGTACAATCTTTATAGGTGCCAAAGAAAAAGTAAAATGCAGTTTGATTAACCTAAATAAGATAGAGCGTGAATGAAGCAGACAGTTCCTTTGAAATGTTAGTGAAAGTGACCAAAAAAGCTCCCACAGAGTTTGCTTTTATTACTTATTATTTTTTATTGCATTTGTTAGGAACACGAACAGTGTATGTACTCATTCCTTCAACACAGAATCAGTTTTGTGCACGTACAGGCATGAAAGAAAGGCAGATCTACAGTGTTCATCTGTTTTGATTTTTGGATATTTTTACTCCTTTTAAAATCTAATATTTCTGGATAAAATTTGCATCCTTTGTTCCCTTGTTTAAAAATAAGGGGGGATGTGTTTTTGTTTTGAATAATTAGTTATGGCGTCTGATTGTATAAGAATTGCTCTATTGTTTGGACAGTATGACGGTCTCTTGTGTTTTAAGGATTTTTTTTCAGGCAAATGGCTTTTGAGAATGGCAGCATTTCAAGATTATGAAACTGCCGCTGATGGTAATGGTTCTGTGATAATTAAACTGTCTGCAGTCTCTTTTTTTTTTTGTGAAACTGAGACAAGGGTAGTTGTGATTTCATCAAAGGCTTTGTTTGAGCTCTGGCAGCTGGCAAGGCAGAGCCCTCGGCAGACTGAGTACCATCCTGAAGAGTTTTTGCTAGACGTTTCCTTCATCAGCTGCGTAGTCATCACATTTCATCTTTGCCCATCTTGTAAGAAAGCTGGTTGACTTCTTGGTGTTCTTTGTTGACAGAATAGCCAATTGGTTTTGGAGGCTTCTTAAGCCGAAGGTAGGGACCTTCTCCTCAGGAGCTTCATTCTTTGCATGACTGTGTAAGAAAGCACAGTAAACCATGTGTGCCCTGATATTAAAAATAACTCCTTAAAATTATAAAATACATTATGTCACTGCATTAAAAATAAAAAAGGTTTTCTTCTCTTATTTTAAAGAAATGCACATCTCATTCTTTGAAGGGGCCTGCAAAAGCTTATGTGTCTGTCTTTATGCAATTGTGTAATTCTCTTTAATGCTTTAGGACTGGTCAAGAGTTTAAAGTTAAGTTAAGGGCAGTCACAGGTTCTCATAGCTGGAGGAACACCCAGGGGCTGTCACAGCTGCTTTTGTGTGTGTGATTGTGCCACATAGGCAAGAGTTTATCTACTGTTTTCTGGGAAAGCGTTCCTGTCAATTGAGTCTCTAGAGATTCAGGGGAGCACAGCTAAAGCCTGGCACATAAACTGTGTTCACATCAGTGGTGACACACTGTTGTTGAGACGGTACATTTATTTACCGCTCAGCTGGTACCCTCACTCACATTAATGGCGTTGGACTTTTGGGACCCAGAACTTCACGGGATCACAAACTTCTACTGAGGATATTGCTCTGCTTTTATTCTGTCCCTTTAAAAATGCTTTTTCATTCAGCATTGTCTATTAACACAGTCTAATTAGATCTGAGTATAAGATGGAGACCAAATAGACAGAAGGTGAAATCTAATTTAAAACTTAGGTAAGACGTGATGCTCATAACACACTTGATAAGGGGGGTCACTGGACTCTAAATGTACCATTCGGTAGCTGTATGGTCTCTATTGGCTTGTACGTGTTGTACTTGGGATGGGGTTCTGTTCTGTTGTGGTGGGTACCACACAACTACTGCCCATTCTTGGGGTCAGAGGGAGCTGGCCCTTCTTCCCCAGCGCAGGACACAAAGTGGGTCTGCTGGGAGCTAGCTCAGAGGGGAAGACTGGCAGTTCCCAGGTATGTTAAGAAAAGATGTGATCGTAAGTAGAAAGTAAATCTGGGTAAATTCTACTCCTAGTGAAGAAAAAGTTAAAAGGAGGTCGGCGTTTGTACTATGAGAAATGTTTTGAAGGATTTGGGTGGAAGGTAAAACGGTTATGGTAGCTGAAGGGGATTAATACACAGAGAAGAGTGTGATTCAGAGTTTAGGTAAGTAGGGAATACGGGAGTCAGTAAACACTTAATAATGCTTGGTGGGTGAATTGTAAGATATTAATAACTAAGAGATTGAGAAAGGAAGTAGGAAGTCGACAAATACTGGCAAACAATGAGCAAGACAAGAGGTCTTTAAGGCTATTTGAGGTAAAGGTCTAAAGTGTTTGTGAGTACAGCACTAAATGGGCAGTGTGAATTTCTGGGTCGCCAGTTGTGGCCCTTTACTGTGGGGTTACAGGAGGGGACTGAGCTGGTCTAGGATCACTCCTTGCTGCGAAGAGGAGATTGGTTTCCTTTCTTCCTCCCGCTCCTGTCCCCCGGCCCCAGAGCCCGTCCCCCTGCCTTGCCCCTGTACTAGCACTTCGTTCACTAAGCCACCAGAAAAAGAAATGTTTGTACAGTTTTTGCCAGTTTAGCTTTGTGGGGGGTTGTGTGTTGGTTCCGTTGTGAGGTCTGGTGGGCCTCGGCACCAGCACGATGAAGGAACGGGAACAAGCAGCTGGAGTAAGAGACAGGAGAGAAGACAGAGGTCAGGGTGGGAGCAAAGCTTGACATCGTTGTGTACTAGGGGCTCCTCAGAGCAGCTGTCTCACACTGCGGCTCCAGTTTTACAGTTTTCCAAGCTGTATTTAAGTTCAAGCTCCTGCTGCAAGGAGCGGGAGCTGTGCTTGCCTCTCAGCCACGTGTTTTCCCTGCTTTGTGATGACACCACCAGTGCGCCCGCATGGTGGGATGGTCAGCTGAGCTAAGAGTCACTTAGCAATCCAACAAAAGAGGAGAGGTCTATTTTCAGCTGGATCTGTTCCCTGTTTTGGCTGTGTGAGCCCTGTTCGCCAGGGACTCAAGACGAGGGAGGAGGAGGAAGGGTGGGCCTTCATTCTGGGCTCCAGCCCATACTTAGATGAGCTTCAGCCAAGGGTGAAGCCATGCCCATAGGTTTTTCTGGTCCCTGCTGCATTGGATTCTGGTTCTGTAACATGGATATAGTCTTACTTGCCCAGGGGGAAGAGAGTTGTAAATAGGCAGTTCACAGAGCTATGGTAAAACTTAATGTAAAGCGTTAAGTTCTTCAAGGTTTTTTGGATGGGAGGCATTGTACAAATACTGTTTGTATTAAACTGCAAAAAAAACCCAAAACTGTTTAAAATTTCAGGAATAGCTGTGGGAAATAATTTTAGGTCTGTGTAAGGAATGCATGTTATTTTAGAAGAGGGAAAAATAACGGAAGAAAAGTTACAGCGGATGAAAGGACATCTAGAATGATGCAGTGATACAGGGGGTTTGGATACACAAAATAAATAGGTCTGTGTTGTTTAGGAAAGAAGGGGATCCTACTGAAGTAAGAGGGATTCCACTTAAAATGTGTGTAATTTTTAAGGGAATGGAAAGAGTGTGTCTCTAAAGGTTTTTTGAACTGGAGTCTGGGGCAGAAAATCAGGAGTTACGGACAAAAATTGAGAAGTGCCATGTGTGCATGGAATGGAGGAGGAACTGCAGTTTTACAAAGATGGTTATTAATATTGTACAGCTTCCAGAAAGAGGACAGCAGAGAAGAAACTGATACAGTTTTCAAAAAAAAAAAAGAGGTGGACAGGCGTTTGAGAGAAAATCCGTAGTGAACGTGTGCAGGCTTAAATGAGGGGAATGTCCGAAGTGAGTTCTTGGCTTCTCTGATGGAATGGAGGTCTCTCTGTGGATGGTTCCTGGTCCATGGTGGTAAGCAACAGGAAATTGTGCCAGACTCTGGTAGAAGAGTTTACCAGGAAAGTTGAAGCACTTAGGTTTTTTGGTGTATACGCTCTAGTACAGTCACTGCATTTCACCTTAGTGGTTTCATTTCGGTAGAACTGGCTCTATTTTGATCAGTCTCTGAGCTGGCGGTGGTTGGTTGCTCGCCAAACTGCACTTTGATATTTGGGCAACGTCGGATGTGTTATACTCTTCTTGCCTCATGCGAGGTATTATTTTGGTCGATGTTACTGCGTTCTCTCAAAAGAACATATACGTATCCTATGTGTTTTTAGTCAAACCAAGCATATATTTTTATAATCAGATGGCAATTATAGTGAATATATATAGGGCAAAGATTGAGACTTCCTTCCTTTTTTACCACAGCCTTCTCTGTTCCCGTATGGTTACCTCGTAACATTAGTCATAAGCAGTCATGCATACTCAAGGTTAAAAATGGTCTCTCACAGCAGCGTTGTACAACCTGTAATGAGATGCCAAACCCCCAAGTGCACCGAATCGATAAAAATTCCTCTTGGTCTGCACTGAATAGAGTGACACTGAAGTGGAGTAGCCATACTCTTTTATGTGCCCACATCCCTCGGCGCTCTCTTGCAGGTGATGCAGTTGCAGAGTTCCTTCCCTCAGTTCCAGACTGCAAAGGAAATAAATGAGGGGCAAATCTTGAAAGAACTGAAAACTCTATTCCTGCAGGTTTTCTCTTTAGGATATTTATTCACGTTGTTTTGATTTGGAAACTAGGCTGGGAATTTCATGAGAACAAGCATTTTCATGAGTTTTCTGGGATTTAACTACCTTCTGTTTGATATGTTTTACATGTCGTAACATGATTTTAATAATACTCCATGTTTGTGCTTTTTGGAAATGTATTTCTTATGTATTCTTCAGCTCCATGTCATGTAAAAGGGCTGCCCTCTGTTAGCATGGTAGCAGAGTACTTTGCTTATACTTTTCTGAGGTTTTTTTGTTGTTTGGTGGTTTGGGTTTTTTTTTTTTTTTTTTTTTTTTTTTTTTTTTTAAGAAAGATCTCCAAGTGTCCCAGTTTGGTCATACAAACAATTTTATGATTCCAAAGGCAGGCACAGAGACTGAGGAGAAATCCTACCTGTCCGAGTTATTGTTCCTTCTCCGAAAGCTGTTGTTTCTCCTGTTGTGTAGAATCAAGATGGTGGTACTTACAGCTGGCATTCTCACGTCAGCTTGTTGTTGTTGTTGCTCGATACAGCTAGAGACTGGAGCTAACTCTCTGTGACAGCTGATTGCTAATTCCATGGCTGTAGGTTCACTGAAGATCCAACACCTGGTTATTTTTTATCTAATGAAGTTGTCTGTGTAATGGATCACCAACGAAAAGACGGCTATGATCTTCAAGAGCAGCGTGGTTTGAAATACCGAGAGTGCCGTTTTACGCAGAGGTAAAGTTAAGAGGCAGAAAATTAATGAGACGTCAGTGTGCTTTGTATTGTGTGGCTGTAAAATGGTTATTCCAATTCAAGGTGAAGTCAGGTATTGTAAAGGTCTTAAAAATGAAAACAAAAGTTAAAAAACAGGGTAACTGAAGCTGCAAAAAAACTTTTGGTTTGAGGGAAAATTTATGTAGGTTTTTAGTTTATCCAAATTGCTTCACTCATCCTTAGAAACACTAATAGTACTTTGAATTTCTATAGCACCTTTCATCTGAGAACCTCAAAGCACTTTACAGGCATTAATTTAATTAAGTTTCACAGCACTCCTGTGAGCTAAGTAATGTTTAAATAAGGATCACTTCACCCAGCACTGAAACGGAGCCACCCCTGGGGTGGAATGCGGTAAGTATTTAATGGTACATAGCAACACCGCACAGCAGATCAGGAGAGAGCGTGAAGAAAATACTGTATCCCGCTGAGACGGCAGGGTGAATCGTGTTGGACAGCATACCTGTTTGTTTGTTACTTTTCCTTCTTAGTTATAGGTTAAATTCCACCGTCTTCTTGATGACCGTGAGGGCCCGGGAGCTTGGTTTAAGGGTCCCCCTAAACGATCTTTGCCTAACGTGGCTTAGCTCAAAGCGCTGTGGCGCTCAGTTCAATGAGTTCTCCTCTTTAATAAACACAGTGTCTGTTACTTTCACGCCTTCACGGTCTGATACTGATTTAAAGAGTAGAGCATATCATCAGCTCTCTCATCAGCTGTGGACTGGCACCTTTTTTCTTGGGAAGCTTATGATGCTGGTACCACACTGGTCCATCCCAGCTGCGTTTGTAAGATCCGATGGGATCATAGCACAAGGCACACTTTTCCTCTCAAGTTATGTTATGGTGCCAGTAAAAGATGGACTTCTGTTTCTGGAAGCTGATTTAGCTTTTTCCTTCAAAACTGAGCTAATGCATTATATCAGCTTTCACCAAAGTCTGACACACAACAAAGCATTTTTCCGTTGTTCCTTTTAGAGTGCTGCAGAATACAAACATACCCCTTTTGTGGCTATTTCGCTTTGAAGAGTAGCATTTCATGGAATTTTAATTTTCAACATGCCCTGTGTGACTTTTACCCAAGCTAGAAAGCATACCTAAGGTGGAGAGAGGGGAAGGGACTCGTGCCAGAGGTGCTCAGTACTTGTTTTGAGAACCTGAGCTGGGACATTCGTAGGTCAGCAACACATTGGCTGTTGCAAGCAGAAGGAATTTCTTTCTGCTATCTGCAATAACGACATTATCTTGAGATGAAAAGAAATTACTGTAATAACTCTTGCGTTCTGTTTTTTTTCAATCACATTTTGCATCTCATTTATGTATGTTTTGTTTTACTGACCCACCAAGGTGCTGAGTCTACCAATTAAAAAAAGTAGTCTTTTTTTTTTTTTTAAATTTAAAATTTATCCTTCTAAATTGCCTTCTCTTTTTTAACATGACATTGAAAATCTCCTGTCTCCTAAGTAAGTTGTATAGAGGGAACATAAGGAGAAACCCTGTTCTCTCCTAAGCAAGGGGCAGGTGGTTTCCATTATAAGCTCAGCTGGAGCTTCCTTCCATGCCAGCAGCTTCCCGCAACTCAACTACTCTGCTCATCCCTGCCCTTTTTGGTGGGGAACGTGTGGAGGAAGCGGAACACAGCCCTGACAGATAAGGGATTACTCAAGTGGCTTCTGTCACAGTTCGGGGATTAGGTTCAGTTACGAATTCCATTTATTTCATGAGTCCTGTTTGTACTTGTGACAGTGGTGAATGAGGACATTCTGCTGGCAGGACTTTGGCAGCTGAGGAGTGGCGGTGAAGGCACGGTGTCTGGAAGGGTGCAAGAAAACAATCTAGCCATTTTGGTATCGGATGTCTCTCACCTGCTTGAACAATGGGACCTTTCGCAAACAGAAGTGTTGTCCAGACCTATGCTGTCTCCTCCCCGGCCTTCTGCCGGAGGGAAGGGTACGTGACTGGAAGTCTTTTTGGAACGGAGTCTGACTGGAAAAAAAAAATCCTGGTTTTATTCAACTGTCACCACTCGGCCAAAGAGGGACAAACTCCTTCCTACTTGAGTTAGGAGATCAGTGTGCAGAGGTGAGAGACTTACCGTGACACGTGGAGGGTCAATTAGGAAACGGAGAGGAGATGCTAGTTGTAGTCCATATGGGTAGCAAAGGCAAAGAAGAGGGAGGAACAGATCCAAAGTGTAAAATTTCAGCTAAAGACCAGATGTTTTGTGGTAGTGTTTTCTAGAATGGAAGAGAGGTTATAGATTAGATAGAAGAGAGCATGAGATTATACGACAGAGACATAGAAAAACTTGAATGGTGTGGATATCAGGAGGGATTGTTCAATGGTTCTCAAAATACTAAAATTAGGGCCACTGAGTGAAATACCAAACAATGGGGAATACCCTTCTATGTGGCATATAAGTTGCAGAACACCTTCGCAAAGGATGTTGTGGAAACCCAAAGTACAAACGGGTTCAACGATGAAAGAAAAGTCAGTTGAGAACCAGTAGCTACAAAGGTGTAAAACTGAACTCTAACTCATGAAACTTCCCAGCTGCAAGGTACTAGAGGGTGGACATTGCTTTGTATTTGCCCTCTGCTTTATGCACACTACCAAAGCGTCTACTTTGGGTTACTATCAAAAGGTGACTAGGATTTTGTATGTCATTCCTGTGCTTTTTTCTAAGTACTTTTTGAAATATTTTTTTCTTATAGGTAAAGAAAGGTTTGTCCTTAGGCAGAAACACAAGGCAGAAGCAGGAGTTCCCCAGCTGATTCTAAAACACTGGGTCACACTTAACTTTAAAACTTGCCACAGAAGTAAATGAAAATATATGTATGCTAAAATGTAAATGTAGTTGTAAGTTCTTCCCTGTTTTAGTGCCCTGGTACCAGGAACATTTGAACAGGTACAACTCCAACTCAACTGCAACTCAACAGATTATTTTTTAATACTTTTTTTTTTAGTTATTATGTTTGATTTTTCTGCTATTTAATGTGAAAAGAAGTGCACTCAGTGCCAGAAACTAGATTTTTCTATGTGGATTGGCAATTGGGAACTGGAATCAGTAGGTGGGGAAGCAGATGTGCATCTGGTTTGGGGCATGAGAAAATAGGAAGGTGGTCAACGGAAGCATTTCTTCTTCTTCCCACCCTGCCCTGCTGCCAGCACTGAGCATTAACTGTACGGCTTGCAAAGGGAATAAAATGTGCTTGTTTTATATTTTCTGGGTGTAGCTGGTAAGTGCCTATTTGATTATTTTCTGGTTCCCATCACCATGCTAAAAGAGTGCTAAGGAACATAATGATAATCAAATTTCAGTGAGATTTGGGTAACCCTGAACTTGAGAATTGAAATTCTACACAGAGTTTTGAAATGCTGTTATTCAGTTTTGCTCGATGGACAGTTTTTATTTTTAGGCACATGTGCTGTGTGAGCAACTTTAGACAGGCATTTGGCGTATAGATTCTACTTAAAGCCTGAAGCTTAATTGCATAGGAAGAACTAATCCCAAAGTTAATTAAAAGTGGATAAAATAAAATAAGATATGAGATATCTGTAAAATGTTAAGTGGATTGATTTATTTACAAAATATTTGAGATATTACAGTATTGAATGTTTTACTGCATATAATTATGTATAATATTATTCATTAGACAAAAAAAAAAAATAGGAATAGCTTTTTAATTGAGTGGGTGCTTTTAAAGTTAACAAGAAGATAAAAAATGGGCTCTATCTGTAGAGAAACATCTGAAAACCAAAATAAGTTCCCTCAGCTTTGTGGCCTTTTTGGTCACAAACTGCACACTCTGCAATATTCTTGTTGTTCCTTGGGGGAGATTGTTTATTTTTATTTTTGCAAATCAGGTATAAACCAGGTGGCCAAAGACCAAATAGCTAAGTTGTGGTCAGGAAGTGGTTAGGAACAAAGCAACAGTAGCCTCTTGGTTCTCAGGGGGACGACCCGACCATGGGACCTGGTCGGGTGTACGTCTAAATTACAAAGCTGCTGTCTTTAGTCTAGTAATGCTACCTTCTGCAGAGCAGCTGCCAGGAGTGGCTTTAGGGCTTGAGGCTTTAGTAAATGATGATGTAGATGGGGATGTAACTGTATTCCTGGTATTGGTCTTTGTTTGTTGGTGAACATGGTAAAATGATATTTTTCTGCTATTTTATGTTTACACTGTGAATTCTGTTAGCTCAGCTCAGCCAGTGTCCCACAGAGAGCTCCGTGTCAGCTTGCATTGCCCTGTGTGCCATTTAATCTTGCAAACCTGGCTAAAGATTTCACTGCTAGCCACAGTCTTTGGTCAGTGTCCACCGTCAGAGGTGAATGAGGAACACCCCTAGTTCAGAAACAGCATAAAACTCTGACCTTGCCTTTCCCTCTTACACTACTGCTGCAGCTTGGTGCAACTGTATTCCCATACCGCCTGCTTTCCTATCTCATGTGCTCAAATGGCATTTTTAGGATCCTGAACAAACATCCAGTTTGTCTTCATCTCCCTACACACTGGTCCTCTGAACTTCTTTATTGATAAAGTATAAATCTTTCTTAACAAGAAGCTTATTCCACCATTGTTACTGCATTACAGAATCCCATGGGGTTGGCAGGGACCTCTGGAGATCATCTAGTCCAACCCCCTGCCAGAGCAGGTCCACCTACAGCACCTACGACACTGAAGTTGAAGGCTTCTGGGGAAATCTGTCTGCCAGTGCCTTCTGCTGAAGAAAACATCAGTGGCCTAATCAGTTAGGGACCTTTCTGGTACAAAGTTTCAATGTGCAGAGTACAAGTTTTTACTTTATAAAACACAGATTGAGTTTGCCAAGACCCATAGCATCTCCACTCCACTCTTCCAGTGGCTGACACACGGCACAGGACTGAGCTCCTCTTCCACAGGTATGAGCAGAGAAGCAAATTTGTCGTTTAAAAAAATGTACTCTTACTTTATATAGAAAATTATCTGTCAGTAGAATGACTTATTAAAGCAAAGTAGGGTTTTTTGCTTAAGTCAAGTCACCTGGCTTTCAAACATTCTTTGAAAAAGAGAGAGAAAAGTCCACCAGACTATTACGTATCCTGTGGAGAAAAATCCGCTGAAACTGCAAAAGCGCAGAGTGCAGCGAGAGCCATTTCTGTTCTCCTTCGTTCCGTAATCGCTCCCTGACAAATGGGGAAACTATCCGTGTTGGGCATCGTTTGCTCGGCTACGTGCTTTACCTAGGCTTAATCCTTCTTAGTACTGGCAAACTGAACTTGCTATCCAAGCAATGGCAGTTCCCGTAGACAATGTGTGTTATAGTCGAGATCGTTATCTTGTACTTTGTATGACACCAGACGTGAGATTAAGTGCTCTGTAATGTGCATATTACAGCTATATTTTTTACTTCCTCTTGTCTTTTGTTGGATGTAAAGTAGAGATGAACGAAACCTGATAATGATTTTAGAGCCAATGTATTGCACGTGTACACGGCTGGAAGCAGAAGCAAGAAGAATTTGGACCTAGAAATAAAGCACAAATTTTGGGCAGAGAGGAGTAACTTCCTTACAGATGTGATTCATTCTTCGCTTGAAGTTTTTTACATCAAAAATCTCAACTTGAAGTTAAGAGCTTGTTGAGTAAATTATTGGGTGAAATTCTATTTTCTGTATTATTCCAGGCATCTGAGTAGATGGTTGTATTGAGATCGTCATAGGCTACGCCTGGGCATTCTTTAAAATCTGTGAACAGTGAAGATTGCTGGCATACGTTTTCATGTTACCACGCTGTGTTTTCTAAAGTGGTGTGCCCCAGTGAGGAGCAGAATTCTAAAGGTTGCTTAATAATACCCAGGATTCCTTGAAAATAGTCAAATTCTGCTCAGTTTAGCTCCAGCAGGTTCTTTGTAGGTTCCCACCGGAGAGTTTCTCCAGCAGAGAGGTACTCTGGTTGGTGTGCACGTGCCAGGTGCACAACCATGGCTTCCTTTCCCACTGATCCCTTAAAGAGTCACTTTGGTGGTGCACTTCGGGGTTGTGCAGTAACAGCTGAAAGAGTGTCCCATCGTTCCTAACGCTCGTGAGGATGACGCCTTTCATTCAGGGCTTCATCCAGAACTACACGTAAAGAAAAAAAAAAAAAACAAAAAACAAAAAAACAAACAAGACGTGATTATTTCTTTTTGAAAATGAGCACCTGCTTTTTGCAAACCCTTACTGAGAAGTTTTGGCTTCATCGATTCCTGTCATCCTCTTTATTCTGTGGGCAGCAGCCCATTTAAATTGGTTTCAACCAGTTTCACAGAAATCTCCTGTATGCCCTGAGAGATGCACAGGGCCAGAAAGGTGGGAGGCGGGTTCACGGCTCTCCTAGCCACCTCTCCTGTGGGCCAGAAGAGCTGTGCTCGGGTGTCCCGGGTTGAGGTAAAACAGGACTAACTTTCTGTCCAGTAATTTTACATCTTAGCTCGGCCTCTGCTAACTCTCTGAAATTAACAGCAGGTTGTGCAGAAAACTGCTCGTTCTCGGAGTGATCAGACCAATGTTTGTGCTCCATGCCAGGGAACGGTGTGCAGAGAGGCCCTTGCTTATCCTTATTGCTGTAACAACCAAGGTCAGCCAATTTCGTTATTTGCCCCGTTAGAGGGTCGGAAGTGGAAAAGCGTAGAGGGGTCACACCCGTGGAGAAGAGCGGACAGGAGAGGTGACCCCAAACCTGACCAACCGGGTATTCCATCCCATCTGCCCTGTGCTCAGTATAAAAGCTGAGGGATCAAAGGGTCAGGTCTTCTTTCTTCAATGGCCAACGTCCAAAGAGGACCCTGTCTGTTCATCTGCCTTTGATCCCGATCCGTGTGTTCCTGACTCCAGAGCTGGAACCCAGTTCCCATCCATCGCTGAGTCCAGCCTGGGACTTCCCCAGTGCCTGCCGGTGATGGGACTGTCATCCTGGGAGCTCGATACGGTTTTGTATATATTGTATCTATTTCATTATTTCCTTTTT
>KZ505850.1:492901-511889 GCA_002844005.1 Limosa lapponica baueri
AAGCCGGGTTGAGCTAGTGCTTAGAGCCATGGTTTAGTGCTGGTTTTTATCAGAGTGAGGTTGATGGTTGGACGAGATGATCTGAAAGGTCCCTTCCAACCCAGACAGTTCTATGATTCTATGTTGTTTAAACTTCTTCCAAAGTTGGAAAGAAGTGCAAAGTGATTGATAAATTGAAACATTGCACAACAAAAGATCTCCTTCTCATTGTATTTCAGTGTATTTTCTGGAAATTGTTTACCATATTGGATCTACAGGGTGAGGTTTTTTTCTGATTTAGCTTGTTTGCCTTCTAAGCTTGGTCCAGATACTTACCTTATTAGTCAATAAGGTAATAATCTTAACGTTGCGTAGCCACCAGAATGAAATTGTTTGCTCTTCCTGGCATCGTTAGTGTCCAGTTCCGTGAGAATCCTGTGATTTAGGACAGTTGGTTGTGTTGCACTGTAACTAAACCAAGTCATTTATGTGAATTTATTTTGAGCAGTGTCCTTGCAGAAAACAGTCATTTCAACATAACCTGCGTATTTTGTCAGAATCTCATTGCAGTGACCTTTCCTGAAAAATCGTAATACTGAATTGGCTGTCTATGAAAGTTGATCATGTTTTCCCTAAAGTCACAGAAAATTAGGAAAACTCTATTGCTTTCTTGCAGCCTGACTATACTTATTTTTTATTGCTTCCTGAGCCCATGAGAAAATCCAGAATACTTTAAAAACTGTTACTTTCATCATTCCAAGCCGTAGCTGCGGGTGTGTTGGCTTCCACTGATCTTTCTGGCGGGGCTAAAAGGCTCAGTCCCACAAAGTGCTGCTCTCCTTCCAGTTCTGCTGATTTTGGTGTGAGGTTGGAGGGCCCAGAAATTTCTCATCATCATTCAGAAATACATAAATCTGAGCCTTAAGGAATCCTTGATTGGATCTTTACAGTTTTTGTTGTGAGTACTGAAATTGCCATTATAGCTGGCAATATATAATAATACATGTTGTGTATATATATATATATATAAAAAATATATTATAATATATAATTGCCATAGAGTGGAAGAGATCTTCCTGGAAATATCCAGGGGTGTAGCAGGGGGTGATTCTATTTTCACCTGTATGCGACAAGACTGATACCAGTGGAAAAGTAATAGAAATAAAGAGAATTACTTTACAAGTCTTCGGTATAGTGAGTTATTAAGAGGGTTTAGATTTCGTATCAGATAAAAAATATGACCTGCTATTACATTACCTCTCTACACCCAAAAAAATCATCCTTTGCATTTGCGAAGATAAGATTTTAGTGGGGGGAAGAAAACCCCCCAAAACAACTGCAACAACAAAAAAGCATGCCCAGATTTTTGATGAGCAATAGAAAGGAGTTAAGTGTCCATTTAGAAGAAATTTCATCTGTTACTTTAATACGGGCTCTTTTTATTTTTTTCTTTTGCTTTTAAGCCAACACTGAGACTTATCAAAAGATTGCATTCGGAAAAAACCTCTTAAAGCATTTTTCTCATATACTGTAGCTTAAAAGGAATGTGTGAAATTCAAGATTGGAAAGTATTACACAGAAGTATTCTTTTTCCTTTGTTTTTTTTCAAACACATTTTTCCTCAAACCTGCCTCTCTACCAATGTCTTTTTCCCAGAAGACTCCAAAGGAAAAATGACATCAAATGATAAAATCCCATTGTATGTTATTTCCAGAAGAATCCATGGAAATCTTGAATATGATTTTATCATTCACACTGTAATGTTCCATTGTTAAAAGGAGCAACATACTGA
The DNA here is from genome assembly GCA_002844005.1 of Limosa lapponica baueri. Taxonomy (NCBI): domain Eukaryota; kingdom Metazoa; phylum Chordata; class Aves; order Charadriiformes; family Scolopacidae; genus Limosa; species Limosa lapponica. The sequence continues at coordinate 494,673 of KZ505850.1, forward strand.
AGAGTATTCAGTTGCTGAATACTTGATGGTAAGCAAAAGCTGATGTTCCTGGGACTATTACAAACCACTCAGGAATTTGTAGCACCTCAGATCTGTTGTATGATAACAGGAGTTAGAAATGGAAAACTCTCATTATATCAGCTTGACCATCTCCCTGACAACACCAGAGTGTTGTCTTCATTATGGTCCTAATTTGCAAATGTCATGTCGTGTGGCTTCCGGCACTTCCATTGGGAGAATACATGGCATTAAAGCAGCCCTGAATATTCTTTTCCTTGACTTCATCTTCTTGATCCTCTTTTAAATCTCTTCATTGCACTAAACAATTTCCAATGTTGCTTTGCCTTCAGCTATTTTATTTCTCTCCCTCTCCTCTTTTCTGTTTTCCACAAAACCACACGATTATTTGCGCTCTTTCTTTTGGAATTTCTTCTATTTGATTGTATCTTTCTGGTACGGAGGAGCCATGGGCTTATGTGTACCCTGCGCTAAAAAAAGAAAATGTTGGAAATCTCTGCTGAACAAACTGATGTTTATGTATGAAGGTGCTAAATTGGTTTGTGGCCATACAATCTAAACTTGCACAAGATGCAGAGCACAGGCCCTAAGTGCAAGTCTCTATCAGACTCTATTCCTAAAAAGGTGCTTTTTTTCCCCTATAAGCCTAATATACTTTTTATTCTATGTTTTGCTGCAGCTGGTGTTGGATAAAGCCACGTATACTTTGCGTGTGCGTGTTGTAGCTAAATTTGTTGAAAGCTTCATTCTGACAATTATATCACGCATTAGGAAGGATAACTCTCTATTTTGACTTAAGATACAGATGCACACTAACGAGAGTAGAGTTCTGTGGATAACTGTGGGGTTTTTTTTAAGTTTCTGACTTTGAAGCAAAGAAATTAGAAAATGTGTTATTTTGCGACGACCTCCAATGATTGATTCAGGTTTCTCTTTTTCTCCTCAAATGAAATATTTTGCTTAGACTTCATACCCGCTAACTTATTTTAAAAAAACAAAACACAAGCCCAACATTGCATTCAAGTACGCTTATTTGCAATAATTTGCTTTTTTTCAGCCGATGACAAATTCAACCGATGGTTTGTTTGACCTGCATTTGCAGTTTTCTAAGGAAAATCATCTCAGCTGAAAAGTTTGCTCAATATTAGCTAAAGTTACATAGGTAGACGAGGAATGGTTGAAGTTATGGTAACAAGGAGGTTATAGATCTTCAGGTGTCAATTAAGAGCTGCAGCCAACCTATATATAGGAATAGAAATTGACTGTAACATATATATATATCATATCTGTGAAGGATCTCAGCTCTTTCTGCAGGCAGGCACTGGGTGGCTGTCTCCAGGAGTAGGATTCACTGCCATTCATATGAAAATGCTGGAAAATCTTGCCCTAAAGCTAACCTACCCCTGGAGTTTTGCCTATCTGTCATGGTGATGGCTTGTCTGGGGAGATAAAGGATTTGTTAATAGTCAGCTGACTGGTCGGTCTGTCTGGGAAGTCAAAAAAATAGCACAATGAATCAAGCAGGCGAAAGATTGATTACTGTGGCATTACTTCTCCCCAGGAAAAAGGCTTACGTCTATGCAAAAAAAGACCCTGTTTTTAATATATTATCATCTCTCTAATCTCAGCGTACACGGCCGAATTTTATATATTTTTTTTTCCTGACAGCAAACTGTTTAAAGAGCTGAATTTCTGAAAGGCTTAATAGGATTTTGGGTTGCAGTGAATGGGAAGATATAAGCATGACGAAGAATAAATTAAAGCGTTGACGTTTGTGTGTGGCCATAATTAGTTAAGTTCTAGATTTGTATTGTGCGTATTTGCCTTAGAAGCCACTGAATTAATTTACTGCCCTAGCAAAGGCTGATAGCTAATTAGAAAGAAGGAAGGTTTGGCCACTGAAAAAGCAAACTCATTTTTAGGGATTTACTTCCTGGCAAGAAGTATCTGTACAAGCTGAAATGTGTCACTTGTGACTACTTTTTGTGATCATCTCTAAATAAGAACAGTCATTTCTCAAAAAATTTGCATGCTTTTCTAGAGAAATGTCCAGGATTTGATAGGTGATTTTGGTAAGACAAGTATTGGAGAAAATAGGCATTTTTCATCCAAAATTTAGGCTTCATTAAGATTAAATTGCCCACAGTAATGAGCACTGACTTCATTGCTGCTGCTTTTTAGGCAGCTTGTCTTCCTTCAAGCACATTGTTTGCTCTGTAATAATTTTTGGATTTTGGTTGGTGGTTGGTTTGGTTTTTTTGGTGTTTTTTTGGGGGTTTTTTTTGTTGTTGTTGTTGTTGTGTTGTTCTGTGCTGCTTACAGAGCTCTGCATTCCTTCAAACTAGCCAGCATCCCATTCTTCTTGTTCTTCTTTCCTTGATATCTATAAATGTAGGCTAGATTCAGTGTTGTGTCAGCTCCTTGTTTCTTACAGAATGTGTTTATTCCAGCAGTGCGGATGGGTGTGTGGGTGTAGATATATATATATATATGTATATTTGACTGGTGTCATTGGAGTAAGTGCACCTTGGGAATTTTTAGTCACGTCACTGGATGTTTTTCCTGATGTTCAAATTTGGTAACTTTCTAATAGAAACATTTGATAAGTCCTGGGCATTTTTTCAAATAGGAAGCAGAAGAAAGACCTAAAGAAATCATAGAAACTTTGCAACATTATAAATGCAGGGGTCTGAACTCTACAGCTGGGGTACTTGATGATCCCAGGAACTGTGAACTGGTGCACACCTCCTTACCTTACGCAGAGCAGATGGGCAGTAGTTCAGTCTGCTTGTTCATTCCTTGGACCCGTTGGTGGCAGCTCTCATGCTTTTTGGCGTTGGGGTTCTTAACAGAAAAATTTGTAGTAGGGATGTGTTTTGGGGTGTGGGTGCGTGTATGCACCATATAACGTAATGAAGGTTGAAGACAACGGTATTATACAAAACAAACACAGCGTAAGTTATTAACTATTGGGAAGAAATTAATGCTAGGGATATTTATTTGCTGTACTTTTGAAAACAAAGAACTTGCCTTGGAAGGGACACTAAGTTTTCCTAACATGTCCCTTTTCACAGCTGGCCCGAGTTGCCACAAGGTCAGGTCTGCAGAGCCTCTGTTGAGGGCTACTGCTGGGGGGCATGAATGCATAAGAACTTAGGACGGTGTTTAAAAGTTAATTAAAAAAAAAAAAAGTGGACACTTGGTAGATGTTGGCTTTGTCGTTGTTATCTTGTTATCTATACCTTGTGGCCTCCACTGTGTTACACTGCTACTACATGTCACTATTAAGTCAGAATCACAAAAGGAAGATTTTTTTAGCAAGGTTTTTTAAGTTTTGTGGGAATGGACCCTGCTGTCCCCAAGGTAAGAGCTGCCCCTTCTAACCCTGCTATTTTGTGGCAGTTTAGAAACTTAACTGTTGATAGTTCCATATAGGTTGGGCTTGTCACGATAGCTGCAGTTAGTAGGGGGCATATTTAAGAGTGAGTGATGGAAATTGTTGTTTCACATTATCCATCCTTTGATGTATACGGTCCCTTAGGGCAAAGAAAAGTTCACTGAATGAAGTCCTTTCTCTCAGTCACACTACTTCCGAAATGAAAAGCAAATGTATTTGATTTACACAATTCTTTAATGAATGAGTCAGTCCCTGCTTCCCACTCGTTCAGCTACCATCAGTGCCCTTTCAGATACAAAACTGAGCGTTTTTAAATTCTGTATGCAGTGATCAGTGACTCAGGGGTGACTTGGGAGGCGATGGTAAGGCTCATTCTCAGTTTATTGTTCCATAAAAAGCGATACAGAATACTGATCAAGTCCAGTTTCTCCCCTTAAAGCAGCGTAGGCAAGTTTGTAGCTCATCCATCGTGGTGATCACTGCATTAGAGCTGGTGATTTTTCACTAATCCCTTTTGCTCTCCAACTAAACCCTGGCGGTTTGCTTGGGATAAGCAAGATACTGTTACATCCTTAAACTTTCAGAAAAACACTTTGACTTGTGTACGTGGAATAAAGATTATATACTAAGAAAAAGGAAACTATGTATTTCCTCAAGCAGTTTATAATGATAAAGAAAACTATTAGCAGTGAACAGATGTGATTCTTAGAGAGAGAATTATGATTTTCAGAAATGTGACTTGGATAAATCTGTTGTCTTTTGTTAAGAAAAAAAGCTATTAACTGGTCATTCGGAACATTTAGTCTTGGATCCTGAAACAACAACTGAAACAGTCCTGAAAAACAGTTACTTTAAAGCTGTACTTGGTTCTAAAGCTGTTTTATGTCAGGTCTAGAAATAGCAATATTCACCATCAGGCCATGAGATGGGGTGGTTTTTTCCTGTTTTAGGTGGGAATAGCTGAAGAAAGGGGTGCCTCCCTTCTCTAACTTAATCTGAACTCAAAATAACTTTTGTTGTCTTGTTGTAACAGCCCTTTTTCTGAGTCACTGTATGAAAAAGAAACTGGGGAGCATTGGATATTGTAGATCAAACACTTCAAAGCCAACTTTGACTTAGTTTTATGCATGCTTCAGAGTAGACTAATGTACAATAGTATCCAGGAAACTCAGCCAGTAATTCATAAGAGTCCAAAATGTTCTCCTTAGGATGAATCATAGCAGCATAAACGATAGGATCCTTTAGGTCACCCAGTTCAAAGCCTGCGTATCTTCCTCTTCGCTAATCCCCGCTAGGATTGCATCTACCCTATCTTTGCAAACCTCTCACATCCTTGACTCACCCACCTCCCTGGGTAGTTTCTTCCATTGCCTGATTGTTTAACCCCAACATCTGTAAAACTTACACCATCGTGCTTGGTGTGAACAATTTATGACCACAGAAAATGATCCTTTCTCCTCCCTTCTGCCATCGTGCTCAAATATCATCCCTCCCTTGAAATGTTTTGTCAGGTTTTTTTTCCTTTAGCTCTGTGAATAATAATTCCAGGAAAGCTGGGGTTTTTACCTGTCTCTGCTTCTCTCACTGTAACTGATTTTCTTTGAACTTTCAGTTTTCAAGACTCAGAAATACATTTTGATCTGCAAATGAACTTTCTGCGACTCAATGATATGGATGCTTTTCAAGAGGCAAATTAACACCACTGTGTCTTTGTTTATAGAAGCTGCTTCCATGAGGGTGCTAATGTGCTTTGACTGACAAATACACAAACCAATTTGAAGGTTTTCAGAGACTGAAGGCGGAATTTGGTTTTGACCACAGATATATGCAATCTTATGTTACTGATTAGGGTATTAATTTAATCATATCCTTTAACTCTGCTTCCAAAAACTCCTGGGGTTGCCTACTGCAGAGGAGTTAAAATTTATCACTATTCTTTCCAAAACCAGCTTCTCGGTTCATAGCTGCGTTGATAAAGATATAAACCTTTTAATATACATTTGTCTAAGTGTGTGCTCAGACCAGTATTACTCTGATAGGATTTTTGGATGATCTATAAAATGAAACATTGAGAACTTCATAATGAGGGATCTGAAGATGGAAGGAAGCTTTTTTCCTGATGAAGTGAGGTAAAGGAGCCTTGATCTACAGAATTTTTAGTTTTATAACCTGTGTTTCTTAGGATCTGCCTGAGCTTGTCAGAATAAACTGATGAGAAACCTCTCTGATGTTAATCATTTCACCTACTCTGATACAGCCTGTGCCTGTTAGACCAATATGAAGTTCGTGTTGTTCTCCTAGATGACTAATAAATATTGTATGTTGAATAAAATACAGGGTAGAGGTGGGAAATCTGGTTGTTCCAAGCCAGGTATTCAGACTGCCTCCCGTTTTGGAGTTACACAATAAAAATAGCTTCAGTCTGTCCATTGCCTGTCGGCTGACCTCTCCCAGACTTTACTCGTGTGGTAGTACTTTGATCCATGCAGGAGTATTCCAGTTTCCCTGTAGCAGCGTGTAGAGCTGTTGGGCAAAGTTGTGTGAAATTGAGGTGAATCCTACTATATTACTTCAGTTCTGCCAGCCCATAATTACAGCTAACACATTAGCCTTAGTGGGATCCACTGTGTTTCATGAGCTTGAAAGTAATCCTTCACGTTGCCCATTTTGGCATGGCAATTTGTAGGAATAGACACAGGGGTTATTCGTAAGAAGCCAATGTCATGGAAATAACAGGTTTTGAAGCAGTACCTTGGGCACTATTTTATGGCTCAATAATTACTTTTTTGTGCGTTACAATTTTATAATTACATTTTAATTTTTAACATGCCGTGTTTTCAGCTTAATAAAGGAAAAGATGCATTAGGATATTATAGCCTTTTCATGAAGAATTTTCCCCCCCCCCGATATTTTTGTAAAGCTCTCTTCCTTAATTTCTGTGCTGTCATATCTTCTGGCCAGTCCTCAAATGGCTGGAGGTTGAGGGCGCTGTGCAGTGGCAGTGTCATGTGTTTTAAGGGTGCAACTTGGTGGGCAATGCTGATGCACAGGTTGGTGCCTCTTGGTCTTCGGTAAATCTGTGGCTATTCTCTCCAGGTACAAAGAGCTGACCATAAACATACCCCCCCTTCTTTGTTTCCGATCCAAACTGCGTGCGTGTCCAGCTTCTGCAAGAGCATACAGAAACCAGCTTCATAATGCTTGCAAACTCTTTTCCTTGGTTATGGTGGGAAAGTAAGACACCCTCCAGTATGTTTTCCTGTAGCACAAAGCTGTAAGCGGCTCCAGGTGTGACATCAACAAAGCTGGATGTGGTCGGGAACAGCATTAACAGTGAGCTCTGCAGTGGCTCCTGTGGTCCTACACTGCGTTTGAGCTATGTGGGGTATTTCACTGCAAATGCATGTCTTTAACAGCTTTTTGCAGGGCTTTCCTCAGCAAGTAGGCGTGTTTAGGATGGTTGTTTCCATACTGTATTTCAAGTGGTATCTCCTTTTATCTTCTCTCAGCCTTGGTAATCTCCTAGTCCTAGAGGACTATTTCTTTTTCCTCTCCACTACTTGTAGCTCATCTCGGTTTCTTATAATCCACACATTTAATTATCATGCTACCTACCTCCTCTTTCCCCTGGATCATTAATGAAGCAAGATGGGACTTGCTGCTGGTCCCTTTGGCATCCCAGCATGTGCTGTGGGCTAAGGGTTTTGAACAAAAGAACTAGCATTGGAGGGCTGACCTTTGTAAACCCAAGTCAGCTCTTAACGTGGTATTTTTAATTGTCCCTTAAAAAAAAAAAAAGAAAAAAAGTAGAAACTTCAGTAAGGGCAACTTCTTAGCCCCCTGGGGGCCTTGGGCTTCCAGCTGTTGCTGAAATTTTACTGCTTTAGTCTTTTGTATCTTGGCGATTTTATCCCTGATCTGCTGCTCTTTTGGCTTCACTGATGCTTTCCTTCAGTCTCAAGGCTTGAGATGAAATTTGTTCAGTTTAGTACCGTCAGCCGTGAAAACCATTGTAAGTACTGAAATCCCCCAGCACCAAAAAACAGAGTGTAAAATAAAAGCTGAAAAAGAAATCTAGATGGTTTTGTGTCTGTGGAATTGCACGGATCTAAAGGAAAGCATGTTCTTCTAAACTTATGTAGCTTGTCGGTGCTAAATTGTGGGTGAATATGGTTGTGAAGGTAGTCATGCCGGCAGGCGACTGGTGCCTTGGGTCTAGAAGACCTGGATGCTCCAATTTTATTCTGCTGCCCTGCTGGATCATTTCGCTTCGCTGGGTGTGTGGGGGTTTCAGCTGCCTCCAGAGATGGCTCCTAAGGAGGGAAACAAAAAAAAAATAAAGAAAGAAACAACAAAAAAACAAACCCCATGAAAGCTCTGTGTTATTTTTATTATTATTCAATTACCATTTGGAGACGGTGCCAATTTATTTTGGATTGCTTTGTGTTCATTAGAAAAGGATTTAAGTTTCATTTTCAGCCTAAAGTAAGAGTGGACATGTAAGAAACTGCTGGGATAAATAATCACTTTAATTTAAAGCCATGCAAGCATGCGTGTATACAAATTTGTGTGATTATCCACTGTGCTTTTTCTCCCTAGGTATTTCAAGCAACTTTTTATGAGTTTCTACCCACTTTTCCAGTTCTGTCAGGTTCATTATTGGAAAGATTAATATCTGATCCAAATGGCTTCATCTCTTGGACTGATATTGGAAAATTGGAGACTCATATTCTTGGTTTAAGGCAGAGGTTCTCTTCAATACAGGAGTTTTGCTATTGTCACCTTTCCCAAAGTGTTAGTTAATTTTTTAAAATATTTTTTTATATATAATTTGTTAATAAGTTTATGGAGCCTAATTTTCTATTGTGTTGCAATTTGTATTGCCAGTTTTACCTAGAAAAAAGGGGCAGGCAAAATGCAAGTAGATGGGAGTAACTGCGTCTCAGATCGTACGCCCAGTTGTTCTCTGTTATTTTTGAGGTAAAAATAATCCATGATTTTACGACTTAGACTGTATCATCCATCATATGCAAAAAAAGAGCTGTTGTGAAATTGCCTTTATTGCCTTAATTTTTTATATTTTCTAAACTTGTGAGTGCTTGAATTTGCAAGTTATGCACTTTTATCCTCTTTTGTGTGTAATAAATTGTTTCCTCCAGCTATAACCAGGGCTTTTACAAACTGATGGAATCAACAATATAGTGCATGTAGTTGCCAAGTACACTGAATTTTTAAGCATCTGCTTTCTGCTTTATAGGTTTGTCTGAGGATGCAGCAGAGCAAGCAGAAAAGCCGTGAAATCTGAAGACGACTCTCAGGAGGAATTTCTGTCTGATGTCAAATGCGTTTATAATGCAGCAGTACCAATCCATTTTGCTCTGTACTGATTGCAGCTTCCAGAAGGAGAGGACTGTGCTAATTTATACAAAAAAGTTCTGTTCTGATAATTTTGGTTGGATCTCCCTGCCGACTACAAGCATCCTTTCTGTGAGGAAAGTTTAAGCGCTTACTCAACTGTGGGTAGGGGTGTTGTGTTGTGTTTTGTGATATATCAGCCCTTTCTAAGGATTCAGTCGATTGATCAAAGACTGTTTACACATAGTTAAAATCGGCCTTTGTTTCAGGATATGCTTTATCTTTTTAAAAAAGATATTCTGAACTGTACCTCCCTTTGAGATTATGTTAACATTTGTTATATCACAGTTTTGACAAAAGATAACTATCTCGTTTCCTCCTCTACTAACATTCACGATTTCAGACAGCTGAATTCACCACCAGAAGAAAAACTGGTAATCCATCAACTTTTTTTTTTCCCTCTCATGTTGCTTATACAGACTCCTGCTCTCTAGAGATATAGAGTAAAATATGGCTACTGGACATAAAGGGCAAACCCTTTTGCCATTAGCTATGTCACTATGAATGTGAATAAAGTTTACACTGTAAGTACTTTGAGCACAGCAACACATGGATCTTTTTATGGTTACCTGTGGTTTCTGTTTTTCGTGTCAATCAGTCTGTTCTAGTTATGGGTAAGATTTTCAAAAGTAACTAGCAATTTTTGAGTGCCTTAATTTTTATTGAGCCAGTTGGACGGTGCTTTGAGGGTTGAGTTTTTAGAAAGTGCTGAGTATTTGCCTTCTGAAAGTCAGGTCCATGCGAGATGCTTGAGCTGTAACACCCAACAACTGAGGTGACCGTTGAGAGGACCTCGGCGTAGGGTTTGGAAGCATCAGGCTCACGACTGGATTCCTGAGAGTGAGCTGAGATATCAATAAGATACTCAGAACTGAAAATAACTGAGATCTGGGTCAAGTGTAAAAACAGTCATTTTTGAATGAACAAAGCCTCTCCTGGCTGTTGCTGGGTCACACCAAAATAGAAGTTGCAGTCTTCTGGATGGCAGGTACAAAAAGTACTGCTAGTCTCAGCTTAGTTTCTGGTGGATGCAATTGCATGAGCCATATCTGCATCCCACACTTCTGCTGGTTTCCTCAACAGGGGTTTTCCAACTCCTGGTCTAGCTGTAGAAGAGGTCCCTCCTACTTGCTTTTGTGCTGTTTCAGCAGTGGTTGTGACAGTTGCCGTGGTCTGTGCTAGCTTGATCTGTAGTTAAAAAGGAGACGTTATTTTTCAGGATGTCTTAAGCCATCAACCTTCATCACCTCCATATCTACTTTCAACCTCTTTGCCCCCCAAAACAAAACCAGCTGCGCCATGTGCGTGTCTGCTGCTTTACTCTCTGGTCCTACTCTGGCTGAGCAAATGTGATTTCATGGAGCTCCATGTTTCATCAAGCCTTTTTCAACAGGTTAGCTATTAAATAGAGCTAAGTGGCCAGAGAACTGGGTAAGGCTTGTGATGCCTCTAGGACTGAAGTGGGCAGTGACTCGCAATAAAAATTATTCTGTCCCCCAGGAGACCTCAGATATCTATGATTTGTGGGGCCAGAGATCTTGCTTCTTTCCCAGGAAGGAAAAATCCTACCCCCTGCTTGTTGTGGAGTGATTCTGCTGGCTGGGTTTTCTCCACTCCGATCCCTCCCCTGCGGCTTTTGTCAGGAGGGTGGTATCCAACCCATTGTCCAGGTACCCTGCTGCGCTGCGAAAATTACACAATAAAATCATCTCCTGGAGTCTCTGTACACACCTCAATGACCAAAGAAAATCTATGGCGAACTAATCAATTACTGTAGCTATTAGGCTTAAACTTTAACTATAGATCTCAGACCTTCTTTTGTCCTCTTGTCAGCGGCTACTAGGTAATCTCGAAAAATCTTCACCATAGTGGTGTAGAATCCTGGACCAAAGAATCCTGAACTGTAGGCGTAGAATATGGCTGGAACGCACACCACTATGGGACTTCTGTGAAATATATTACTCTCTCATAATTACTATTATTGAATGTGATCCCAGTTCTCAGAGCTGCCTGGCTTCACCGGGAGTTTAGGGTAAACAACGAGTAGGCACTCAGGTCAATTAAATCATCCACTCTTATTTATTTTCTGTCATTTTAAGATGTGGGGCTCAGAAGCACTCGTACTTGCCTTTTCTGCTTCATGCTTTGTAAACTGAGGTCTCATGAGAATAGTTTTACAGAAAGGGGAAAACTTACTGGTAATAAAGATTAAAAAAAAAAAGGTAGAACTGTCTATAGTAGTAATGTATGACCTCTTTGTATATGGCACTGAGTTGTGGTGTTTGATAGAACAATCCAGATTTAAAAGAGAAATATAGTTGCATTGAGTAAAATTTACTTAGTTTCCTCTAATGCCAAATAGTCCATCCAATCCAGAGGAAGGAAGTAATCGAAATGTAGTCATTTACGCAGCAGGCTAAGAGGAAACACTGTAAAGTAATTCTTAGCAGTTCTCAAATATCGTTTGAATTCTCAAGAAAGTTCTTTTTGGCCAGAAAAAAACTCAGGCCATTTACAGGAAGTTTTGAAGTTAGAGAGTTGGCCAACTGAAAAACGTAAGGCAATATTGCTGGTTGAAGGGGACCAAATGTTTGGTTCTCATTGACAATGTTTCCGAGGCCAAGACAGACTTTGCTGGCCAATCAAACTATTCTGGACAGGATTTTAGAGTAATGCCTGCTCAGCTTTTCTGATCGACTTAAATATGCAGCCTGTCTGCATGTTTAGCCATTAGAGGAGGATTCTATATGTTTAGGTGGCTCACGGATTAAAATGAATTTTAAATTATCGTTTTATTGAAGTTAATCTTGCATACATATATCTAAAAGGAATTTTGTGACATTTTGAAAACAATGCTGTGAGTCGTGGCGACTTTGTTATGTTTGTGCTATAGCACTTTGAAACATATTTTCTAAAAGAAGTCCTAACATAAAACATATTCCTTTTTTTTTTTTCTGTTAAACAGGTAAATACTTCTAGAGTTTATTGTCTTGGTAGAGTTTATTTTCTGAATGTTACTGTCCAAGGGCTTTTATTTTATTTTTGTGCTGTTGCAATTCAGAAAAACAGATTAAAACAATTATTACTCTGATGACGAAAACCCGGAGGTCTGGGCTCTACTGATCTTTTGGATTTTGAACACAATGCTGAGTTCAAACTGTGGTTTTCAGCCCCAGATTGATTCTTCTGTCCAACTATTATTAAACTATGACACAGAAAAGCAACATTTCTTTGCTTTCAAGGTGTTCGGTTTCACTTTGTCTTGTCTTTTTCTCTTCGTCAGCATTTACTGTCCACCGAGCATTAGAGATAAGTTTCAATATTCTTGTATTGCTTATAAAGCATAATTTACTGCCATAAACTGAAATTTTCTGAGCAGAGATTGTATTTCTGTGTGAAGTCCTTCCAGCGTAAAAAACCCCTACAAACACGGGGTGTGCATCATATTGAATAAGTATCTCTCCTTCTTATCAGAATATCCTGTTTATAAATAATCTACTAAGAAACTGCTGCAAAGGTGCTGTAAAATACATGACGTGCCCATGAAACCAAGCTTCTGTCTTGCTCCTTTATTTGAAATTAACCTTGAGTTTCCCGTAGCCTTGTTTATTGTCGCCCCTTGGTATCGTGCTGCTTTGTTGATTCACTTGCAGCACAGGGTTCCTCCAGTATTTATGTGGTGTCTTCAGATGCTGTCTGCTGGTGACTTAATTCCTTTGCAGCTCAAAGGTAGAAGTCTGCATAGCCTTCTGCTGGTTCCTGAGCCTTGACCCTGTTGAGGGTACGGGATGCCCTTGGGTCTTGTTGAAATGAGGGGGAGGCTGAGGCACTCAGTGTCTACAGGGCTGGGTTTATGTCTACCAAAAGTGACCCAAGCGAGAAGTGGTTTTGACTTTGACACCTCGACTATTGTGTCCAGTTTTGGGCACCTCAACACAAGAGAGATATCGAGGTGCTGGAGTGGGTGCAGAGGAGGGCAACGAAGCTGGTGAAGGGCCTGGAAAACAAATCATATGAAGAGTGGTTGAAGGAGCTGGGACTGTTTAGTTTGAGGAAGAAGAGGCTGAGGGGAGACCTCATCACTCTCTAAAACTACTTGAAAGGACACTATAGAGAAGTTGGTGCTGGTCTCTTCTCACAGGTAATTAATGACAGAACAAGAGGGAATGGCTTCAAGCTGCAACAGGGTGGGTTTAGTCTGGACATTAGGAAACAATTCTTCACAGCAAGAGTGGTCAGAGACTGGAATAGGCTGCCCAGGGAGGGGGTTGAGTCACCATCCCTGAATGTGTTTAAGGGTCGTTTAGATGTGGTGTTGGGGGATATGGTGTAGGGGAGAACTTTGTAGAGTAGGGCTGATGGTTGGACTCGATGATCCCAAGGGTCTCTTCCAACCTGAGTGATTCTATGATTCTGTGAATGCGTTGTTTCTACGAGAATTTATTCTAATATTCCAGTAGACCAAGTTGAACACAAGTTTGATATTCATATGAAGGCTGAAAAACATGGCTTGGTTTAGAGTCTGAAACTCCTCTCTACTTGCTTCTCTCCTGTCCTGTAACTTCTTATAATGGTCAATAGTATTGACATTATAAATTATTATTTCTGTCCTCTTTTGCGAGATAGCCATATTTTCTGAGTAGAAGCTGCTGATTTGGGGGAATATACTTAATGGAGGACACCAGCAGATCACAGCAGAGATATCTGGAACTTTTTGTTAGCATTAAATGTGTAGCAAGTGATGTAGTTAATCATGGGTTTGGAAGCATAGCCCAGTTGAAAGATTTGCCCTGGTATCCTCTGACAGTGTGCCCTGATCGCTGCAAGGAGTACGAACCAATGAAACATGCAAGCACGTTTAAATAAGTATAGTTGTTAATTTAAAATACTATGGTATTTTCCAAGAGTTTCATGTTATCAAAAGGAGGGAAAGGAGTAAAATACCGTCATGTTTTCGTATGTACTCATTGTAGGTTGATGTTTCCTTCCCATGCACTGTCATGTGCTTAGATTTGCTATGTGTGGATGAGGCTTCCATGCTTGCAGATGGACCTGCTGTATTGAAGATTTCGGTACCCATCGTCTTTCTTAAAATCAAAGGATTGAACAAAATCATGTTCTGATAGCAGGAAAAAATTGCAAAAGAAACCAGGAGCCCTTGAAAAGATCCACACCCTCAGGCTGAGAGTAAAATTGATGTAAATTGATGTTAACTCTTATGGGAGTATTTTCCGTTTGATATAGCATGAGCATATTATATTATTCACTTATTTGCTAGCGCAACTTTAACACTAAAAAATACTTCTTTTGGAAGTTATTTTTGGCAGAACCAGTTTAGGCGCCAGAGCAAAATGATAACAGTGTTTGATAAGATATTTTGATTCATCTTTATAAGCGGAATAAAGACTTGGAGTGCTTCCTAAGTGGGAATGATGATTGCAGATCATAGCTCACCCTCCGCCACGGCTCCAGCTGGGTGCAGACTGACAGCGCACTCAGAAACAATATAAAAGCTATTCCGATTATGTGAGCTGTTGCCTGATCAGAAAACTTGAAGGGAGGTCGGTCATCCTGAGTCATTGCTGTAACCTGATTAGAGGCCCAAATCTACTTTTGTTGAATTTAACTGTTCTGCCATTGGTTTTGACAGGAAAGCATCCGTGCTTTTCTACTGGAGGCTGCATGTCATACTAAGGTGGCGTATAAGCACCATTTAACTCCCAGCTGGGTGATGTCGTGAGGGTCACTCCAAAAGGTACTGTTCCCAAAATACAATTAGCTGGTCAGTATAAATTAAACAGCTGCTGTATGCCACCCCAGAAGTGGTTGCCTTTCTGCAGAGAGTGATGCTGCATGGAAATAGGCCCTTGCGAAATAAAAAGCCAGAGGTTGATGTATAGCCGATTTTCAACAACCAAAGTAAGACTATTAAATAGTTTAGGAAATCAAGCAATGAACAGCATGCTCCCCTTCTGCTCCCCAGCCAAGAGAGTATGGGAGGGAAGCATTCCCAGGACATGTTCTATTAAGAAGAATACACTTAACTTGGCCTTTGATCAACAGAAAGCTTGGCCCCTCTGTCTTTTAAAAAGTTGCCATGGTTTCTCTAAATTGATGATGTTGTTGTTGTTGTTACTATTTCCTGAATTTCATGTACTATTCAAAAATTGGCACCTCCAGTCCCCTCTCATTATACTGAGACATTTTATCATTGTTAATGAATGTGGCATAGGTGCTATTCTTAGACAACCTTAGGAAACAACAAGGGTTTTGATCCAAGGATGACTTGGACCAGTCCTCCTTACTTTGCTAAATCTGATGAGGCTGTGTTGCGAAGTCTGCAGTGTGTTTGGGAAAGAAATGAGGTTTTACTGTATTGATTTTATTTATTCATTGTAAAGGCTAGACCAGTTCTACAGCATCTTGGAAGTGTTAGAGAATATATGAAGAAGTTGGTCTATAACAGATGATATTCCAATTCATTATGGAGCAAGCATTCAATAATTAATAGTTTCTTCAAGTACCTACAATATATTATAACCGTGGTTGGATTCAATTACAAGAGACATAAAGGGAAGTATTGTACTTTTTCTTCCCCTGATGGTATAATGAAGCGGAGGCAGTCAGGATCCATAAATATTGGAGAACAGTCAAGCTGCTACATACATAACAGGAACTGCTTTCTCCAGCTGTCTGGATGTGTAGTGTCTGCCTTCTGCCTTAGCAATGACTGTAACTGGGAGCTGGTGAGGCTAGAGCTTGGTTAACGTGGTGTGATTGCTTCTGATCCAGCAGAAACAAAGGGAGTTTCTCTTGGCAGTGTATTTGTGTGCCGTCTTCCAGCAGTAACTAGAGATTTCGTGGTGGTACGACACGGATCTTTCATCACGACACCGGACAGCTGCTTTGCAGGCTTCGGGGTGCACGTCCCAAAGGCAGTCAGGAGCAGTGGCTCGTGAGGGGGCTGTTTTTCCCTTTGCGATGGGCAACAGTATTTCAGCTGTAAGGATTTGCCCCTGCTGGCAGCGACTAGAAGGCCTGGGAGGAGGAAGAGGAGACCCAAGGAGCTGGATTCCCAGCAGGATCGTGTCCTAAGGCTCCCATGCCGGTTGCCACAGAGAAACATCTTCTGAGAAGAAGAGTCCTGCTTCACTTGGGTAAGAGTGTGCCCCAGGGTGTTTGGTAGTCGGGCAGCAGGGCTGGATGCAGTGATAAGAACCATCAGCTAAAGACGGCTGAAAAATGAATGTTTGTGTGGCCAAGCACATGTTCTTGTCGTTGCTGTGTCAGTTGTACCTATCTACGCTCAGAGTGCTGTGAATCCAGAGATGGAGAGTCACAGACAAGCAAGGTCCAAGCGGACGTGGATGATACTTCCTCACAGCAGGGCTGGAGAAGGTAAAGGGTGGTCTTCTGCCTAAGTGCTACAGGTGAGACTGGCAAAAACAAGGTGGAAGAGAGTTGTGAATGTGTAGGTGGTTATAGATTGTGGATGGTTCACACTTATTTTTCTATTTTTGTCTCTTCTTAACGAAGTCATTCCACTTTCAGCATTCATTAGCTCATCTCATGGGGAGTGGAATCCTTCCTTCGCTTTTAGTCCTTCTTATCGTCCATGTTTTTGTAGATAGCAGTCACTCTTGCAATCATGTCATTTTCCTTTCTACTTCGTTTTTTTCCTACCAGATACCACTGACCATAACCTGATGATTTTGCCCAGCAGCCACTTTGTAGATGTGTTTTAAAATCCTGAAAAAAGGAAAACTTGCAGTAAAAATGAGTGTTTTGGTTAAACCTTTGAAATACAATGGTAACTGTTCTCTGGGATAAGTAACATTGCTTTCAGCATCAGGAAAATAATGAATGGAAAACCAAATGTGCTCTAAAGAAGTTGAAGCATTTTTTTTTAAAGGGCTACTGCCCAAGTATGTCATCCAACGGAGGGAAGTTGGTGGCTGCATTGGTTTTTGTACAACAGCTACCCAGACGGTGATGTGATACCTTTTATTGGGCTAACCAAAGTCAAAATTAGGAACGAGCAAATAAATCCCAATGAGTAACTGAGTTCTTACATTTAACCTTTCTTGCTCCTCATTAAGATCAACTTTTTCAAACCTGGCCACTGATTTTTTGGCTTCCAGTTTACAGCATGCTGAGGGAGGACCTTAATTGCTAAGCCTAGTGAGCGTCCTACCTCCAGCTTGACAATTTTGATCGCACAAAAAACGAATAGGCACAAAAATACAGTCTGGTCCTACTTGTTCAGGATTATTGCACTGGCCAGAAAAAGAATTTCTACAAATGCTCTTCCACCCTTCTGTCATTCGGAGATACCCAGTAGACAAACCTGAACCCTGATCGCTTCTCTGAGTTAGGCTTCTTAGGTC
>KZ505850.1:524436-564081 GCA_002844005.1 Limosa lapponica baueri
CTCCTCGGGGGTGTTATATTTTCCGACGGAGGGTAAGGTCGAACCAATTTCTAGCGCAAGCAAGGAGCCATTAGGTTTGGAGCAGTGATTCCAGCATGACACAATACCAGCTCGTCAGCGCGAGGGCCATAAAGGGGTTTCTAATTTGATTCCGTTTGACAGTCAGCCTGCTAATTTGGACTCATTTGCCAGTTGGCTGTCACGCATTAAGAGGATGCTTGGTTTGGGGCTCGCGCTGGTCCCAGTCCTCGGGGTCTAATGGACAGTTTTCTGCTGATTTCAGTGAGCTCTGGATCTATCGTTACAGATGGATCCTGCTTTGCATGGAGTACTCATTATTCTCCACACATCATCCGAGAAGAGAAAAAGCGTCCTTTTTTGCTATAACTGGGGCACAAAGAAGGTCTAGGTTTGCCTGGCAATAAAAGGCCAGTCATTTCCCTGTTCCCTTTGGAATCTTACAGAAAAGCTGAACATCCTTGCTTGCTTAAAATGGGCAAGTTAAGGCAAGATTTAAAATTGAAGGCTAAGGCAGGGGTTAAATGGGAGTGCGGCGAGGACAGTTTCCAAAACCAGCTGGAGGAGCTGAAATATGTCCATATTTTAAAATTTTTATTTCTATTTCAGGATCCGTTGCAAAATGTGAAAACGAAGGGGAAATTCTGCAGATACCATTTATCACAGACAACCCTTGTATAATGTGTGTTTGCCTGGTAAGTTTGGTTTTCAGATAGTAAGAACATTCAAGCCTGTTCTAAAAGTACCTGCACAGAGAGGGGAATATTTCACATAACTAAATCTTGGGTGCCTCCGTCACCTTTATGTAACGCAAGATTATCTCAGAGCAGAGCTAAAGGAAGGTAATCCAATCCATGATCTGGCAATTGTTTCTTTGACTTTAAAACTCTCAGGCACAGAGTTGTATGTGACTTTAATATGACATTGTGAAACCGCACCTACCATGTGAATTCAGAGGGAGGACTTTTTTTTTCCCCACAAAGTCAAGGGTGCACGTAAAAGTCTTTGCGTGTAGCTCAGCAAAGGGGGTGAAAGGTGAGGTTTGGCCAAGAAGGCCAATGGCATCCTGGGGGGCATCAGTAAGAGTGTGACCAGCAGGTGGAGGGCGGTCATCCTGTCCCTCTGCTCTGCCCTGGTGAGGCCCCATCTGGAGCACTGGGTCCAGTTCTGGGCTCCCCAGTTCCAGAAGGACAGGGAACTGCTGGAGAGGGGACAGCAGAGGGCTACAAAAATGATGAGGGGCCTGGAACTTCTCTCTTATAAGGAGAGGCTGAGGGACTTGGGTCTGTTTAGTCTGGAGAAGAGAAGGCTGAGGGGGGATCTGATCAATGCCTATAAATACTTAAAGGGTGGGTGTCAAGAGGAGGGGGCCAGTCTTTTTTCAGTGGTGCCCAGGGACAGGACAAGAGGAAATGGGCACAAACTTGAACATAAGAAGTTCCACCTAAACATGAGGAGGAACTTCTTTCCTGTGAGGGTGGCAGAGCCCTGGAAGAGGCTGCCCAGAGAGGTGGTGGAGTCTCCTTCTCTGGAGACATTCCAAACCCACCTGGACACATTCCTGTGGGACCTGCTCTGGGTGGACCTGCTTTGGCAGGGGGTTGGACTAGATGATCTCCAGAGGTCCCTTCCAACCCCACAGCATCCTGTGATTCTGTGAAAATGCTACTCCTTTGAGCTCCCGTGTGCTGGGTTTCACATGCTGGTGGCTGAGGAGCTGCCCACGGGTGCAAGGCGAAGGCTGCAGCACGACTTCACATGCTGTGCTAAGACAACAGTGAAAGCACAAGGGATGCTTTCCCCACAGCACTTTGTTCCAAGGATGACACTGCCTGCTGTGCTGGGAACTCAGTGGTTAATAATATCGCCAGCTGATACACATTTTGGGGAGAAGCATTCCCTTTCCTTGTAACTCTGCTTTGGAGTTAAGCATTTTTGGGAGCAATTCAGCTGGACAAGCCAAGACTTTAGGAGTTATTGAAAAACAGTTCTAAATAAAACTTCGTACAATATATTTAAAAGAAAGCCATAAACCTTAATTTGCTGGTGAATGCAAAGAAAAGTATAGACCAGAAAGCACTACGTTTTACATTTTGGAAGTTCTAAAGTAGCTGAATGTACAGAATGTGTTCTACTTTAGGACTGAAATATCAAGACACCCTCTCCCCCCTTCTGTTGTTGCTGTTAATATTATTAGCATTAGCTAGCATTATTTTAAGTCTATAAAAGATTTAAAGAGTTGCTTCCTTTTAGAAGGCAATTTTGGCAACTGAAGGACCCTGATCTTGAGCCCCCCGAGGTTGATGTATCTCGCTGCCCTGAGTTCAATAGATTTTAAGTGAGACCGGGTGATAACTTTTTAGCTAATCATGACAGAGAATAAGTTATTGATCCTTCTGAGTAGAGGGGGATGTGGAAAGGAGGAGCATGGGATGTGGTGAGTAAAGAAATCAAAGGGAAAACAAAAAAAAGACACAAAGCTGTGTTTTATCATGGATCACCTTCCCAAACACGTCTGCCACCACTCTTGCTAATGGAAGCTGGTGTTAACCAGCGAGGAAGCAATTTATCTGTGGAGGAGCAGAAGTTCAGTCTTGGGCATCAGGGCAATAATGCATCAGGGTAAAATACTTGTATTTATAGATCTCTCTAGACCTTGGCTTTATTAAATCAATGAACACCCTTTTAGTGCCTAAACATGAAGAACTGCAAAAAACATTGGATGTAAGAACTGTAAATCTCTGCGGTTTTTAGGGCATACTTTAGTGAAACGGCAACCGAGGGCGTTGGGCTCCCTTCTTTGCAAGGAGGACGCTACGTTTTATTAAGAATGTGGATGCCTAGCGAGTTACTGGAGTGACTTGCGCCGGATACGCTCTGTTCTGTTTCTGCCAAAGGTTAAATGCAATCTCTGTTTCTTGAGTTGGAAGCTGGGAGACCTGGTAGAGGAGAAGGAAACCAGTCTGGAGATAATGACTTTAACGCTGTGCAGCATCCAAAGCGATGACTTATTGGACAGCCAGTTGCTGAAATTTTTGTTGGGGCCTGCCACGAGGGAAAAGATCAATTTTAAGAGGTCTGGGGAGGGCAGAAACAAAAGAAGCGATGGGGTGATTTGTAACCAGGAGGGAAGAGAACCAGATTTCCTTACATCCAACTAGAAATATTGATTGTTTAATAGCAATTCAGTGAGGAACTTTCTCTGGAAGACTGATCGTACTGTTCAAGGGCAAACCTGATGGATGTGCGTATCGTAAGAAGTGAGCAACTAAAAAGAGAGCTTAATCAGCTGTTCCAGGAAGGAAGCAATTGCTGTCCAGGAGAGGACAGAAAATTCAACAGAGGGCACTTCTGTTAAAAACACCGGTAGAGCAAGTAGCTGAAATATTGGTTTGGATTGTGACAGGTCTCCCCTAGTGGTGATACATTTCCGTGACTGCAGGCTGCCATAAATAACTGCACAAGTTACAGAAATCTGAACGGCTCTGGAAAGAGGAGGAATATCTAAATAACTCCCTTCCAGAACTTTCCCATCTCTCAGATGAGAGGAGACGGAGTTGAAATGCTGGAACTGACTCACCAAGTGTTTGACAGGACTGTGACTCTGCAGGTCGTGCCCTGCGGAGCGCGGGGATGCGTCCGAGCGAGGGGGAAAGAGGGAGGCAGCACGAGCAAAGCAGTCTCCAGCTTTCTCTTAACGGGCTAAGTCAGCTGGGGAGGCAAAGTAGGGGTGGTGCTCTAAGAGCAAATGTGGTACAAACTGGAAACTTGCAAGTTATAAGTTGCAATAACGCGACAAAGGCTGCAAAGAGCAATTACAAATGCAGTTCCTTATACACCATGGAGAAGTCTTGGTAGGAAGATGAAAACTTGCCTTTTCTCACTGGTTAGTGGAGACAGGGCGGACTGATTTTCATGGTAGGAACACGAACAAGACCAAGGCAGGTGGAGCAGAGACTGGCTTCTGGGGGTGCTGCTTTATTAAAGCTTTTAGCTCATGTTTTAGAGTTACTGGTAACACACCCCCCTGAATCTTGAATACAAAAAGGACACTGATGGGGATCTCCTAGACGCAGCCAAGTATAGCTACCAGACAAGATGAGTTCATTCTTGAACATCTGCTGTGACGTGGAAAGAGAAGTCGTGGTGATACGGGAATTGAGACTGGGGGACATATGCTGGAGATTTCGTGTGTAGTACGTAGTAAATCATTCACTTCTAAAGTGTAGGTAATGCATTTCTAATAAGAAGGTAGTGCACCCACCATGAGATAACTCTGTTTTGGACTTCCCTACTTACTGGAATGGAATGTGGTGGAGTGCAGAGAACAGCACTGATGCTTGCCCTTAATATAAGGAAAAAGGTAAGACTGAGAGTGTGTGTGTGTAAATGTGCACTGTAGCTCTGTATGCAAGAATTACCAGCTGAACAAGCCAGTATGGCTAAAATCTAGCATTCCCTAATTTGTAATTTATGCGTCTCAACTTTATGGTCTTAATAATGCCCATAAAATGGTCATTTTTAACATCTGTAAGACAATAGTTTCAATGTGAGTTTTTACAGTTACAACAATTTAGCAATGGTATATTGCTGTCCAACTAATATCTCTGAGCACTTAATAAACATGGATGAATTTGCTCTCCAAAGAACCGGTCATTAATTACAGCTGTCTGCAAGAAGTGGCCATTTTTTTTTTTAATTTTTTTTTTTTTCTGAGGAAAACATCAAAGTCAAAGAAAGATTGTGGTTTATCCACAAGGAGTTTCTTGCAGGACTGCAATGAAAGCTCAGGTCTCCTAACTCCTGGTCTAGTGGTTTGACAATAAAGCCATCCCTCCTCACTTCATGCACTTTCACTTTCCAAGGGGATGTGGGTGGTATAGTCACAGTATGAATACGCTCCTTCTCTTTTTTTTCTCTCTCTGACAATGGGCTGACAATGGACAAGCTGCACAGATGCCAGGTTTTTGGTGCATCTGCTCTCCCGAGCGTGTTCTGAGGCAGGGATGGGCAAAGGCAAATTTAAGCTGACTTCATGATCCAGAAGTTTTGAGAACTGTGATTTACGGCTTGCTGTTGCTATCTGCAAAATGCTGTGTTAGAGCCAATGTGCTTTGGTTTTCTGCCCTCTTCTACTTTGAATGTCTGTGGTTCCACATCTCCAAGGAGATACGCTGTCTCTGGGAAGCTACCACACCACCCTGCTTTCCACAGGGTTTGAGATACTGGAATAGCACAAAGCAGGCTGAAGGCAACTGGAAGTGCCTGCTTTCTTGTGCGTTCACCTTATGTGCTGTTAAAGACAGAAACTGGAGAAAGCACTGGCATCCTTAGTACTTGGAGCTAATGGGTAAAACAGAAATACAGAAGTTGCACTGGAAAACTGTTGTTCTGAAGCTAGGTCACATAGAAAGTGCAGGTAGGCCTACGTGTGAAGTGCCAGTGTAGGATGGCATGGTTGACTGGCCCATTGCAACCGTGCAAGTCTTTATAGCTAAAGACTTCTCTGGTGGAAGGGATGGAGAGCGCTCTAAGCTGCAGCAACCTCTGTATCAGAGGAAGGTGAACAAGTCCTTCTTTAGGCAGTGAAGAGGGTGTGCAGCAAGCTCAATACCCTGAACTTCAGGAGAGCAGACTTTGGCCTCTTGAGGAGCTTGCTTGGCAGGGTAACATGGGAAAAAGCACTGGAGGGGAGAGGGGCCCAAGGAAGCTGGTTAGTATTCAAGGATCACCTCCTCCAAGCTCAGGAGAGGTGCATCCCAAGAAAGAAGTCAAGCAAAAGAGCAAAGGGGCCTGCATGGATGAACAAGGAGCTCTTGAACAAACTCAAAAGCAAAACAGAGGCCTACAGAGGGTGGAAGCAAGGATGGGTGGTCTGGGTGGAATATAGAGAAACTCTCCAAGTGGCCAGGAACTAGACTAGGCAAGCTAAAGCCCAGATGGAATTAAATCTGGCCAGGGGTAATAAGAAAAACTTCTATAAATACGTCAGAGAGAAAGGCAAGACTAGGGAAGATGTGGGCCCTCTCTGGAAGGATATGGAGAGGATTGAGGTACTGAATTACTTTTTTGCCTCAGTCTTCACCGGCAAGGGCTCTAACCACACCGCCCAAGTCGCGGAAAGCAAAAACAGGGCCTATGAGAATGAAGAACCACCCACTGTAGAAGAAGACCAGGTTCAAGACCATTTAAGGAACCTGAAGGTACGTAAGTCCAGGGGACCTGACGAAATCCTTCCATGCGTCCTGAGGGAGCTGGTGGATGAAGTTGCTAAGCCACTTTCCATTGTAGTTGAGAAGTCGTGGCAGTCTGGTGAAGTTCCCACTGACTGGAAAAGGGGAAACATAACCCCTGTTTTCAAAAAGGTGAAAAAAGGAAGACCTGGGGAACTACAGGCCGGTTGGTCTCACCTCTGTACCCTGCAAGCTCATGGAGCAGATCCTCCTGGAATCTCTGCTAAGGCACATGGAAAATAAGGAGGTGATTCACCAAGGGCAAGTCATGCCTGACAAATCTGGTGGTCTTCTACGGTGGTGCTACAGCGTTGATAGATATGGGGAGAGCAGCAGACATCATCTACCTGGATTTATGCAAAGCGTTTCACACTGTCCCACATGTCATCCTGGTCTCTAAATTGGAAAGGCATGGATCTGATGGGTGGACCACTCGGTGGATCAGGAACTGGATGGATGGTCGCACTCAAAGTGTTGTGGTCAATGGCTCAATGTCCAAGTAGAAACCAGTGGCAAGTGGCGTTCCTCAGGGGTCGGTACTGGGACCATCTTTGTCGGGGATGTGGACAGTGGGATTGAGTGCACCCTCAGCAAGTTTGCTGATGACACCAAGCTGTGTGGTGTGGTCAACATGCTGGAGGGAAGGGATGCCATCCAGAGGGACCTGGACAGGCTTGAGAGGTGGGCCCGTGCAAAACTCATGAAGTTCAACCAGGCCAAGTGCAAGGTCCTGCACCTGGGACCTGGCAATCCCAGGCACAAATACAGGTTGGGCAGGAGAGCAGCCCTGAGGAGAAGGACTTGGGAATGTTGGTGGATGAGAAGCTCAACACGAGCCAGCAACGTGCACTGGCAGCCCAGAAAGCCAACCGCATCTTGGGCTGCATCAAGAGAAGTGTGGCCAGCAGGTGGTGATTCTGCCCCTCTGCTCTGGTGAGACCCCACCTGGAGTACTGTGTCCAGCTCTGGAGTCCTCAGCACAGGAAGGACATGGACCTGTTGGACCAGGTCCAGCGGAGGGTCACGAAGATGCTCAGAGGGCTGGAGCACCTCTCCTGTGAGGACAGGCTGAGAGAGCTGGGGTTGTTCAGCCTGGAGAAGAGAAGGCTCCAGGGAGACCTTATAGCAGCCTTCCAGTACCTGAAGTGGGCTACAGGAGAGATGGGGAGGGACTCTTGATCAGGGAGTGGAGCCATAGGATGAGGGGTAACGATGTTGAACTGAAAGAGGGGAGATTTAGATTAGCTATTAGGAAGAAATTCTTTGCTGTGAGGGTGGTGAGACACGAACAGGTTGCCCAGAGGAGCTGTGGCTGCCCCATCCCTGGAGGGGTTCAAGTCCACTTTGGATGGGGCTTTGAGCAACCTGTTCTGGTGGGAGGTGTCCCTGCCCAGGGCAGGGGGTGGGAACTCAATAATCTTTAAGGTCTCGTCCAACCCAAACCATTCTATGAAATTATTTTATGCTTACTGGTCAATAGTAGGAAAATCGCATGTCCTGCTGTTTTCTGAAAATTGAAGTAGTGAAACGGTGGGTAATGAAGTGGTCTGAAAAAAAGTTTGAGTTTTAAAGAACTTGTCTGAATTGGCATCATGATTATACGCAAAAATATATAATCTTGACGCTATTCATAATGAAATTATATTGATTCAGTTTGAGAAATGAATTCTTTTACTCCAGTTATTAAATCCTTTAAGACTGCAAGCAATTTTAACTACACTTCTTAACGCAAAAATCCTCTTCTGAGAATATTCTCACACATCTGTGGGAAAACAAGGTTATTTCAATCCATAGGAGCACTTCACACACCTTGTGCAGCTTGAAGAACCCAAATATGTCAGGTATGACAGTCAGATCTTTGTATTTTAGATGTGAAGTTTTTAGACTAAGTTTTTAGGTAGTGGAGGCAAGAGTGAATTTCTGTTAGTAGAAACAAAAGTAGAAAATAAAGGTGAAAGCTTAACACATTTTGGTAAGCTTTGGACTTCCTGTCTGTTGAGGACTTTGAAATGTTAGGGGGAGAAATGCCTTTATTTATATTGGGGAACTTTTGATTAGATTTCTTTTATATGGTGGTCAGCATATAAAATAGGCATGGAATATTTAAGTACGGCTCTGGTACAAGCATGGTAAATGATCAAGTGCAGCAGAGTTTTTGTTGGTACGGCTTTTTGGCTGGAAGGTATCTAAAACTCAAAATAGAAGTAGACTCACGCCTGATATTACAGCCTTTGCTTTCAGGAAATATATACCTCAACATAGGCGTGGAAAAGACATAAAAATGCTACAGTCCACCGGAGATAGGTGAAATGAGAACCTGCGCGTAGTTGCAGGACGAGAATGTAAAAACCCCACAGAACTGACTTAGCCTGAATTAAACTTCTGAGCACTGACTTTTTGGAAGGTGGGATGAGCTCAGCGGTGACAACAACGACAGAAGGTGGTGCCCGAGGTGGTGAGGAGAGCCATGTCGTTTCATGCTCGTTTATCGTCGTTTGCATGGACCCAGAGGACCTTGCCAGAAGCAAGGGGAGGTCCAAGAGTAAGCTACCCATGGGGCAGTGGTGGATGTGGTTTTGAAATGAACGTACCAAAAATGACGAGTGAGAAGCCAGGAACTGCAAGGAAATAGATAAGTCTACCTCAGCTAACGGTGGCCTTCACATTGCGAGAGCTTTTTTTATTTTTTTCAAGAGAGTGAAAAGTTTTGCTTTCGGTGTGTCCTTTGTGGGGAGAAAAGGTCTTTTATTATTTTTTTTTATTATTTTTCTGCAATACTTTAGAACAAAGTGAGTCGTGTCAAGAAACGGCTGATAAAAGCCAGTAGTGATCTTGACAAACCACATCTAAACCGGTGCCATTTCCCCCCACCTTTTTTCTTCCCCCCTTCCCTCGTGCCTGCGCCTCAAACTTGCCAACTGCACCTGAGGAGTGGTAATCATATGTCTCAACCTTTTATCGCCTAAATCCAGAACAGAAGGAAATAAACGTGGGCCAGAAAGTGTAATCAAGTGTCAGAAACCTGAGAAAAGTTGGGAGACAGGAGCTCAGGAAACTAGAAATCAGAGCTTTTGTTTGGCATAAGTTTTAGTCAGCGTGAAACACCATTCTGGAGTTGAAATTTCCTCTTTTAAATCCAAATGTGCAATGTAGAATTTGACCGTTGCTTATAAAAAAAGAAATGATGTTAAATTTGTCATTATAAGATCTAGTGTTCTAACTCGCTTGAACCGATGGAGTAGTGAAACTGAGTTCAAGCAAACCGGAAAATGGTAGAAATAACCTCTGCCCGTGGTTCTCTCTGCATCCCCCCCCCCAAAAAAAAACCCCCCACCCATCTCCTCACCGCAGGCTAAAGGAAGAAAGCTACTAGGTTTTCTGGGGTTCTTCACCTATAGCATAGCTGGTTCCTGTGGTACAATACACAAGTTGAAAGCGCGGAGCCAGCCCAAGAGCAAGTGTTTGACACATGTTCCAGTGAAGATGGCAGTGTTTTAGTACATCAGGATCCAATTGTCGTTGCGTCAAGGTATAATGCGCCCCAGATGACTTTTAGTGGAGTAGTGCATATTAAAAAAAATAATCATCAAACAATTCTTTCATACCTATTTTATTTAATTTAATTTCAATAGTTTACATACATCAACTGCAGAATCTACCAAGGCTGCATCTTCTTTCAATTTCAATAGTCTTGATCTTTAGTACTGTGTAATATAATCAGCTTTCTCTTCACCCACAAAAATAACAAACAGAGAGACAAAAAAGCCTGAGATGCAGTAGTGTACTGGTAGTTTTCACCCCCATATTACTGGAAAAGAGAAGGCTGTTTTGATCGGTGTTTGAAAGGTTCCTAGAACACAAAATTGCCCCAACATGGTGAAAGCTTTATTAGTTTCTGTCCAGTTTAAAAAAGATACAGATGTATATGCCATTTCTTAAATGAAAAAAACAAACACCACCCAACACCCCACACCCCGAAAACAAACCCTGAAAACAAAAAGCAGTCAAAGCTCCATGTCTGGTGCAGCTGGGTGTCCCACATGTGCTCTGTCGCGGAGACACAAGAACAGTGTGTGTATGTATGAAGATGGTTTTGCAAATGAGAAGTGAATGTTGGTTAATTACTTGATGTGGAGGTGATTGCTTTGGTAGGTTCTCCTGAAGGATGATTCAGGTAGATGCAGTTGTACTTGCTCTTAATTCATGGAACACCTTTGTGTGAGGCAGGACTTTGGCCTGTCTGAGAATGAAAACCAAACCACCGATGGCAGAAGGTAGTTCCTCTAGCTTGTTGCTCTAAGTTTCCAGTTGCAGTGTTGAGACAACGTTCAGGTCAGCTTAGTGCCATGTACAGATATGGCCAGCCTGGCCAGGTAGTAATGGGTGCAACATCTCATCTCATTTTTTCCTCTGAGGAATGAGTATGGATTATATAGCCGGGTGTTATCTGTGGACCTTTTGAAGACCACGTTCTGCACTTCGCTACACGTCCCAGAGCTGCCTCAGGGGGTGGCACATCCCCACGCAGGTATGTTTGCCTCCAGCTCGCTGTGCTTTATCGTGACATTTATTTTGGAGATGTGATGCGCTGTCATATGTGATACAGCTTCTGGAAAGCTGCAGGCTTGAAGAAGCTATTTCATGTTGTTCTCAGACCACATGGGATAGTGAAGAGCTCACTACTTGCACATTTCTAACAGAGAGTCAGCTGCACTGAGCAAACATACATGTGCACACAGTGCTGAACTGATTATACGTCTTGGCAAAACCCTTCTGGAAGAGGGCTGATGATATGTCACTGTAACAGCGATGAAGATCTAGTCCATCAAGTACGGAAACGAGATTCTCTTTGGCATAATTAAACGGTCAGAGAACTCAAATTCAAAAGAACATCTTTGAAATGCATAAATAATGTGTGGAAAAATATGAAGGGCACAAAAATGCTATAAACTAAATGGAAAAATGTAATACAAGTTGCAAATGTCTTTGGAATGTGTCTACAGTAAGTGCAAAATGGATCAGTCGAAGTTAAGGCCCTTTTTTTTTTTATTGCCAATAAGAAAAACATTATTAAAGAGCTGGTCCAATATCAAAATGGCATTTAAAAAGCATACGGTTACCTGTGTATAGTTTTTATTAGCTTTCAAGTTTCTTCCATTGAGTTGTTAACGGTCTTTTTAAGAATTATGGTCCTGTAAGTGAATGGTTCACAGTGTCAGTACTTCTCCTGTTCTGCTTTGTGCTGCTATATAAAAATAGATATTTTTTTTCCCCACCAAATATCTGGTTTTATTTCCCCATCATGTTTTAATAGAAATTTTTGAGGGAAGAAAAATATTAAGCAACAACCAAAAAAATCAAATGAAAATGCAACCTTTTTATATTGAACTTATGGTCAAATAAAAGGCCATTGTGAAGAAAAAACAATATTGTATAAAAAGCTTTTACCTGTAATACTACTATTAAAATGACTATCGTGCTGGTACTTGCTCATATTGTACCTAATAACTGCTGTAATTACTTCCTCTGAGGCCTCTTGACCTCTTCATCTTATGCATTAAGCTGCAGCTAAAAAATTCCTAGTCTGACTCTTCGGCCGAGTGAGCTCTGTGCAGCGTTTTGCATCCAAAGTGCTGAGCTCTGGGTCCAAGTACAGCGTGGACCCCGTCCCTGCTCATCCCCAGGAGCTGACTTTGTGTGGTCAGACCTGGATTTCATAAACCTTTCTGTCTTTCTTTCTCATTTATTTATTAGGGTGCTTTTTTTTTTTCCCCCATTTTACCCCCGTGGCTCTAGATGGTGGTTCCAAAATGGGCTATTAAACTAAAACTGTGTACCACCAGACGGAAAAAATAACATGTGTCAGATGAGAGTTGTGTCCTCTGTACTTGTTTTCCTCATCCGTTCTACACGTCAACCTCCCAGCTGTAGTTTTCATTTTCTGTATTGTATCTTCGCTTTTTCGGAGAGAGAAGCTTTACGTATTTGTGCCGTAAAGTGCTGTGGCAAAAGGCAGTACTATGAAATAGCATTAGGGTTGGAGATCTATTTGTTCTCGTGAGCACAGAGGATGGAAATGTGATAAAATGCCATTTAGAAAAATAATGCAAGAAAGCTGGTTTGTTTTGTTTTTTTTTTTCTCTGACAAATTGAGGACCCAGTTTTTCTGAGTCCCTGCTTTAAGTAAACCTTTTTGCAAAGCTTCACCGTTGAAGATTGAGTCGGGTCATCTTTAACTCTGCCTTAGATCTGTGCTTACAGGGTTACACTGCGTTTCGCCCCGGGTCAGCTCTGGTCCCCGTGGGGCCCTTGCAGTCAGTCGCGTGGTAGCGATGCTGCCGCGGGTGTGCGTAAACCCGAACTGCGGCGTTGAACCTTCCTGTAGGTTGGATACTCAGTGGAAAATCCTCAACCGTGTAGTTGCTTCCGTTTCAATGTTAAACCTCTCCGTGCCGAGCGCTGCGTTGGCTTCAATGTCCAGAGCTGTGCCAGACTTGAGAAGCTGAATGAAGGCTGCCACTTCTGCTTCACAAAGAAAACCAGGTATTGCTCATCCCCGGGCTGTTGGGGTGCTCAGCGTAACCCCAGAGTCCCCTCTTGGCTGCAGGGCCACCTACCCCTTTCTCCAGACGGCCATGGTGTGGCTCACCTCCTCTTTCCTAGCTAAAGATTTTGCTTGAGGCGTGGAAGCAGTAGCTCTCTCCTCCTTCCCTGGCCAGGAAGATCAGATTTCTGACACCCCATAGGCTAAAGGTTGTGTGTTTGAGGTTTTGTTTTCTTGGTTTGTTGGTTTTTTTAGCTGTTCTTGACATATTTCTATTCAGCTATATTAAGTGGCTTCAATGGGAATTGGATCTTCCCCAAGGTTTGGAACCATCAAAATGTATTCTGATGGCCAGCTCGGGTCGTGCATTTGCATCTGTTTTTCTGGTTTGTCTTATGATTTATTAGTGGCTGAAGAATAACAGACCTTGATTGTTCCGAGGTTGTCTCCTCCTCCTGTTTTCTGTATGGGTGGCGATGTGCAGCTGAGGCATGGTTTGGGAGAGATGGGGAAGGGCTGATAAACGACTGCTTTAGGGCTACGTAGTGGCTATGATCTGATTGTGCTGGTTAGCAAAACACTCCAGGTTGTGTCGCTTGGAAATCACTGGGGCAGGAAGGAGCCAGGCAGGGTGGCTGGGCTCGAGATAAGGCTATTAGCTGAAGGATTGCCTGTGGGACCTAAAACACTGATAAGAGCAGTAGGCTCTCCCACTGCAAGGGAGACTGTTGACCATTTGCTTGAGATAGAGGATATTTTTTTCTGTATATGGCAGTGCACAGCTGACCATTTTCATATTTAGCCTTTACCATGCCCCCTCCAAATACTCAGTTCTGGGGGGGAGCTGGAGCAGTTAACTGGGTTAGGTGGACTGGTGATTCAATCTGGCAAGTGCTTTTTATTAAAATAAACGAATAAAATTATGTCGGCAGGCAGCACGCAAGCTTTTTCAGCCCGTAGACCAAGGGTTGGTGGATGGGTTGTTTGTAAAAGCCGTGGATAAAAAATGCTAGACATTTAAAATCATCATACATGAAGATGTTGGTGGTGTGGCAGTCCAGGAAACCTTTCTAGCAGCTGCGTGCTTGAGGCGTAGTTTGTCTGTGATCTAAACGCATTGAGCATTTCTGGGGAAACTTGCTGATGCGGACGTTTAAGACGCAGCGTAGCGCACTGATACTGAACCAGAGCTTGTTGAACATGAACATGCAGAGGAAACAGAAGCAGCGTGCCATTTGTATAGCTTCTGGAAAAATGTCCGCATGCGTCCGATTTGATTTTTCCGATCCTCAAGCAAAAACTCTTTGACCCAGAACTCTGATGGAAATTTCAAAAATATCTAGAACTTTAGGCCATGACAGCAAGAAATTCAAGTGGCTTTATGTAGTTGTTGTTGCATGAAGGTTATGTATTCAGTGCCTAAAACTGCACGTGATTGTTTTAGTAAAAAATGAATACCTTTGGTGTCATCAGGTTTCTTGGCATAATTAATCCAGTCCACATATGGAGATATACAAAGGTGGGAGCCAAAAAGGACAAAAGCAAGCAAATCTTCTACAACGAAAGGGAGGTTTGCTGGGAGGCAGCCACACGGAGAGAGGAGTAGGCAGCTCCGGCTTGTTCGCTGGACGTTCCCTCTTAGATACAAGACATCACCAAAACTCCTGGTGAGACAGAGCTTTGGTTGAGAGGACCCGGGTGTGATGTGACTCCAGGAAAGCTACTACTGTGTGTCTGTGGATCACTGGTGACTGTGGCCATAAGGTACCGTTACCGTCAAAGGATTTAGGTTAACCCGCTGGGTAATGCTTAGTTAGGGCTGCTGGCCCAAGCAGGCCATGCTAGCTGTCTCGTTTCCTCCTTTGCGAAGACAACTCAGAACAGGGATTTCTTACAGCCGACACGCTGAGCAGAGAGCTGACCGGAGCTGCTGAGTATGAGGCCCTACCCTAAAACCCTCTCTCTGTTTTGGGGCCAAGTACCTCATACTGTGCCCTTCAGGGTTCACTGCTCTGACCTGGGGGACAGGAGCATCTCCTCTTATGTCGTACAGCTTCGCAGTCGGAGCCTGCGGGAGAAAAAGCAGTCGCTTGTAAAGTACATCAAGAGTCATTGGTGCAGAAATTAGTGATCTCATCTTGGTTAGGAAATTCCCTGCTCTTCTCTAGGCTGGAGGAGTGTGTTTCAATTGCCCATGTAAAATGTGGCAGAGTGGATGGGCTGGATGAAGTGTCATTCTTTTTCCAGCCCAGATTGGGCTGTGACTTGGCGATAAGAGCGCTCTCTTATTGCAGAGGAAGATACAGTTAATGAAAAATTAAGTTTCTAAGACCTCAGCTAGATACCTAGAACCTCAGCCCCAGGTTCTCATTTTCACATAGCACTTGAGTCTCTCATCATAAAGAGCCCTCCTTATGCTGAAGGTGTGAAACCTTTGGATTTCAGACCATCTTTCCCACCTCCCCTGTGTTTCTGCCCCAGCTGCCCAGGCGGTGGCTTTGCTGCCTGAGTTCTTGCTCTTCAAAGAGAACACTGCTGTCCCACACAATGAAGTCATCTCTGGCTTCCTCACGAGTGCTGTGGACTTCCAGCCAGATATAATCCCTTTCCTGACATTTGGGTCTCATTAATTGGGTTAACAAGATGCTATCTGCGCTCCATACTTGTGTAAATATAACCCGCTAGCAAAGATCTTAATGGCACCTGATACATCACACTGCCTTTACATCTATCAAGAGGTACCACTGCAGGAGTCGTTTCTGAAAGCAGGTTGTGTTCTTGTTCCCATGGGTCCCTTTATAAGCCATAAGAAATGCTGGTGGTCAAGGCCAACCGTTCAGATGTCTTTAAAGTGTCCCTCTGGTGACGGAAAATCACTTTGTCAAGATGACAAATGGCTTGCGCATACCCCATTCACCTCATAGCTTCGCTCCAATGTCAGCTCCATTTACTTGTCAGAAACAGGTATTTTTTTTGACTTCCAGCAGTGTAAGTGGGGCAGGGGAAAGGAAGGAGCGAAGGGAACACAGGCTGAGGAAAAATCTGCTTGTATGGCTTCTATTCAGTGTATTATTGTAGTTGAGATTCGCAAGCTTTGGACGTAGCAGAATCTGTTTGTTTATACATGTACAAAACAGAAAGAAGGGAATTTGCTTTTCAGAAGTGAGAACTGTCCCTGCAGGGCTATGATTATGCAGAAACATGTTTTAATCACTGGATTTTTCAAGCAGAAAGTGGTTGTGCAATATTAGTTTCTTATTTTGGACAGCCAACTTCTCTCCCGAGCACCATTTAAAAATAACTGTTTAATTAACTGGGTCTACCCAGTAGAGAGGGCATTGTGATGTGTCTGCACTGAGAAGCTCGGCTCAAACCTCTGAACTGGCGTGGGTGGTTTCATTGACTGCAGTGGCATTATCATGTGGCTGAGCAATCACTGCTGTGAATGAGGGCTGCTACGTCTCACCCAAAAGCAGCGAGGGCCAGGCCACAAAACATGGCCAAAGTCAGCTCAAGGACTGCGAAAGTGACTTTGACAGCTTTGGCTTCCAGTTTCCTCTCAATGACTTCCATATTGCTTTTGCTTAGTTTGCAAGTCAAAAATACGCTTTCTCTCCTGGTAGCCACAGCGTTGGGTGAAGTTCTGAAAGTCACGGTCTGAACTTGATTTGGCAATGCGGTTGATTGCACCAAAGGAAAGCTTATTCCACCTCCTTTCTTTGCATCTGATGGAGGCTTCGCATCCATCGCAAGTTTGAGTGGGTATGAAATAGAGACACATAGAAATGAGATGTGTCAAATCCAGCAGAAGTAGGGAGGTGATTGTCCCCCCGTACTCAGCACTGGTGAGGCCACCCCTTGAGTTATTGTATCCAGTTTTGGGCACCTCAACACAAGAGAGATATCGAGGTGCTGGAGTGGGTGCAGAGGAGGGCAACGAAGCTGGTGAAGGGCCTGGAGAATAAATCGTATGAAGAACAATTGAAGGAGCTGGGACTGTTTAGTTTGAGGAAGAGGAGGCTGAGGAGAGACCTCATCACTCTCTACAACTACTTGAAAGGACATTGTAGGGAGGTTGGTGCTGGTCTCTTCTCACAGGTAATTAGCGATAGAACAAGAGGGAATGGCTTCAAGCTGCAACAGGGTGGGTTTAGACTGGCCATTAGGAAACAATTCTTCACAGCAAGAGTGGTCAGACACTGGAACAGGCTGCCCAGGGAGGGGGTTGAGTCACCATCCCTGAATGTGTTTAAGAGTCATTTAGATGCAGTGTTGGGGGATATGTAGGGTTGATGGTTGGACTCGATGATCCCAAGCATCTTTTCCAACCTGAATGATTCTGTGATTCTATGATTCTAAATAAAACATCGTTGTGGCATAGCTTTTTCTAAATAAGTTCTCCCATGGCCTGAGCCTTCTCCTTCTGGCACCAACTGGATGACTCTCACTTGAAGATGACTGCTGTCCCGAGCTGTCCATGAGTTAGGATTCCTGCTTGCTCCCCGAAATGTTACCAGCACGGAGCAGTTGCAGCAAAAAGGAGTGAGCCCCAGTGAGCTGAAGGGGGTGTTAAAGGACCCTGAAAGCCCTTGCCCCCTTCAAGGAGCCCTGGCTGAAATGCTTTTGGACCTTATCTCTCCCTGCTCCTCTGTGCAGACAGAGGAGCTGGTGGCTGCCCCTTCTCTCTGCAGGCCACCCTGACTAACCTCCTGGTTTTTTTTTCTTATTACCACGATGTAGCCCAGGCAAGATCACATAAGAAAACAAATGCGGGGTCAGTGCTCAGTTTACTTGCGGGTTCATTAAAGCAGCAGTGTCTGGAGGCCTTCTTGCCTAAGTAATTTTATAATAGAAAACAGACTCTTGTTGCTTTCTTTTGGGCTACTATTTTTATTTGGTTGTTGTTCCTCAAGCGTTTTGGTCCTGTTTCAAAACTTGCTTCAATTAAATGAAGAGGGGTGGTTTTTTTTTTGGTGTTTTCCAGTCTAAAGGCTGTGCTACTACTGTGAAACTTCTAGGAGTCCTCTGGATTATGAAGACGGGATTGACAGGGATTTTCCTAACAAAAGTACATTAAAAAAACAATGTGTAGATTAAAAATTTGGAAGAAAATAAAAAGCCTTCCCCCTTCTCTCCCCCAGCTGAGATCTCCTGTTGCTACTTCTGGCATGCATCACATCTTTGAGGATACAGTATCATGAGAAAACTGTCACTTGGTGATGTATTAGGGTAATATATCATGAGAGCATCGTTTCTTTAGAGGATATGGGCAGTAAAAGACATGATTCTGGCCAGACAGAGCAGCAGGGGACCTTGCTGTTTTTTCTTCCCTTTTCTTTAATCTAGCCCTGTTTTTGTGTTGTACAGAAGTGAGTTTCTTCATGGGATATGACTTGTTGCAGAGTAAGTTAGGAGGCCCATTGGGCTTTTTAAACTCTTTAAGAAGTACATGGCCTCAAGGGCTGCTTTGTTCTAAGTTTTTAGAACAGGCTCAAGCCCAAAACTGGAGCATTTGCCACTGCCTAAATCTCCAGTGTAAGGGTTGAGTAAACAGACTTCAGACAGAGAAGGCAATAAAGATGCAATGACAGGTAACTATTGTTTGGATAATATATTTGTAGAGTTAGCCTATCAAAATGTGATGAAACAATATTTGTAAAGAAACCAGTCAATGCATCTCCTTTACATAAATGCCAAATAAATTCACATCAGTAGAAGAAAAAATACTATCGGTTGGTATTCAGTCTGTAATAGAAGATACAGTTATCTCCTTCAAAAACAAGGATTCTGAACTGATGGAATCCAATTTTGATGTACTGTTTTTTATTGTTTTAATGGTTTTGTTTTTCTCTCATTGGCAATGTCCGCTGGAAAATAAGGTGAGCACAGTCTGTAGGACCAGACCAGGATGGCAGTAGTTAAGAAACAAAAGTAGAGCATTTTTTAGAACACTCTCTTGATGTGTTAATTTTTGAGATGGGACAGAAAGTGACATCATGGCTTGATCTAAAATTTGTTGAATTCAAATGATTTAATAATTTATTTTAAACTTTTGGCACGATCTGCTTTCCCCTCTATTAAATTAGCTTGATACTTCATCAGGGTCATCTTTGACAATTTTGGGGGCTAGAATTTACTTAGTGTTTTCAAACCAGTTTGGTTCAGGGATGACATGAGCACACTCATTCTCCTCCAAGCCATTCCATGGAACTTGAGGAGGGCCAGCGGGGCAGCACGCTCCAGGAGCTGATGCACCCAGGGCAGCAATGCTGTTCCACATCTGCTGGCTCCAGCTGTGTGCAGGTGGCCTCCGGATCGAGCTAAGGTAGCGGAAGGTTTTATGGCCTTAAACTTCCTATTCCTTCCCTGGGAGAATGAGTTCTGCCCCATCGCCTTCAGTCAGGGTAAACCAGGCTGGGCTGGACCACGCTTTCAAGATCACTCATTTCACTCAAAATGAGTTGGGCGGTGATGGTCTGAAAAGTTTTGCTGGCTGATCTGAGTGACTGGGAACATCCAGCAAGAAGTAGATCGTAAGCCTATGGGGTTGGGTCAGTGAGCCGTAACCTTTTCCAGCAGCACAGCTACAGGTTTGCGTCCAGAGCTTCAAATCAAAAGGTATCGCCTGTGACAACTGGTTTCTGAGGCATTGGAATCAGATTTGGGTGACTGATAATTAATACAAATTCTTTGTTGATGAGGTAGAAAAAAACGTTAGTTTGTTTTTGTTGTTGTTTAAAAACACATTTAAAATTCACGGGGAATCTGTGCAGTTTAAGTGCATGCATCTCGTGAAGTGCAGAGGTGTGGTCTCCCACGAGAACCCCAGGGTGTACCCCTTCCCTGAAACCCGGCTCCTGGACTACTACGGGTAGTTTTTTGGGCTACAGTAGGGACCCGTGAGGACCGTGTCTCTTACTGCTGGAAGACCACCGTACTGTTTTGTTGACAGGTATGAGAGTTTCGCCTTTGACTTTACGGCTGCGGAACTCCAGCCCAAGGTGCCAGCTGGAGGCGGAGGCAGGGAGATGGAGAGCTGAGCAGCCTGGGTCCTGCCCTGGCTTTCTCACCGGCTTTATCTGCAGTCACGGTCATTTTGCCTGGCTGTGTCTTTGTCGCTGTCCCGGGTTGAGGTAAAACAGAAAACAATTTTCTGTCCAGTAATTTCACATCTTAGCTCGGCCTCTGCTAACTCTCTGAAATTAACGGCAGATTGTGAAGAAAACTGCTCGTTCTCAGAGTGATCAGACCAATGTTTGTGCTCCATGCCAGGGAACGGTATGCAGAGAGGCTCTTGCTTATCCTTATTGCTGTAACAACCGAGATCAGCCAGTTTTGTTATTTGCCCCATTAGAGGGTTGGAAACGGAAAAGCATAGAGGGGTCACATCTGTGGGGAGGAGCAGGCAGGAGAGGTGACCCCAAACCTGACCAACCGGGTATTCCATCCCATCTGCCCCATGCTCAGTATAAAAGCTGAGGGATCAGACGGCCAACTCTCTTCTTCAATGGCCAACATCCAAAGAGGACTCTGTCTGTTCATCTGCCTTTGATCCCGATCCGTGTGTTCCTGACTCCAGAGCTGGAACCCAGTTCCCATCCATCGCTGAGTCTGGGACTTCCCCAGTGCCTGCCGGTGATGGGACTGTCATCCTGGGAGCTCGATACGGTTTTGTATATATCGTGTCTGTCTATTTCATTATTTTCTTCTTTTTTTATTTTAATATTAATTCTTCATTGAAGTAGTTTGGTTCATGCTAAACTTCTAAATCTCCTTATCTCTTCCTCTCCTCTCCTTTTTTTTGGGGGGGAAGGGGGGGAGAAGAGCCATCTGTCAGTGTGGTTTGGGTAAATTCAGCCGAAACCACGACAGTCGCTAAGGTCACTGGCGCGGGGATGTGCTCCTCACTCGTGCTTGTGTGATGTCTGCTGTCATGGGACCCTGGTCCCAGCTGCAGCCTCAGCCGTTGCGTTAAGGCAAACACGTGTAAGAGGAAGAAAGTGCTTTCTTTTCACCACGGCGCAGTGCAGTGGGCTGCTGTCGGGGAGGGCTGGGATTGCAGCAGGCCACCGAGGTCACGTTCCTCGTGCTGGTGAACATCATTAAGCACAGCGGAAAAAAAAAATAAAATATATAAATCTGTTCATTCCATAAGGGGGTTTGAGTGATGCGTCCTGAATGACTCGCAGATACTCATGCCTTCCTCGCAGCAGTGGGGAATACCCATTTGGAGGGAAATTCCGTGTTATCTTTCAGCAGGGCCTTTGTTTTAATCTTCTTTCCTAGGGAGCGGGGAGAACTGGAATTATGAAGGGGGTGGTTGATGGTGGCTGATCACGCCACTGCAAGGAGAGCTGCAGCCTCCTCCCTGCTTGCCCTCAGAGAGGCCAGATAAGCTAAAGAGATTACAGGGATGGAGGGGATAAAGCCGAGGCTTCCATGTGCTCTGCTTGAAAAAGGAAAAGGAGTCTCCGTGGACTGAACTGGCATATGTTGTTCCTGACGAAATGCCGTCATTCGTCTCTAATGCAGTTCGTGCTGCAATCACGGTCGCGTTGTGCTGCAGGCAAGGACCTAACGCTGAGAGTACTGAAGCATGTATTTGGCTACACTCCTTTGAGATGTCCTGTTGAAACTGAAGACTTGCTCAAAATAATAGGACTTCTCTATGGGGGGTGAAGCCTATGCCTTGGTGTTTGCAGGTTTATATGGGTAAACAGAACTATCGTTTTGCAGAAAACAGGCATTGTTTCATAGGCAAATATATTTGCCCAACTTGAATTTAAAAACACACCTAGTGTGCTAAACCATTTTTATTAGCGTACCCACAAAATCTGTTTTTGCGAGGAAAAAAAAAACACCAACAGATAATTGGAGGGGAGCAAGGGAAATGAGACGTTTTTTCTCGCCTCCTTCTACAGTGGTTTGAAAACTCTGCAAGCACCTCTCCCTGGGGAGTGGTGTCTCCTCCCTGAAGTCAAATTGCGCGGCTCTTGCTCAGGTGGAGAAGTGCTGATGGCAGACAGCAGTCCCACGGTATTAGCAGGGGTGGCTTGCTTGCATCAACTCCGCCAATTAAAGGGAAGTTTGTCGATTGGGCCTGAGACGGCGAGTTCCAGGCAGGAGCGCCAAAGGAGCAAGGGTAGTATTTTCAGAAAGCGCCTCAGGATTCGTCTAGACGATGAGTTACGCGCGTGTCTGAGCCCGTTCTCAAGTTCAAGTTGGCCCGAAGTCAGGGCTGTCTGCACACAAGCCGAGGTGCAGGCGCGCGCTTGGGCGCCCGGTGCTCCCAAGCTTTGCCGAAGGACAGAGCCCACGGCCAGCGCTGGTCCTGTGGCTGGGGTGGGCTGAGGGCGACTCCGCGTCCACCTGAGGATGCTCTGGCCACGTGGGACACGTTGCAGAGAGCCAGCGGCGTGGCTGGAGAACCTGTGTCTGAGCCAGCCCTGTGCTGTGTGGTGGAGGTGTCGCCTCCGTAACTTGAGCGCACCTGTTTCATTCATTTTTAAATGGCTTTTTCTTCCTCTAAGAGAAGATAAACTTGTATGTGCCCGTTTGGAGGCTGCATCCCAAATTGCCCCCAGGGCAACTTCTGCCGTTGTTTGAAAATTGGTATTGTTTTGGGGGATGATCCCACAGGCTTCTCCTGGCAGAAATTTAACGACACTCTGAACTATCAGAGTTAGTAGTAGGAGTGAGATGAATAATGGTAAAAAATGAATGTTTTTCAGGATTAGCCATTAATTGTCATTTGTATTTCTACCTAATCTGTCCCTGTTGCTTTATTCTTTTTCACTCCACGGCCTTTTCTTTTTTGGTTAAATGAAAGTTTAAGCAACATTTTTCCTATTCGATATAGATGGTTAATAACCTCAGGGTATCAGAAATCCAGTGTCAGCCTCCTAAAAGTGTTTTCAATACATAAAAAGGGAAAAAAAAAAAAAAACAAACCCAAGGAAAAAAATCAGACCGTTACAGTAGAAGTCTAGCCCGCTAAGAACCCGCATCTGCAAGGTCTTCAGCAGCCAGGTGACAGGAGATCGGTGGGCTCGGGGTGATGGAGGCACTCCCTGGTGCAGCCCTGAAGAAATGAAACAGGCTCTGATTTTTGGGGTTGTTTTTTTTTTTTTTTTCCTCTTCCAAGCCAAATCCAGATTTGAAAAGAGCCATCCTCCTGGTGGCTGCTGTGAACGGGCAGGAGCCCAGTGGGGAACCCTGTAGAAAGTTGGCTGCAGCTTCCAAGCTGTGGTTTGGCACACGTCCTCTCCAAGACCTCTGCCAAATATTCAGATTTTTTTTTTTTAGTGGGTTTTTTTCTTTTTTCTTTTTCTTTTCCTGTTGGCATTTTATTTAACTGTACCACATGAGTTTAGGGCTGTTAGTTTGATATAGTCTGTCACCGGAATGGGCTATTTTGTGTGGGGTTCTTTGGTGGAAGGTAAAAATACAAGGTGTACATGGAAGGTGAACAAATTGCGTTGAGAGGAGGTTGTCGTAAAGGTAACAGGAGGCAGGAACGCTGGGATTAGGTCTGGTTAGTGTCTCTCTCCTGTATGGGAATTTGACATCACCTTTGCATGCCAAGCTAAAGAGACCCTTGGTTCCCACTGGCAAAGCGTGGGAGAGGGGATAAACGTGGGCACTCAACAAAACTTTTTGATCTTTCTCCAAACGCATTAAAACGTGAGTTCTCCAGCAGCCGGGCTCGGTGAGCGCAGGAGAGGAATCTGGGGCGATCCTCCGGCACTTCCCTAAATTTTCCTTTCTGAGGGAGTCTGGGATTCCAGCACGAACCTTTTGCCGAGCTGGGCGCTGACGGGGGAGCTGTGTCTGCTGCGGCAGCATCGTTCTGGATGAGCCTGACCTCTTTTAATAAAAAAACCTGAGCTGAGGTTCTCTCCCTTTCTGTCTGTGTGCCTGAGCACTAAATTAAAAAAAAAATAAAACATAAAAAATAAAAAAATCCCAGATGTGAATCTATAAACCATCTGTTTAAAATAACTATTGTGCAGGACTATAATTAAAAGTTATTTATTATGAATCTTGGGATCCTATTATGGATTTTAACTGACTCCCAGGTTTCTGATTTAGCAAACGGTTTATGTATTTATGAGCCATGTGTCTCTTCCGCACTTCTTGGTGCCAGAGTGCATGTCCTTTAAACAAAAGGAAAAAAAAAATAATCCCCTACCCTCCCATAACTTCTGGCTTCTGAATGTTGCCGTCTAAGAAGCTTTCTCTTAAGAACAGGGGAAAAAAAAAATATCAAAGTATCTGAGAGCTTTCAACAACTCCAGAGACGTTGACAACACAGATGGAGGTTTGGTAATGCAGCTCTCCTGCATGCAGCTACTTAGAGACATTTTCAGTGTATAGTTGGGACAAGTAATGAAATGTTATGATTTCTGGGGGTAGGAGGGGTCATATTTGGAAGGAAAGGGTTTGTTGCTGAAGTCCGTTTGCTCTCGCCCTCTGCTTTGCCCTTGTGAAATGGGAGGGAAGGAGGCGACAAGATCGCAACAAACAGATGGACGGCAGACGTTAAGAGCAGCGTTTTGGGCAAAAGGGAAAAAAAAGGAGAAAAAAAAAAAAAGCTCCTGATGACAATTGCTCTTTGTTTTATCTTTGTACTTTTACACCCAGTGGGCCTAGGAGACCTGGGCTGGATAATGCCTGGCTGCAATAGACTAAACAATGATTTACCAGCCCTGTTTTATCTGCTGCTCTCCTGTGATGGATCAGCATGGGACATTAACCCTTTCCTTCACATTTCCTTGCCTAGTTTTCCACCAGATGCAGCACTGAGATAAAAAACCCAGGCTTTTTGGAAAGAATTTTGCGATTAAATCCGAATAGAAGCAGAAAGAGGCGCTTGGATGTGCCTCAGAGCTGATCTCTGCATAGTACAAGAGGGATTTTGCTGTGACCAGGGCAGTGTGTTGCAGTTGTGGCTCTATTTATTGTATGTTTGTTCGGCAAAAAGCCCCAAAAGGAGCGGTGGGGGCTGCAGCCCTGGGCGGTGCCGGCTCACACCTTGGAAGGGCAGCCCAGCCCTGATGTCAGGGAGTTGGGCACCTTGGGGTGGCATCTGGAACAGCCACTGTCTGGG
Organism: Limosa lapponica baueri; assembly: GCA_002844005.1. NCBI lineage: Eukaryota > Metazoa > Chordata > Aves > Charadriiformes > Scolopacidae > Limosa > Limosa lapponica. Next base: position 549,341 of record KZ505850.1, read on the forward strand.
GCTTGCCTCTAAGACCAGCTAGAGAGGAGGAACATCAGCTTTGCAAATCCCACTCTGCTGGAGCGCTCAGCTGCCCTTCTCATGCTGGCTCTATTTAGCTGCCATACACACTCCTGTCCCTGCAGGCAGGAGGATGCAGCTTCTCCTCCAAAGGACAGAGCTGATCTTGCTCTTTTCTTTAAAAAAAAAGGGGGAGCTGGTGAGTGTGGCACCTCCTGCCCACCTTTTAGCACCATGCTGTAACAACTCACCTTTGAGAGGATGATCCAGGTTTGGTGCCCTCCATGTTCAGAGGCAATTCAAAGGTTCATCTCCTGCGTTTCCCACAAGCATCCTTGCTGTTGGGACCGGTGGCTTTTGGGAGCACGAGGAACAAGCTTTCTGCTGAAGTTGGGCCACTGAGTAGCAAGTAGTTCAAGGTCTGCTGGGATAACGAAAGGAAATATGAATTTATAGCCTACTGCTTAAGATGCCCTCCAAGGGTGGAGGACCCTTCAGTTCCCGTTGTTGCACTGCAGGCCGCTAGCGTGCTTTACGTGGAACAGCTGCTTAATGTAAAAAAAAAGCCTGGCAACAGGACATGAAAGCCCAAAATCTTCCCTCTCAGGAAAGCTCCCAGCCACTAGGCTGTGCAGCCCGGCTACGTTTTGCTTTCTCTTCCAGTTCCTTCTGTCCTGAGTTTTGGGGGTTGTGCCACCAGCGTTGCTGGTGATAAGGGAAGAAGAGTAAGATCCAAATTCAGCTGCCCCCTGGGTTGGCTCAACGGTACCAAACTTGTCATTGGCAGAGAGTATTTCTGTTTGAAGTGATTTGGGCCGAACAGGAGCCTTCTAGTTAGGAATGGTAGTTAGCAAGTAGCTCCTGTGTGAAATACATGTCTTGGGGTCATCCTTAGGAATATTTTATATTGCCAACAAGAAGCAACCACGTCAGGATGTACGTGAGAGCAGAGGGAGGCAGCCAGAGCTCGAGGGAGAGGTTGAGAAGCTGCCTGAGAAGCTAAGCGGCATGTAGACGTTTGACCCAGGAGTCTCCTGGGACCCAGGGAACCAAAATAAATAGGGTCCAAAAGAAATAGGGAACCAAAAGAAATAGATTTCTGGTCCCTCTCCCTGACATTTGTAATAATGTTTCCTCCCTTTGAAGAGGGAGTGCGATGGGTAGCTGCCTGCTGCACCCCTTGATGTGGGTCCTACCCAGCTAGGTTGGCCCAGAAGAGCCCAGTGCATCCCATGGAGGTCCACGATGGATGCTGCCGCTGGGTAAACCACGCTCTCCAAAGGAACATACTCCAAGCTGGATTCTGCCCTTCCTTCAAACGCGCTTTCACCATCCAGAAGATTTTCCCACAGATAAGGGTAACAGGGCTGCTCGGCTCATTAAATCTTTCCTCCAGCAAACTCTCAGCAGAGCTTAGCAGAGCCCTCTGAAATACAGACTGGGCGTAGTCGATTTGGTGAACTTGATTCTGCCGCCCTTCCCCAGGCGGCCGAAGCCCGGGGGGAGGCACAGCGTTCACCTAAAGGGAATTGGGGGTTCACCCCGCGCCCCGAGGAGCCGCCGCGGAGCCAGTTGCCCTGCTGTGCTGTGGCTGCTTTGTGCCAGCCCAGAGCTACGGACGTGCCGTAAATTCAGTAAATTAACCTGCCAGTTCAATTGCACTTATGGTTGGTCGGCAGCGCCGGAGGGATGAACCAGCGACCTGGCTCTTCCCGGCAGCCGTTCGCGTCGCCGCAGCCGGGCTCTAGCGCCTGACTCTCACCTGCTGATTTCACACCGGGCTTGGGGAGAGCGATTCCTCATTCACACTGATAAGACTGAAGTGCCTTTATAGCTCCCATCGGATCAGGCAGCCGCTTTGAAGAAAATAAACCCCTGATTTTAGACAAAGAGCTGGAGTGTAATAAAAGCTGCATGTTACCCTTCACAGGCACCTTTCATAAGGCCACAGGGAGCAAAAGGCTGGAAAGCGCAGTTTCTTTTCCTTTAGTTTTATGATTTACATTTTTCTAGCCCTTTGATTTTTTGGTCTCTAATTAAGTCATAAGATGGAGTGAGGTGGGTGCTTGCGTCTAGTAAATGGCCACCTGTGTCACTTAATGAACTGAGCTACTAATTATAGGTGGAGGTCACTTCAGAGGGCTACTTTCAGTCAGGAATTTCAAGTAGCAAAATTTTACTGGAAGAAACCCCCAAAGTATTTGTTTTCTGCCCTTGTTTAAAGGCAGAGAAAACCAGAAGGGTTTACACCACAAGGCCTGTAGCCAGGCTACAAATGGAGTATTTTTCCTGCCCGTTGCCTCACGTCCTCCACTGACGTTTCTTAACGTGGTCCATGTGCTCGTTGGCCTTGGCCATCACTGGCTCTTTGCCAGAGAGGGGTGACACTTATAATGTGCTGTGATTCCTCCTGCTTGTGTTGTTTCATCAATTCTCAGCATTTTGGGGAGAAAGATTAATTACGTTTGTCTCTTTTCTAGTATAGTGTATGGTAGGCTCTTTTGAAGACCCTCTGGGTCACTAGGTAATGCTGCCAGCTAAAAACGGGGGGCATCTCAAGACCCTGAGGGTATTTTAACAAGTGCGACGTGTAGCTAGTTGTTCATTTAAGGAAAGTGGATTTCTTTAGCAGGGCACGTTTTCTGTGCTCTGATGGGTAACGGTTATGAAATACTAAGTAGAGTTTAAACACCCTTTACTTGAGTTCCTGGGTAATTCAGAGACTGTCCACTGCCTTCCTTTAAGGGTAGAAAAGTGTTTTGAATTACAGGGATCTCTCCTGAAGCAAGACAGCAGATTTCTAGCCCCACCTTTTATTTTCCGAGTTGCAAGAAATGGAGCCGTGGATTTGGTTTGCTTCCAATAACTTTTATCTGTTTTATTATTGTTTTTTTTCCAGAACAAGGAAGTGACATGCAAAAGAGAGAAGTGTCCGATGCTCTCCAAAGACTGTGCTCTCGTCATTAAGCAGAGAGGAGCTTGCTGTGAGCGTTGCAAAGGTGCGGTTCCCTTCCTGTTCTTTGACTCTTTTCCAAGCGTTATCAGTTCAAACGTACGTTGCCAGAGACAGGCCAAAGTAGAGAGCTTCTCAGCTGGGACTTGGCTGTCACCAGAGGCTTGAAAAGGGCAATAACAAGAAGAAAATCAGTATGTTTACAAAGCTGGTGGGGATGCGTGAATTCACATATTTGTCCTGTAATTACAGCTCTTGCACAGTGACAATCCTTTAGAAGTACGTCTTTATTGTACTTCATTGCTGTGTTGTCTGTCTTTTGAGAGAGATCTTCTGTTCTGACTTTATCAGAAATATTTTAGGTCAACAGCAATTTTCTAGTAGTCACCGGTCAGTAGGAATTCCTTAAATTTTTGTGTGGTTGAACAGAATAGGAATAATGCTTCTGAGTAATAAAAAGCAGAGTAATCATCCATGACTATTTTTATTTCTTCCCATACTAGAAACAAACCAACCAAATTCCATTCATTTTACTAAATATTTTCTGATTAAAATAATAATATTGTGGACATTTTTATTAAAGCCAAAATGTGCAACAATCTGAACATTGTACATTTATTTATTGACCAACATTGCATCTTCCAAACTCTTTAGAAGGACATAATTATCAACTATAAAAAAATTAATAAAGGAATTGTGTAAGCCTGCATGGTATGTAACTACCATGCTTATCCACATGAAAAATGTCCAAGTAGATGAAGTTGAAAAGTAGTCTTATTTTATATCTATGCAGTAAGTAATATGCTCTAAAACACTAATTTTGCTGAGGGACTGCTGACGCAATCAACGAGGCGGAGAATGTCAGATCCAGACAGCTTTACTTTTCTTTATTTTTTCTCTGTTTTAATTCCCCAGCAGTAATAGAGTGGCTTTGGGAGGGAGATAGGGTAGGATAAATTGTTGGGAAATGCAAGCGTTTATTGCCTTCCCAGAGGAAATACAAATACAGGAAAACAGATCACACTGCAATTCAGACAGAAGAGACATAGGATGGATATTTGTTTTTCCTGGACGGTTGCAGAAGTGTGTTAGCTGCTGTACTCACGGTTTGCTGCTGTGTTGCAACTTTGGAATAGATTTGGCAAGCCCCAATTTGAGGATTTGTCTAGAAGTCTGACACTTAAAAGAAAAGGAAATTGAGTGGGAAAAAAAGATTTAAACCATTACTGAAAGAGTAAGCATTTGTAGTTACAAGTTTTACATAAATTAAATATATTTTATTTCTGTTATCAAATTGTGTCTAGTTTCAGCTTTATAGCAAAAGATACCTGAACATTGGTTTGATTAGGCTGGAGATTGCTTCTCCATTTTAATAAAGGAATGCATTGTTGCTCAATTGCATGAAAATTTTACACATATATATATGCATATGTGCATGTATGCGTACAAAAAAATTCTGCCTTAAAGAATATTAATGTTTCAAATGATGATACAGATATTAGTATGGGCTATTATAATTAGATGGATTTTTAATTCAGGCTCCTTGTAAGATGCTCTGTTGGGGTGAGTTCCTGTGGAACATTATGAATAAGCTTGAACCTGGCATCTGCAGATTGGTATGCTTGGCACATCTAACACAAAAATTAATAGAAACTGTTCAAAAATAGAATAAGGAAGCACCTAGATAATTGCAACATAAGGGAGAAAAGTTATATCTTATAAAAATGGTAGTAATTTGAATTTATCTTAAGTATATGAGAGAGACCTCCAATTGATGTTGTCTTCCCGCATTTCTAATATGCATCCGATGAGATCCCTCATCAAAAACTACTAAAGAAACTAGTGGTTTTTAGAGAAACTTTTCTCACCAATGAATAACTAACGTGTGGTGACAAAGAATGGTTATTTAAACAATGGAAAAATGTGACTTATCAATGATGTTCTCAAAAATGATCTAGAAAAGGGACACAAAGCTTGCTGCTAATGACCTGATCTCTCTAAAGGAGGAGGGCTGCCTGCAAGGGGTTGCAGAAGGTTCTTGAGCCACTGAAAAACTGATGACAAAATGGCAAAGGAGGTTAATGTGGCTGAGAATAAATGAGTGCATGCAGGACGAAACAGTCTGAACAGTACAAATATAATTCTGGGCTCTGAGTTGACAATAACCTACTGACAACTGTTTCTTGGTGTTATAAAAGACACTTCTGTAGCAGCATCAGGTCAACCCCTCAGTAACTCTCCAAAGGGAAAACTGAATTTGGGGTTCATCCAAGATGGCAATTTCTATGTGCTTAAGATGCAAGAACTGCTTTAAATTTCAGGTGTTTTTTTTTTAAAAAAAAAGGCTCTTGAGGGTTTAATTTTCAAAGTAAATGTGAAGTTTCTGAGTAAGTTTTACTGCTGTTTCTGAAAGGTAAAGCTAAATACGCACCTGTATAACTATGGCAGTCCAGACACCACAGATAGGACAAGAGGAAATGTGTGCAAACTTGAATATAAGAAGTTCAACCTAAACATGAGGAGGAACTTCTTTACTGTGAGGGTGGCAGAGCCCTGGAAGAGGCTGCCCAGAGAGGTGGTGGAGTCTCTTTCTCTGGAGACATTCAAACCCCTCCTGGACACGTTCCTGTGCAACCTGCTCTGGGTGGACCTGCTTTGGTAGGGGGTTGGACTAGATGATCTCCAGAGGTCCCTTCCAACCCCATATCATTCTGTGATTCTGTGATTGTCACCAGGTTGTTCAGGTGCCATGGGAAGAGGATGATGGAGCCCTTTCTACCCCCGGGGAGGCTGTTTCCTCTCCTGCTGCACTGAATGCTGCTGAAGCTCCTGCTCCGTTCTGTGCAAAACCCCAAACGAGTGTGTGGGGTGGACGATTTGGGGAATCAAGGGTGCAAACGCCAGCCTGGCTGTGTAACACTTCAGCTGCCCCTCTTTGGTGTCCCAGCAGGTCCCCGGCACTGCCGGCACAGAGCTCAGCTGCAGCCAAAACTTGTTCTCAGTTACTATTTTGTCAAGCTGCCAGAGTGCCCACAGGGAATTCAAGCAGGAAAAGGGAAACAGGGATTTTTTTTTTAAATTATTTTTTTTTTTTTCTGCTTGCATTTCATTTCATCTAAACTCGAACAAAATGTTACGAAGAAAAGACATCAGAACCTGATGGCTTTTTTTTTTTTTTTTCTTGGATTCATTCCTGAAGCCTAGAAAAGCTTAATCAGGCCTTATGGGCTCTTGCCAGCTCCCTTTGATAGCTTCATGTCTTCCTTCCTACCTTGTGAAGGAATGAATGAATGAATGAATGAATGCACGGCTGCTGTCATTTGAGTCCAACGTCAAGACCAAAGGATATGTTTCAAGAATTTGCTTGTGTAGAGGAAGGAAACCACCAGTCGTTGGTGACGTTGCTGCCAGGATATTTTATTTTCTTACCAGGAGTGACAGAGGACTGGGTACGTAGGCCCAGTATCTCTGATAGCAAAGAAGTAGGCTGAAACAAAGAAATGCCTGTGAAGGCTGAACTCTTGTGTTTAGATCTCTGCCTGCAGGAGAAACTGAGTTGTTGGTAGAGAACTTTTCCTGCAAACGGTTGTGTGCTGAGCATCTCTCCCTTGCTTCTGTTTGGGTATTTGTATGCTACTTAATTTCTTAATTTCTTCTTAATTTGTATGCTACTAGGTAATTTCTAGTTTTTTTTTCCTTTTTCTTAATCATAGAACTGTCTAGGTTGGAAGGGACCTTTAAGATCATCTAGTCCAACCATCAACCTAACTCTGATAAAAAAACCAAACAAAACCATACCAAAAAAACCCCCACATCACCAAACCATGTCTCTAAGCTCTATGTCAACCCGTCTTTTGAAAACCTCCAGGCATGGTGCCTCAACCAGTGAACAAATAATAACAAATAACAATAATAATAATACACAACAGTAATAAACAAATAATAACAAATAACCAAAGAAGTAAGAAACAGCAGCAATATAACTTTTGCAATCAGAAAATTCACTGTGGTGGCAACAGCATGTTATCCCTGACGTATTCAGAGATTTAGCTTTACTGAAGATTTTAATCCTACCAATGTGTTTTAACACTATTTTTGACTTCAGGCTCGTAGGACCTTGGATAGTAAAGTCGGTGGAGCAAGGCCCTCCTTTGCTGTGTGTTTGTGCAAAGCCTGGAACGCAGAAATGTGGGCCCGTGGCTGTGGCTCCCCGCTGCAAGGAGAATGCGAACAACTAAGTATAGTAGTGAAAACTTTCAGTGAGATTATTCTTCTGGCAGATACTTATTGCAGTGTATGAAAAATACTATATACCTTTAGCATACTATTCATTTTGAAAATATTAAAAAATTAAGCCCTCTTATTACTTCAGCGTAGGATAAATAGGGCACTTTTCATCTCTCGTTTTATTTAATATATTTAATGAAAACATACGAGATCGTTGAGATTATAGAAATAGATTTGGCAGCATTTTCTTATTTAGTTGGATGGAGACCTGTCACTTGGATTTAGAGCTCTCTACACCTCTAATAATAAGTTATTTGCTCTCTGAATAAGCGGTAATACCAGCTCAGGGCTGCATAAAGTTTGCATTTCTAAAATTGTGTACCCTATTCTACTCTTTTATCCTAAGAATTTGAATCTTCCATGGATGTGCAAAGACAAAAATTGGTGGGAATTTTTTACAACTGATATGATTTGTTGTTCTGAAGGTTCTTTCACTTCCCATGAGCAATTTTGCTTTTCTGCCCTTGTAAGCTTTTGAAAGCTACTGTGGGGAGGGTTTTTTGTGCTTTTGGGGTTTTTTTTGTTTTTTATTTTTTTAAATTAATTAATGATCTTAGAGGTTCACATGCTGTGCTCCATTGATCTGGAGTCTACCAGAGAATGGAATCACAGCCCGGGCAACAGCAGCACTGGTTCCCCTGAATATTGGATATCCAAAGCTATCGTAGTTAATTGTGCATTTCTTGGAAAGGATATCAAATATTATGGTTGAGGATTGCAGCCAATTTCAACTATTAGAGCTGGCTTGCAAAGGAAGCTAGAGGGAGGTTATGAGTTTATCAGTGTTCTGGCTACTCTACTGATGCCCTGCGGGAGCCATACGTACATTTGGCACTTTGTTTGCCTGTGGACACCCCTAGTATGAGATACCTGATACTAGTTTGGTGCCCTGCTGTAAAGGGGGGGTTGGGATGTGTGGGGGGCCCTGATGGGGCACTATAACTTGCAGCCCATCCTCACATGTCTTAAGGCAAGCTTTCAGAGGCAAGGCTGCAACCTAATACATGGATGGAGGGATAATAGGCTGGGAAGATAATAATATATTTTCTTACTAAAGTGTTTTTCACCCTGATCTGAATAATCTAGTCCTGGTATCTGAGAGAGACTGGTTATGGAAAGGAATGGTTTGAGGACATAATCAAGTCTAATTTTTCTCTCAGCCTTTACTTCACTGCCTCTCAGTCTCTTGGTAGTGTGCTCCAGCTCTGTTTCTTGAGGCTGGAGGTACAGGTTCATCTCAACGTTCATTCATTTCTAGCTTTGTATTTCGAGTAAAGGACGGGACTTTGAATCAGTAACGTGTAGCTGCTAAGGATAGTATCATCCAGTGTCATCATGGTGTCAGCTTTGGTTACTTCTGGTCTCTATCTCTCCAACAAGTCTTTTGAGTTAACTCTTTTTACAAAGGTCTTGGCACATGCATTTCATATCCCTTGAATATCTGCTGTATGTTATCGTATTCAGTAGTGCTTCAAATTTCAGATTTTCTTGATACCTTGAGTACTATAATTCTTCATTTGCCTCAGAAAATTTTATGAACTGTCTTGTCATAAATACTTTTGCAGTCAAACATCAGTTACCTAGACTTTTACAACCAGAGAGAAGTTGTTCAGGACTCTTGCATCAGAAAAGAGCGCGAGAGTTCTGTGGCGATACGTGGCTGCTCTTGCACCTTGTGTGTGGACATTGTAAAAGGAAATGGAAGGTCAGGATGGAGGCTTTACACAACATTCACGTGTAACATTTGTCTGGAACAACACGGGAAACACTTTAATACACTTAAGACTGGAATAAGAATTTCTTACGCTGTTTGACTTTGAAGCTCTAAGTTGTACGGATCATGAATTATTTTGCTGGTGTAAGGAAATTGTGTGTAAATGGCAAATAATTGTATCACTGAGCAACAGCATTCATGATACTCATCGCATCCATGAGAGGTCACAGCTCTCCAGTTGCCAGTCTTGGCAAGCACATCGAGTGTCAGCGCAGGAAACAATGGCAGCTCTAACTACATGGCATTTTGGAGCATGAGGTTCTTACGGACTTCCCAACACTCCCCCTAAACATACTGTTGAAACACAAAACAAGGTGAAATTCAGTTGCAGTGGGGTGCAGGGGCAAAACCAAAGCACCAGGAGGAGCTGATGTCTTTGTTCCTCCTAGCTCAGTGAACGTGAGCTACTTCGCATCACGTGCCCATGAACTGTGTGGTCCCACCACAGCTCACTCCACGGCCGCTTCACTCTGCTCTATCGCATGCACTTTATATGGCCCCTGCGGCTCCCGTCCCTTGGGAATTGCAATTGTGGTGGCTCAGCTGCAGATAGGTTTGATTTTACTCAGTTACAGAGGAAGGAGTTGCATTTTCAGTGTTTGGAGTTAGACTTAATAAGCATGGGAGATTCTGTATATGTTTTCATGCTTCTGTGTTGCCAAATGAAGACCAGGGTTACCCAATAGGAAGTTCGATTTTCTAGTAGCTGTCAATGGCTTCACCATCTTTAAAACACATGAAAATCTATTTCATAATAGGTGTACGTGTGATTCACAGTTCTCTTATTTTGGCCAATGGATTTCATGCCAGGGAAACACTGCAGAATGTGCAAGTTATTGGTTTTGGAGTTTTCTGGGGGGTGGGTTGGTTGGTTGGGGGTTTTTTTTTGTTTCTTTGATTTTTTTTTTTGCTCCTTTGGTTTTTTATTTTGCTAGAACTGGTATTTAGTGTTAGCATGCCTGGATGCTTCCCTGAGGATTAATTTATCAAAGGCTAACTCAAACATGTCTTCTGACTGCTTTCATTTCCCTAATGTTTATTTTCCATGCAATAGAGAGGTTACTTTTTTAAATAGAAAGTGGAGGGAAAGCAAGAAAAAGACTTAACAGGAGAAGAAAGATGCTGAAGAAATGAGGGGTGGGGAGTTAGTCTATTGTGCGCCAATCTATCACTTTCTCCTGGGAGAATACGGAAATGACTTGTCTATAAAATTCTCATTAGCCTAAAATAAGCAAAAATCTCTTCTGGAATCTTTTTAGGCAATGTCAAATTGAGTAATAAAGGCTTGCTTTTAATGAACTCCTGAAGACACTGCTTGAGCTTTAGCACTACTAAATTGTCTCTTACAGTCAATTTCTCTGTCTTATGATGTGCTGGGGTGTCTGGGGAAGCAAACAAAAAGGGTCATTTAACAATGTTACTGGATTTGGAAGGACAGATGGCTTCCGGATTGTCAACTTGTCCACCTGCCAATAACAAAATCTGCTATAATTTTCTGCTTTTGTTATTCCATTTCAGTTCCGTATGAGGATGCTTGTTTTGGAATTAAATTGCTCTCCTGCAAATTAAATCAGCCAAAGGTTAGTTTATTATGTTTGAAACTGAGGTGCTCAAGTTGTGCCTCGTGCAGGGCATGCACAAGGTTGAAACAGAGCAGCTAAATTAGCAGGGATTTAACTATTTTATCGTCATTTTTTTTTGTGCAGGAATGACTTAAGTCTAGAGGATCACTTTGCCTTTATGAGGTGACTAGAAGTTAATTAGCAGTTTCCACTGCATATATAACAATTGACCAACTTCAAAGGATTCATTGGTTTGGTTTGATTCAGATAAGCAACTTTCAGCTTCTGTGTTTATCCAGGACTTATCTGAACTATTTGGGTTGAAGTAGGTAATAGGAACAAAACCTATAACTAACTGAAAGTTAATATTTTACATTAATAAAACACCAGCTATTCTTAAAGAAAGAAGCAAGAAAGACTGAAAAATTAGGACACACTCCTTGACTGATATGAATCACCTTAGCTGCATTAAAATTGATACAGACCATTGACATTTAACTTACTTCCATAGGTGGAATCCTAAAAGTTTTCCTTATGGGGTCTATGTCACAGGATCAAATTTACCTATTAATGCAGAATCTGTTACTTTTCATGTACTTAAAACATTCTCAGGCTTTTCAGGTTCACCTCTTGAAAAAACTCCCCTGTAACCCTTTATTTTAAAGTTTTGTTTTAAGTATGCATTGAGGTAGAATTAAGTGGATGGTATTTAAGTGATTGTGATTCTCTATTTATTCTTTTCTACTGCTCTCCCTTTCAAATGGTGGGTGGAGACAGTAAGTTAATGTAATATTTCCAAAGGGAATTAAAATCACTTTTAGGCACCTGAAGTATGTTCAGCCATACTCGGTTGTGGAGATTGGCATCGGGGACTTTGCTGATGCCCTTGGACATGAGATACTCAGTGGCCGCTACTTTCCAAGCCAAATGTGGTGGACCTTGAACCATGGATGAGCTAGAATGGCTCGACTGAGTTGGCACGTGAAGGCAGGTGGGTTTCAACTCAGCTGAGTTTAGGTGAGAGTCATAAACTTCCATGCTGTGAATAGGTGGGCTAGGGAAGTCCGGGTATATGTTTGCAAGTGTCAGCTGAGAGATTTGTGCACTGAAAATGTGGTTCAGAAAAACTAGCCGGTGTGTGGGCTTTGTTTCTTTCTGCTTTTGAAGAGTGAGTGGTGGGTGTAGCTCTGGGGCATACAAAGGGCAGAGTGTCAGGGCACAGCTCTGGTTAGAGACAGGTCAAAATCTCACTTGGAGGTTGAAAAACACTTCCTTTCTTTCCCTGTCTTCAGTTTGCCAGACCTTCAGCCTCCCCCCCATCTTTGCCCGAGCCTGCCTGTGTTACTGGCTAACTCGCCCCTTCCTTCATTCCGTTTTCTTCAGCTGAGCAGTTGATGAAATCCAGCTCCCACCGTGCCTCCATGCTGGTGCTTGCACGATGCTGCTCTGACTCCCTTATTCAACCTGCTGGCCTGTGCCAAAGCTGGGCAATGGTCTCAGTATGTCCAACGCTTCTGCAGACTTTTCCATCCTGGTCTCCATTTCTGAATTTCCCTTTTGCTGCCTGCAGGCTCTCCCTGCCATAGTTGCTTCTGGTATGCCCTCTGCCAGCATCACCTCTTGGCGACAGAAGTGGCTCCAGGGCAGATGGAGTTCGGTTTCCCCCTTGCTCCTTTCCCCAAGGAAAATGTCTGGTGCCGTGGGGCAGAGGGTTTTGCGGCAGAGCTTGGATATGTGCTTCAATCAAGAGCTCTGTGACTGCATGGATTAGATGGAGCCACTTTCCGTCTTTCTCAGCCAGAGAATTGGTTTGATCCTTGAACTAAAAATCTCAGTTTAATATGCACATCTGTACATGCAGATTAGCCCAGGGTCATTAGCTTTCTCACAGAGAAGACTTCAAATTAAAGAACATAATTGGTGAGCAAATATGCAAGGTATTTTGCAGTCAGTGGCAGTTTCCAATCTGGCCTTTGGTTCTGCGTGGTGCTGAAGACACCAGGCCCGTCCAATAAAAATCACATAAAGATATTTAACAATACAGCGTGTTCCATCCTGAGAGTCAAGCGTATGTACAAACTCTTTCTCAGACTGGGACCAGTATGGCCTGGGTTCCCTCAACTTGAGGACACCAAAACGTGTTGGGCAGGCTCTGCTATTCATCAGAATCTGCAGTGGGCAGTAAGTAGAGACTGTGCTACTGTGTTTTTCAGAATGGGACTTCAAAATACTTAAAAGGAGTATAGGGCTTCACGTTCCTCTTCTGATACATTGCCCTGCATGTGTAAGAGCTCACGCAGAACTTTATTGATATGCTGATAATCTGAACTCTTTTTTTATTATTCAACAATGCTACGTAGAGACTTTGCTACTTAAAAAACCTAAGATTCAGCTGTATACTTTGTACCTTTCAGTATTTGTCAAAGTTTAAATTATCACAGCTAGCTCTTAGACTACTGATCACCTCTCAAAAACATACCTGTTCAGCTTAGGTAAGTGAACGGCCACAGCATCTGCAGATTTCTCCTGTGTTGCCCTGTACTGAGCCTGGAAAAATGTCTGAGTACTGCAGATCCTGAAGTACAAGCCTTCTGTTGGTTAAGATCTTAAATGGAAGCAGTTAACACATTTGTAAATGATCACCGTATATCAGGTTTCCTTTAAACGTTGGGGTTGAATATAAAATGGATTTTGTGGATATTTTAAGTTCCTCGGCTGTGACCCTCAAGTTTTCTTATCCAGTGGGCTCAAAGATTTGCTGGTGTAGGGCTGATAACTTGCCTTTAATTTCAGAAGGTCATAAAAAGTAGTCCAAAGCTAGTCCAAAGCAAAGAGGTGGGGTATGGGAAGGGAATGGTGTCATGGGCATTGTTTGACTGATTGTAGTTTTGTGCTTGGTGACTCTACGTATATGTCGGGTTTCAAAGGCTCTGGCAAGACTCCTGGTGGTTTCTTGGGCTCTTTGATCAAGCTCATTTTGAGTAAAATAGACTGGGGGAAAAAACCCTCAGAACAGTAAATGGAAAAGGGGCATTTTTCCTGCAGAAAATGGGCTATGTGTTACTTCTAAAATTTTTTTTTTCATAATCACTTTAGGTTTCCAAAGAATTAATTTTTAATTGAAACAATTCTGCATTAATAAACTAACTCTTTTAAAACAAATATTTCCACTTAATATATCTTTTCTACTTTTGATTTTCTGGTTAGTTATTTTATTCTTTTCTTTGTATTCCTTTTTGGTTTTCCCTTTTGCGAAATACCAGAAACCGGTGAAGGAGTGGGAAGGGAAACTAGTAGGAACATGTAATGAAAAATGTGAAAATTAACGTCTTTTTTTTTTCAAACGGCTCAATGAAACTTCATTTTGCACAAAAACCTGCATGCTGATCCCGTGCACAGGCAAACTAACCTATTTTACGTTAACAAGGTTGCCATATAACACACAAAGATGTATAAAGTTTTTTATATATAAAAAAAAGACATAAAGTTTGGCGTCCCAAACCCTGTGAGACTCCAAAATGTCCCCACTCAGAGATTCACCACCCACACAGAAGAGCCTGATGGCTTTTAATTTATGTGGATGTTGAACCCTTCTGTTATGAAAGTGAAAAGGTATAAAGGAGCCAGCAATGTGCGCTGGCAGCCCAGAAAGCCAACCGCATCCTGGGCGGCATCAGGAGAAGCGTGGCCAGCAGGTGGTGATTCTGCCCCTCTGCTCTGGTGAGACCCCACCTGGAGTACTGTGTCCAGCTTTGGAGTCCTCAGCACAGGAAGGACATGGACCTGTTGGAACAGGTCCAGCGAAGGGCCACGAAGATGCTCAGAGGGCTGGAGCACCTCTCCTGTAAATACAGGCTGAGAGAGTTGGGGTTGTTCAGTCTGGAGAAGAGAAGGCTCCGGGGAGACCTTATAGCGGCCTTCCAGTACCTGAAGGGGCTACAGGAGAGATGGGGAGGGACTCTTGATCAAGGAGTGGAGCCATAGGACAAGGGGTAATGGTTTTAAACTGAAAGAGGGTAGGTTATCTCCCTAGATATTAGGGAGAAATTCTTTGCTGTGAGGGTGGTGAGACACTAGAAAAGGTTGCCCAGGGAAACTGTGGCTGCCCCATCCCTGGAGGGGTTCAAGGCCAGGCTGGATGGGGCTTTGAGCAACCTGGTCTGGT
>KZ505850.1:564091-583586 GCA_002844005.1 Limosa lapponica baueri
GGGTTCAAGGCCAGGCTGGATGGGGCTTTGAGCAACCTGGTCTGGTGGGAGGTGTCCCTGCCCAGGGCAGGGGGGTTGGAACTGGATGATCTTTAAGGTCCCTTCCAACTCTGACCATTTTATCATTCTATGATTCTATGATCTGCAGCAGCTGAAGAGCTCTCCCGGGGGTTTCGGTTAATAGATGAGGATAGCGTGGCCAGGCTGGATGATGAAAGTTTCCAGCTTTTCTCTTAGTCTCTCTCCTCCCTCTCCTCTCTCCAGTACATGGGTGGCTGAGCTCCTCCTGAATGAGGAGGAGCAGAATAGCCACCGACATCCATTTGTAAGTAAATTGTCACTGATTTAGGTTGGTCTTGAATGGTCATAGTTTGTAAGGAGTTTGGCCAGTCACTCGCCAGGAGCAGACATCTGGGGGATGTTGCTGTCAGCCCTCCCAGGGCATGATCCCTCCTGTCAGTCCCAGCTCTCAGCTCTACCTCTTCTGTTAACCCAGGGGGCAGGATGGGATGCATTGACAATGCTGCTCTGTGAGACTCCTCAGCAGCCTACCATGGGATCGTTATGTTCTGCCAGACTGACGTGCTCCTGTCTCTTCTAGATTGCAGTTTTGGAGGAAACACGTACAACAGCTCTATGAAATGGCACCTCCCTAGCAACCCCTGCGTTACATACCAGTGCCAGGTAAGGACTTCATCAGCATCGTGCTAATGGAGTTGCAAGCTTTCCCCCTGAAATTCTGAGCCTTTTTTATCCAGTCCAAATAAGCTGAAGTGTTTTATACCCAAAGCACAATATGGGCTTTGCATTTAAAGTCATTTAAATCCACTCACCTGTGGCCAGCTATAAGCAAACATTCAGCAGGATGGGTTTTATACGATTTGATTACCATGATACCCAAACATTGCTGGAGGAGAGGTACACAGCCGTGCCACTTCCTGCTGTCTTGACTTTAAAATAAGTGAAAAAAATAATTTTTTTTTTTTTTCGGCATGCTAAGCCTTTTGGGAGATACAAATTACTGTTGTATTAATTGGACACTTTTGTGTGTAATTGTCCATGGGTTCTACCCAGGATGTTCTTTAAGAGAAACCCACAACCAATTCTTCTTTCCCTGGGCTCCTGCATTGTTAACACAGTGGTATTTTTGGTAGCTTGCCTATCTGCAACCATAACGTTCGTAAGATTGTCCATTTTCCAGCACGAAGCAAGTAGTTATGTAGCTCAATAGATCTGCAGTTTTTACGGATAAATTGATCTAGTTTTAAGAATAACACTCAGGCAGCTACTAAGAATCACAGCTGTTGGAAAGAGGAATGATTCTGAATGAGGAATGAGGCTGAGGAGCTCCTACAAATAGGAAAAAAGGGTTTAAAGATTTTTCCCTTTTTCTGTGATACTTCTGCTCTCCAAATCCCACCCATGTTTTTAAAGACAAGTGCCCTGAGAAGAACGGAGTGGGAGCAGCAGTATTCTGTATCCTTGCACTTAATGAAAAAATACTCGCAGCTTGAATTTAGATACTCTGATCACTACTAGCGAACTGAAATGAGCAATTTCTTATTATCTTTTTCAGTGTCTAAGTCCAAAAGTGGGTGATCCTGTTTACGCTAGACCCAGACATTTACAAAGCAGGCTTCCCTTTCCCCCAAATGCAGGCGGCAAAAAGAAGTAGCAGCCTTTTGTGCACAGATCCTCACACCCAGATTTGTTCAGGAGGACTCTTGGCTTCTCCAACAAGAAGTACAGGAAATGTTAATTTACTAATACTTATTAGGCAAAGCATCAAAGATAAGCGTCTCCCCTTTACAGAAGAAGATGCTTTTATCTCCTTTTAAGTGTTTTTTTTTTCTTCAAGGGGAGAGGGAAGAGAATGCCTCGTGTCTGGCCTGTTTTCATCAGACTTGCATGGCAGATTACTGAGGCTCAAGATTCCTGATAAAGCAGGATTCCTTTTCCTAAGGAGGTGTTTGATTTCCTACCTGATGCATTTTAAGGCAAATATCGTGTCTGGAGTCAGGGAGACTCAAGTGGATCTTTTGACTGTGAATTAACCTGAATCCTGATACCAGGCAGCAGGCAGAGAAAGAAAAGGGGTTTTGAAATCCAGTGCTGTGCAGCATGTGTCCTGCTTTAATTGTACCGCTACTAATTGCGGATTTTTGCTTGTTAAAGCAACCACAGTGCTGACAATGAACATACGTGATCTGCTTCTTTTTCAGGAAGGAGTGATAGTGGAGTCAGAGGTACAGTGCGTTGTTCATTGCAAAAACCCTTCCAGACTCGTGGGAATGTGTTGTCCTGTGTGCCCAGGTGAGATTTCACGGGAAGGTGCTGTTCCACACGTGCAACTGGATTTCTAGTGATAAGCGTCGTTACCTGGGAGGGTGCCTCTAACTTCTCCATTACACTTGACAAGTTACTAGGATGCGGGCAGTGGCTCGCGACGCACTAAATGACACAAGAAGAGCATGCTTAATGTTTTTTTTTAGTAGAGGACATGTAGACCAGGGAATGCATAGGCAATTGCCTGTGACAATACTCACGTCTGTATTTACGGAATTTTTCAGAGGGTCTGTCAGCTGGGTTTGCCTTGCTGGTGACTGAGGTTTTGTTAGGAGGGGAAGAGTAAGAGTAATCCTAAAAAGGAGGCTCACTTTTTGAAGGGGAGCGGGAATAGGTCGCCTTTGTGAAGCACGGGGCCATATTAACGTGATTTTATAGGCTAATTTGATTTTAATAGAGGTTTTATAGGTAAGCACTGCTCCAGTAGTGATCTAATGGGTTGATTAAATTCTAATTAGTTAAAATTTCTGCCAACATCTAATATAAACTCAGGGAGCAAAAATGAGTGGTGAAAAGCAAACAGCTTAGAGAAGTGTTTCAAAGCCACTTTTAATGGAAGGCCTGACTTAGCCTTGACTTCTTTGGTGCAAATTCATCTGCTGTGGAAGGATGCTTTCTTTCATATTTGGGGGTTCTCAAGGCCTTTGTAAAGCCATTGGAAGTGATTTGTATCAGCGAGGGTGGTACCATTTACTTTTCATATTGTTCTGTGGTGCAGGGTGTTACAGAGAAAAGGCAGCATGCTATCTTCAGCTAAACCTACTCAAAATGCTCTTTTCCAGGTTGTATATTTGAAGGGAGACATTACAATGAAGGAGAAGAATTTAGGCCTGAAGGAAATAAATGTACCAAGTGCTCTTGTATTGTAAGTATTTGCCTTTTGGCACTGTGTCTCCCTGTATGAACTTCAAAAGGCACGTTATTATTGCCATAACAAAGCAAAAAGTATAAGGAATTCAAAACTACGATGCATTCTTCTCTTGGCGTTCAAGTTCCTATTGAAGATTTTACTGCACTAATATATTATATCACTCACATTCTCTGTTCATCGTCTTTTTTGTGACCTCACGCTGTGTGCAGATAGAGCAGGATACTTGGGAGAGGTTTGATGTGCTAAATTATTGATGCTTTGCTTGTTTGGGGTTTTTTTGTGATGGGATCACGCAGGAGGAGACAAAAAGCTTTTGGGGTTTCATCTATTGATCAACATTTATTAGATGTTTCCTTAAACTGATCTTTTGCAGGGATTTCTCTCACCTGTACGTGGCAAGGGCCTTTGCTCTGAATTACTGAGTGAAAGGATGAGGGTAGCTTCCTTAGGCTGTCCCAGGTGGATTTTGGCTTGACGCTCAGTGAAAAGGTCATATCCTGGATTTTATCCTTCACTAGCAATAATAGAGAGAGGAAGTAATAATTGCATCCTTTGAGCAATGAGCACAGGCTTCTCTTTCACTTCCATGAAGTTAGAAGATAACGCTGTATGAGTTGGGGCAGATAACTTTGACTTCATTGGTGTGATCTGAGAGACGAGTAAGATGCAAAGTTCAAATCACTGCTTTTGTTGGAATCTGTGGACTGGTTGTCAGCAGAAAATGCAAGGCTGGGGAACTTTACATTTCAGTAGAACGCTGAGAGTACCAGACACAGCTTTCCTGCGTCAAGAAAATGAAATAAAGCAGGGAGGAGAGAGGGATATAATTAAAAAATTAACGTGTATTTATACACAGACATACACACATGTTTGACGAAGCTCCTGCAGAGAACTTGGACTGTTTTGCAGGAAAAAAAATCCTAGTAATCTGCAAAATTAATTTGCACTAAATAATCACTGCTACCGTGGAGAATTAGGCGGCTCAGGTGGGTGTTGGTTGGTTTGGGTTTTTTTTTTTTTAAGTTTTAATCCTGTAATAATGAAAATATGCCGTCACACATGTCACGGTGATACACGCCCTGGGCTCCTGCTCTGCTGAATGCCTCCTGTCCCAGGCTGAGGAACATTGCTCCCTGTGTACTCCCTGTTCTCCCTCTCCCCTCGGCTTCAGCTGTAAAGCAGTAGCTTTGCCCTCTGCTTTCCCTTAGTCATGTTCCTCAGGGGGAGGCAGGTCTGGATGGCTGAGAAGTCTGTGGAGACATGCTTGAGTCTTTACAGGCTGTGCTTTGCTCGTTCCTGAGCACCGCACAGGTATTGCCTATTGCCCAGTTGTTGGCATGCCAATATCTCCTTGATCAACTTTCCTTTGTTCCCAAAATAGCAAAAGCAACCGTGCTGAGAAGAGCGTGTGTGTGTGTGTATCTAGGGGAGAAAAGATAAAGAAATACAGAGTATATTGGATCACACCTGAGGGTCTTTCCTTGACAGTTACCAGTCCCAGGTATGTTAGAGAAGGAAACGCGTCAGCTGCTGATAGTAAGAGACTTAGAGCCTCAAGCAAGAGGCTTCAAATCCCTTCCAAGAAAGGCGCTCTGACGGTTTTGGATGTTAATGACATCTGTATAAAATGTCCAGCTCTAATTCTGAACCTTACCGATGGCACAGGAGACACCCTGTGTACAAGCCACACCTGACCTCCCTTCCCTCTCTCTAGAATACCTTTTTTTTTTCACTGCCTCTCACCAAATTCCTACAGAATTTGGGCCTGTGTTAAATCCCACGTAATTTAAATTAGAAGCAGATAGCAGGGGCATCCTCAGGGTTTTGACAGTTGTTTGCTGTCATCCTTTCCCTTTTGGGAGTTGGTCCCCCAGTAAGTCTCTTATCTAAGCAGTTGGTGGTTGTCTTATTTAAAGATACCTATCTAGTCAGGCGATGGGATGGGAACAGGCTTGTGTGTGACATGCTGTAACTTGTGCAGGCTTTAAATAGAGGAAAGGTAGCTCTTCACCCCAAATTAGATTTCTTCTGGGATTTGAGATTGTAACTATTTAGTGGGTCTTTTGTGGAAATGTGACAGAGGAAGCGGTACAAATTATTACCGAGGTATTTTGGTGATGTAAGGATTCAAGACGCTCGCTTCACGGTGAATGCTGCATTTTACTTGGGAGCAAACTTTTCTAACAGTGTTATTATTCTGGACTCTGTAGACTATCACTGTCCTGGGGGAAGCTCAGGCTGGGACTGCGGGCAGCATTGAATAGGAAGAAAATAAAGAGGGATGGCTGGGGTTTGTTTTCCCAGAGAGAGGTAGGGCTGTACCGCACTCACTAAATGTATTAAAATGAGGAATTACTTACAAAAAAAGGCATTTTACAGTTGCAAAATGATGCACTCAAAAGTCATGAGGCCTGGGATGTGGGGCCAAGTCACGGAATCACGGAATCGTCGGAGTTGGAAGGGACCTCTAGACACCATCCAGTCCAACTCCCCTGCCAAAGCAGGGCTGCCCAGAGCACATCACTCAGGGCTGCATCCAGGTGGGGCTTGAAGATCTCCAGAGAAGGGGACTCCACACCCTCCCTGGGCAGCCTCTGCCAGGGCTCTGCCACCCTCACCCCAAAGAAGTTCTTCCTCAGATTTGAGTGGAACTTCCCATGTTCCAGCTTGTGCCCGTTGCCCCTCGTCCTGTCCCTGGGAACCCCTGAAAAGAGTCCGGCTCCATCCTCCTTCAACCCAACCTTTAGATACTTGTAAACATATAAGTCTTCAGCAATCTCTTCGGTAGTCCTAGTTTGTGGTGTTTTCAGCTCAAAGTGGTGCATACTAGATATTACTGAGCTCCTAAGGGACGTGAAACGGTTGTTAAGACGGGTGGGGGGGTTGTTGTTTTTTTTTCTAACACACATTGCTTGTGCAAATGAGAACAAAGCAGGGATCTTAGGAGTTGGGAACCTCTGTCTCGGTGGAGCAGATGGGCTGGCTGTGGGGCTTCTCTGATGCTTCTGGGCCCTGCAGGGAAAGACACAGCACGGCTTCAGGCAGGAGATCCGCTCCATCCTTACCCGCTGCGCACTCAACCTGTTTAATAAGGTTTCTCTTTAACACCACTTGTGGTTCTAGTTATTGTCTATTGGAAACCAGACCAAACCCACCCAAACTCATTTCATGGAGGTCACCGAAACAACCCATTAGCTAATACCTTTTGGGTTGCTACCGAGCCAGGCCGCGCTGGCGGTGGCGAGGTGGAGATGAAAGGCCCCCGTATTCCATTACCCCTCTCCTGAGCGAGCCGCTCCTCAGGGCGACTAAGATTTCTTGCTGAAAATGAAAATGTATCACCTCTCACTCAATGCATATTGCCTGTCAGGAGCGAACGAGACGGCTTTTAATGGCTGGGTTTCTCTGGGGAGAGGCATTTGTGTAAGAAAGGTGGACGGGATAATAGGGATCTCCTGGCACCCGGGCTGAAACCCAGCTGTCTCGCAATAATTCACCTCTCTGGCCCGTTCCTGCTTTTTGTGATAGGCCAGCAGCCTCTCCTAGAGAAGCCTTGGATATTTTCCCTACCATAAGCACCTACTTAAAGGAAGGACTGGCTGCTTTAATCAAGTGTTATTTCTCAGATACTACTTTTATGAGGTCGAGAGTGTGTTTCTGCTTGCATAGTGAGAGCACTTGGCTTACATGTTTCCTTTCCTACAGCCCGCATTAAAATAGTCAGACTGTGATTATCTTGAATGTTTTCATTTTCTCTTTTGATGTAGCACGTTCGGGGGGAAAAAAAAAAAATAGCGGAGGGGGGGAAGGAGAGAGAGACAGGGAAGGAGGAGAGGAGGTTTGGCAGGAAAGTGACCTTGCATGGGAGCGGTAACCATGGAGAAGCTTATCTTTAAATGGTAGTATCCAAACTCATAATCGGCCCCTATTTGACTCGGAGCGCTGTTACCCAGACCGTGGGCACTGGGCCTTTCGGCATGCAAGGCATGCGGCAGTACGAGGTACCACCATGCCGAGAGCGCGCAGCACGATGGCGACGCCACAGCCCGGGACCCCTCTTCCTCTAACCCCCTGTGGGGAGGAGGGCAGCAGACCTGTGTGGGAAACGGTGGGAGGCTGGATTTCGGCATTGCCGGGATGGCCCAGGGCCGGGAGCAGGAAGGGTCACGCCGTCTGTCTGTCCTACAGGGAGGCATGTCGTGGGGACGGCCGTTGGCAGGGCACTCACACACATTTCATCCCCAAGCAGCACTGTTTCGCTTCTTAGCTGCTCTTGCAGAACGATTTGAAGCAAGTAAAACCCAAATGGCTGGAAGCAGAGCGCAGGAGTTTGGAGCTCTTGGAGAGCTGACTTTAAAAGCATCCTCAGCTCGATCTTTGCATCTTCAGGGGCTTTTACACCGCTGCTCAGGCGTGCTGAGAGGGACTGAAGACACACAGCTCCTGGTCTGCAGGTGTACGCGTGGGTCTGTGCAGGAAATGTCTTGTCATTTATGTTCCTGAGTGCTAGGGTGCAAAAACTGCATAATGAAAGTTTTGCACAAAGAAAAGGAAATCACACCAAGGAAATCTGTTTCTAAATCAATGAGTAACAGGCGTTGCAACTGTGATAAGTAATGAGAAACTACATATGTTAGTGTTTTGGACACTTGAGTATGGAATTCATCTTGTCTAGCTCCAGCTATTCAGAAGTAATGTGTCTGGTCTGAGCTGCTTATCTGGGCTCCTCTTCAGTTAAGAAGAGAGAGAGATGTAGGATGGATTACTCTCTGCAGATGCCTATCTTCCTCCACTAACTACAGGGGGAGACTACCTGGCTCCCTGGCCTCTGAGATGGCTGAAGATAGCTGAGATGGATCATGCCCCTGCAGTCAGCTGGGTGATAAAGCACCCTGATACTGCTTTAACAGCTTGGCTTTAACGGGTATTGGGAGCTGCTGAAATATGTTCCCACCACAACGGACTGCAGGGGAGGTACTCCAGTCTACTGGGAAACTCAGAGGAACATGCAATTAAGTGTATCCTCAGTGAAGGCTGGTAGCAGAAGCTATATCCAAATTCAAATTTCCACCCTCAGTGCAGTGCCAAACACTGATCGTCCCAAATTTCCATGTACTCCAGCTGCTTTGATTCAGCTCCAAACACCAGCAGACACTGTCTGCCCCCACTTTGGGGCCTAAGAAAAGTAGACAAAGAGTTGTAGTCAGGAGTGGAAAAGCAAAGAGATGGTCTTTTGGTAGGAGTGTTCTCTTACCTGCAGAGCAGAGCTTCCTAGGTCACCTAGTCTGAGTGTGTTCTCAGCTCAGGCTGCAGAAACCCTTCGTCATACTTTTAATTTTAGTGACGATTGAAGAAGTCTTTCTGTGCAGTGAGAGACTGTGACCAGTTTGGGCACATTTCCAGGGGAGCAGAGGTATTAAGCAGCTTCCTGAAGATTTAGATGACTCTTTAAGGATCGTGGGCCCAGAACACGCAGCATCTTTCTCATACCCCTTCCTTCCTCAGAGCCCTTGGCTTGTCCCTCCTGCCCTTCAGTATTCAGTTTGAATTTACCTTCCGCATTCAGCATGGTCCATGCTCCTCTGGATATGTAGTCAGAGGGTTCTACCTCCAGCTGTTCTTTCTTCTTCTCCACCGTCTCACATAGCACTACCCAGTTATTATTTCTGTGGTGACATCTACGGCCAGTCAAGGATGAGTGCCCATTGTGCTTTAGATCATAAGGACGTGTATTCCCGTCTCCGAGAGAAGACGGTGTGGAAGAAGAAAGGTGAAAGGGTGATTTGGCAGATTTCTGCAGGAAATTTTTCCTGCTGGAACAGGAGGGTGGAAACGCTGGGGAACTGGAGGAAGGAGTTCTGCCTTTATACAGCTGTTGTTTAGACAGAGACTGTCTTTCCAGTTTGATGATCCAAGATGGTGTTGCAATTATTAATGAAGTAAGTAATACTAGAAGACATGAAAGACTTAAAACTTCCTGGGTACCTGGAGGTAAATGCTGATTAACAACATCCCCTGACTGTGCATTGCATGAACAACCCCTTGCTGTACCGAGAAAAAGCATCCAGGACTTCTTATCATTCAGAGGAAATGAATGCGCAGAGCAGGATGGGCTTTGCATACCTAAAGCATATAAAGAAAAAAATAGTGCAGGTTGACGGCTTTTAAATGGTGATAATACAGGCTTATACTCCAGCTGTAAGCTGCAGTTGTTCTTGACAGCAAAGGTACAGAGTTTATGCTCTGTACAGATGTTTGTCCTGTGTCCCCTTAAACTTCTCCTAATTAACAGGCTGAGATTGATTGTTCTTATTGACAAAGAAGAATTAAGTACACAGAGCTTTACAATAAAGGAGAACTGTTAACAGGCAGCCTCTGATGAGGGGACTATTTTTTTATTGGGCTGCAATGAAGACTGCAAACATCTCTGCTATAATTCATTGCTTGCAAAGGCGAGGGGCTATCTTGGAGGGAAAAGAAAGCAGTAAGACTGCAGAAAACAAAGAACCTGGTTAAAGTAAGCAAACAAACAAACAAACAGAAAGAACCTGCTGGCCAGCAGGGGATGAAAGGGTCGCATGTGGTTTCAGAAGTGCCCGGCAAAGACAAAGGTTTTATGTGAGGTGGCTGTAGCACTTCTTGTAAGTGGCTTCAAATGGGAATGCGTGTGGCATCTCGTGGGAACGCTTGTGTGCAGAATTGATTTGGGTCTAAAAGATTCCCACAAGTTGTGGTAGGAAGCAGTAAAAGCAATAGCTTGTCAATTAACAGGGCTTTTGTTTGCCAAACATTTTATGAAGAGTCCAAGACCCTTCTGGCTGGTCTTACAATAAAGGAAAGGCTGAGTAGGAGTGCTTGGCTTTCATGTTTGTCACCCTTTCAGTTTAAATAAACTTGGATGTCACAGGTTTGGGGGTTGTTACCAGATAACAATAGTTAATGATTTTAAACTTGCACACAGCCCTCTGTGTCCTGAGACAAGACATCTTTGTACGCACAATACTACTAAAAGAATTTACACAAGAGGGGTTAATTAACTGCATAACACCTACTTGTTTTCCTTTGTCCAGTTTTAAAAGTAAAAATAGGAAAAAAAATATTAAGATTGGAGGCAATACATGCTTTGTGTGGGGCTTTGGGTTTTAGTTTTTCCCCCTCTCTCAAGCAGGACCTCTGCATCACTTTGGGTACTGTATCTTTTTACTTAATCCTGTTGTAGCCATTAAGTTTGTTCATATTTAATGTCTTTTGTAGAAGACGTAAAGTGAAACTTGGGATCGTTAAGTTTGAATTGCTGTTGAGATCTAGTGTGATGGACAAATTCCATCTTGACTTGCTATCAGTCTGCCTAAATTTTTCTTGCTCTGCAGTGTTGCTTTTGTTTTTTCTCCTGGAAGCATTTTGTGTTGATAGGGAGCAAATTTTCCAGCCTTCCTGATAAACTATTTTTCAGCTGGGATATGTAATAAATTAACATTTCTTACACCAAACCAGTCATATAAAAAGAATCCTTGGATTTCATCAATTTTTTAAATGTTAATGAACATATTTATTAATTTTGTTGCCTTATTTGGTCACAGAATGATAGGGGTTGGAAGGGACCTCTGGAGATCATCTAGTCCAACCCCCAGCCAGAGCAGGTCCACCCAGAGCAGGTTGCACTGGAACATGTCCAGGTGGGTTTGAACGTCTCCAGAGATGGAGACTCCACCACCTCTCTGGGCAGCCTGTTCCATGGGATTTCTCCAAGCAGTTTCTTGAAGAGGTCAAAGTTAGCCCTCCTGAAATCCAAGGTTTCAGTCCTTCTCGTTGTTTTGCACAAACTACCTGTGATCCTGAACTCCAATCTTTTCATGATCACTATAGCCAAGGCTGCCCCCAACCTTAATGTCCTCCACCAATCCCTCTTTGTTTGTCAGAACTAGGTCCAGTAGTGCATCTCTCCTTGTTGGCTCTTCCACCACCTGAGTCAAAAAGTTATCATCAATACAGTGCAGGAACCTCCTGGACTGTACATGCCTGCCTGTGTAGCCTTCTCAGCAGATACCAGGGTGATTGAAGTCCCCCATGAGAACCAAGGCCTGTGACTGCGAGGCTACTTTCAGCTGTCCGTGGAAGGCCACATCAGCTTCCCCATCCTGATCAGGTGGCCTCTAATAAACACCCACAACAGTGTATTTTGTTTTAGCCTGTTCCTTAATCCTTACTCACAAGCTCTCAACTCTCTCTTCATCCGTCTCCAGGGAGAGTCGATTCATTCCAGTTGCTCTCTCACAAAAAGAGCAACTCCACCACCTCGCCTTGCTGGCCTCTCTTTTCCAAAAAGGACATCCATGACAGTGTTCCAGTTGTGTGAGCTATCCCACCGTGTCTCTGTAATTGCAGTGAGATCATGGCCCTGTGACTGCACACAGATCTCCAGTTCTTCCTGTGTATTCCCCATGCTGCGTGCATTCGTGTATAAGCGTTTCAGGGAGGGAGTTGAGTGTGCAGTTTTCACCCTTGGCAGGCCTTCTGGTTCTCAAAAATACTAGTGCTTTGCCCAACAAGTGCTGAGCTACTGCACCCAGGCACCTCTCTAGCAAGCCCAGTTACATCCCCACCCCCTCCTTCGAGTCTACTTTAAAGCTCTCTCAGTGAGCCCTGATAACTCTTGTCCTAGAACCCTTTTTGCCCTGTGAGATAAGCTATTCCTGCCCGTTACCAGCAAGCCTGGTGTCTTGTAAATCAAGCCATGGTCAAAGAACCCCAAGTCCTGCCGGTAGCACCAGGCTCGGAGCCAGGCCTTGATCTGCTGGCTCTTCCTATTGACCCCCTCATCATTCCCCGCAACTGGAGGAATAGAGGAGAACATGACTTGACCAGATCCCTTGACCAGTTGTCCCAACCTCCTGAAATCTCTCTTTGTTGCCTTTGGACTTCTTCTCACTACTTCATTGCCGCCTACCTGAAATATCAAATATCTGAGGGCTGTACTGGGGACGGAAGCTTCTTCCTTATATCACTAACCTGGGCCCCAGGGAGGCAGCAGACATCCCTATGTGGTGGGTCCAGTCTTATATATCTTCTGCTCCCTTCAGGCCTTCTGCTCCCTTCAGTAGCGAGTCACCTATTACAATGACCTGTCTTTTATTCTTTACTGCAGAGGTTTTGATGTGGGGGGTGGTCTGACTAGACCTTGATGACACCTCTAAGCTGGAAGGACTATCATCCTTGCAGAGGACTGTACCTGTTCCACTATGGCATCTGGGAAGGTGGGATAGTCATTGAGCAGGAGCGACTGCGGCGCCTGTCGCATCGGGCAGGAACTTCTTACCATTGTCCCCGTCCTCCAAGTCACCACATTCAGTCGGGCAGAGAGAGGACAGGGAGTTCTCTGTAGCAGGGATGAGAGACAAACGCACTGAGACACATGACATGTGAGACACATGAGAGACAAACACATTGCATAGTCAGGAGGGGGAGGAAAATGATACCCAGCAAATTATTTTCAGGATTGTGAGAGGCTGTAGCTTTTTTTATCCAACTCATCCTTTTTAGGCTGAGAGCAGAATAGGCAGAATAATTCATGGGCTGTCAAAATAGACATGGGAAACAGAAAAGAAAAAAAAAAATGTTCTTTGAGACATGACAGTGATTTACTTCTTCTGCCTTTAACCTGTCAGAAATAAAATTTGACTAGGAGCCAAACTATCATAACATCTTTGGCACCCTGCTGTGGGCACATCAATCTGAAGGAAAGGTGTAGGAATCCTTGCGGGCAGCTCAGGGTTAGAGGCAGCAGTGGGATGTAAGCCCCCAGCTTCCACCATAGGTGCTTGAATATGAAAGGTGAGTCCTTAAAAATGCTTTCTAACTCTAGTGATAGAAATTGCCTGCATGTCTAAAGTTTCTTCCAGGAAGTCACGCTCTCATGGCACCTAAACTTCTGTCCCAAACATGACTAGAACACCATTAAACTTGACAATCTCAAGCTTCATTGAAAACCCAAGAAGTTTTCAGCTCTCTGCCAGAAGCTTTGTAACAAAGCATTGAGATTTTCTACAGAAAGCAGATGTGTGGGGGATTTTTGTTGGGTTTTTTTAATTATTTTTTTTAATTTATTTTTTAACTGGAGTTTAGCAACATTATTCAATATTTTGTGCTAAAATCATTGAAATGGAAATTTCTTTATCACCCCTACTTGGATGTCAGAGCCAATGCAATTGAAAGTGCAAAGTCCAGATTTCCAGCAGGCTCAGATCTGATGTTTGAGGTGTCTGAGGCCAAAAGGATTTGAGTAGCTCGCAGGCTTTGTGTGGTTTCTTTTCCCTTTTTTTATTTTCTTTCTCGAGAAGACGGTACCAAGAGTTTTCTGAGAGTAGGACAGAAGCTAATGTGCCCTTGCCAACAGTATCTTTCTTCACAGGAAAAAAACAGAGCTGGCCTCAGCTTTGAGAGCATAACAACGAGGAGAGTCTTGTTCCTTTTACCATCCTCTGTGTTGCACCCAAATATTCAACAAGCTGAACAAAAATTCAAAAATGAGATGATGTATGTGAAAATAACTAATTCCAAGAAGTCTGAGGATTTTGTGCTTTTCAGCCCCCAGTCTGTTCTCTGCCCCCTCTCCTAGTTGCAGCACAGCTTTCCTTCTCCAAGGGTGCAGCTGAATAGCAATTCTTCCAAGCAATCTCAGTTGTTGATGCACTATTTATTCTTTCAGCAGCCAGCTGAACTGCCCTGCTCTCTGTCTTTGGAGGTCAGTTTTTAAAATTCCCCAAGGTTCCTGCAATTACCATTCCTCCCTCCTCTAGGTTTTTTTTAGTGCTGCACTTAAGCAAGTATAGGTATGTACATGTTTGGGACCATACAGGGAGGGAAAATCCTGTGTTTATTCTGTCTTCTGCTATCCACTCCTCTTTGTAGTTGATGTGAACATCTAAAATATCAGTAGTACTCGCACAGCATCTGCTACTATGACTTTGTCTTTTTGACTGTGAACCTGATTCTAACACAATAAGCATTTTATAAATTAGCCAAAGGGGAATAGGGCCGGTAAAAGTTGACACCTGGTGGAAACCAAGCCAGGGAGGCCTTTTCTTTCCCCGTGGTGTTGTTACATCCCTTGCCAGCAGTAATAGCTCTGCCTCCTGAAGTATGGGCTGTGGGGTTTTACTCCGTGTTCAAATGGGCACCGCTTGAAGCTTTAGCTTACAGTGTTTGGAGGACACATTCTTGCTTTCTGAGTATTCAATGCAGCAGAGGTAACAGCAAGCAATTATATAAAATGAGCAGTAAGTTACAGGCTAATTTGAGGGCTGAGGGGGGTGGAGGCAGAAGAAACGTGCTTGTACATCAGCAGAAATAATCATCAGCCTGTGTAGCATGTTTGCTGTTGTTCCCCTGAGACTGTTTTTGCAGTATTTCTCTGAGTCAGACAAGAAGCTAATGAGGGTACTATTAATACATCTAATGACCGAAAGTACTTTTTGCAGTTTTCATAATGAGTGCCTGTGTTTCTCTTTCTAAGTGTCTTATCCGGCAGCCTCTCATTGCTGTCACTCTCTGGGAAATCCTTTATCTCAGACTTTCTTCAAACTTACGGAAAGAGGAGGTGGCAAAGTTCCCAAAGTAGACTTGGATTTTGTTTGCTTGTTCCCTGATACTGCTCCTCAGACTTTAGTGAGTGGCCCATTATACTCCGATTTTTCATGTAAGGCAATGGGTTTCAAACAGAGAGGATATTCCCTTCTCAGAATGTGACAGGGTTTAGGGGAAGGGAGAGGAGCCAAGTCATGCTTAGGGAATAATTTTTTCCTTCATGATGTAGTGGTTGCAAAACAACTTGTAAAGCACACAGTGCTCCAAGGGGAGCAGGCCAGGCTCAGGCTCACTGGGACCCTGGAGCTGCTACAGCCAGCTTGCCCATGAAAACCCGGGGTTATCTAGATGGTAGGGAGAGAAAAATCTGCAATTTCCAGTTCCCCACAAATTCCTTCATCTCGCCTTCCTTTTGAACTCTGTCTTCTTCTAAATACTTATGTTCATTAAAGTGGGGACACACACATAAGATGTGTCCTGGAAGTGGGCAGATGAAAGCAAAGGCAAAAACCAAATTAATAATTTCTGACGTACAGGATTTATACAGTATTTGTGCTCTTGCAAGCAAAGCAAACCAGTCATACTGGGAGTAGGAGCTTTAAGTCAGTACCACAAAAATAATTTCTAAAAGCTCATTTGAAATTCATATCGACTTTTATCAGATGGAAGACTTTCTCCTAGGAATGACACTTGCCCACGGAAGAAAAACTAAAATAAAATGTAGCATACCGCACATGCCCAGTCAGAATAGCCTGAAATATTCATATATAGAATGCCAACAAGCATATTTGTGGTTCAACTACCGAATAAATAACAATGTAGTATTATTAATTAAAAATGATTTAAGCACACAGTCTCTGGGTAGTGTGTAATATCGAATGTATTAAATTCTGCCTCCCCACTTCCCCAGTGCTGAGCAGTAATTTGGATAAAATTTAGTCTTCTATAATAGCTTGCAATATTACCAGTTTAATAAATCAGAATCAATACGTCGAAAACGTGTAGGAGTGTGACAATTTGTCTTCAACAGCCAAAACACCAGAATGAGGATGTGTCAGCCTTATGAAATACTGTCAAGATGTTTCTCCCCAGTCTGTTGACAGAAATTAAATGTTTTTTGGTTTGGGTTTTTTTTTTTGAGGACTCAGAGCTTCAACATTTCAGTGCAGAAAGGAGAGTAATGAAGAGAAACAGGAGGGAAATTTTCAAACACGGTAGCCGATGATTGTGCTCTTTTTTTTTTTTGGCTTTCAGTTCCAAAATCTAAATGGCCTCAAATAAGATAGTGCCGAATACCACCACCTCATAGTCGAGTGAGAAAGTCCTAACAGCGCCGGCTTGGAAACCCTGGCCCTAGGGAAGAAGTTTGTTCTAGCCCTTTTAAACCCCGTTCCACTTAGACTCGATGTCTCCTCCTTTTATCTGAATTAAACAGTGCTGAACTTAAAAGGTTACAAATATTAAAATGAATGTGGTTTTCTGTGATAAAGTTGAGATAACTTTGTTTGTAGAAATGGAATCCGGGAGCTGGGTTGGGTGGTATAAAAATGAGAAACTAATTATGTCCACTGCATAATTTTATCGCTTATTCCTAGAGCGCTGTCAAAACAGCAGACTGCTGTCTTTGGAGATTGCTATGTGCTATCTCTAAATTTTGAAAAACAAAGCTGTTTTTTATGTAATCCTGCATGACTCGTGATTTCCTGGTTTAATTAGGTTCATTTCAGTGGTGTTAACTCAGGGACAGATTGAGTCCTGCATTTGTAACTTACTGTTTTGATACTCAAGAGCAAATACTGGTTAACTTTACAGTGGCATCTTGTGTAATGGCTCAGAATGGAAGATGTAGTCTAAATGGATTTTTTTTTTTTGCCATATTGCAAAAAAGTGACATGATGGGGGTGAGGAGAAGGCTTTTCTTTTTAAAAAAAAACCTGGAGCATCCCCACTGGAGTGGATAAGTTGTGTGTGTACCTCCACATGCATTGGTGAATGTGTGTGTTTGAATGTGTGTGTGTGCTGCTGTTTGCACGTGTATGTGTTTGTGTGAGTGTGCCTATTGTGTGCACGAGTGCTTACACGCTTGTGCCGCTGTGTGTGTGTGTATGCATGCTTAAGTCTATGCGTCTCTCTAGTCTTGTTCAACATATTCACCAATGACCTGGATGAGGGGACAGAGTGTCTCCTCAGCAAGTTCGCTGATGATACCAAACTGGGAGGGCTGGTTGGCACTCCAGAGGGCTGTGCCACCATCCAGCGTGACCTGGACAGGCTGGAGAGCTGGGCAGAAAGGAACCTCATGAGGTTCAACAAGGGCAAGTGTAGGGTCCTGCACCTGGGGAGGAAGAACACCAATAGAGGTTAGGGGTGGACCTGCTGGGAAGCAGCTCTGAGGAGAAGGATCTGGGGGTCCTGGTGGATAGTAAACTATCCATGAGCCAGCAATGTGCCCTTGTGGCCAAGGGGGCCAATGGGATCCTGGGCTGCGTAGGGAAGAGTGTGGCCAGTAGGTGGAGGGAGGTCATTCTCCCCCTCTGCTCTGCACTGGTGAGGCCACAACTGGAATACTGCGTCCAGTTCTGGGCTCCCCAGTTCCAGAGAGACAGAACTACTGGAGAGAGTCCAGCGTAGGGCAACAAAGATGATGGAGGGATTGGAGCATCTCCCTGATGAGGAAAGGCTGAGAGAGCTGGGACTCTTTAGCCTGGAGAAGAGAAGGCTGAGGGGAGACCTTAGTAATGCTTCCAAGGATCTAAAGGGTGGGTTGAAGGAGGATGGAGCCGGACTCTTTCCAGGGGTTCCCAGTGACAGGACGAGGGGCAACGGGCACAAGCTGGACCATGGGAAGTTCCACTCAAATCTGAGGAAGAACTTCTTTGGGGTGAGGGTGGCAGAGCCCTGGCAGAGGCTGCCCAGGGAGGGTGTGGAGTCCCCTTCTCTGGAGATCTTCAAGCCCCACCTGGATGCAGCCCTGAGTGATGTGCTCTGGGCAGCCCTGCTTTGGCAGGGGAGTTGGACTGGGTGGTCTCTAGAGGTCCCTTCCAACTCTGACAATTCCGTGATTCCGTCCCTCAATGCCCTTGTCTGCCTGGCCCCGGACGCCCCCTCTCCCTCCCTCCGTGTCCCCGCTGTCCCCAGTGGGCGGCTGCGTGTCCCCGCCTGGCCGCGGGGGGGCGCTGCCGGGCGCGGCCCCGCCAGGCGCGCGGGCGCTCCGCGCTGTGGCGCAGCGCCACCTGGCGGCGGGGAGCTCCCCTGCGGGCGGCTGCCGGGGGCGGGGGGGGTGGCGGGGGTGAAGGCGGCCTACACCGGCTTCGCGGCCCTCTCCAAGTCCTTGTAATTGCAGATATCTTTTTTTTTAAAAAATGACCAAGAGTCGTAAAGCGAGAAGGCGGTCCGAGAGCTAAAACTTTGTCAAGTGAAGAATGAATTTGTTAAAATGGCCGCCCTCCTTCAGGTTGGGCTGTGGCAGGGTTACCTCAGCCGTGCCTCGGTGGGCTCAGGCCCGGTCA
Organism: Limosa lapponica baueri; assembly: GCA_002844005.1. Classification (NCBI taxonomy): domain Eukaryota; kingdom Metazoa; phylum Chordata; class Aves; order Charadriiformes; family Scolopacidae; genus Limosa; species Limosa lapponica. The sequence goes on from KZ505850.1 coordinate 582,401, forward strand.
GGCCTGACGAGGAGACGTGTTCATAGCAAGATCCTTCACCAAAAAGCAGCTAGGAAGGAGGTGGCGGGGGAAACAGCCGCCAAATTACCCCCGGGGCCTGCTGGAGCCCCTGTGGGGCAGCCCCCGGGCTACGTGGGGAGCCCAGAGGTTTCCCCTCGCCTGCCTCCGATCCTGGCTGAAGGGTGCTTGTTTGCCTGGGTCCAGTGGCACACGGAGCTGCGGTAAGTGAAATTTTAATTCAGAGCAATTAAAAAAAGGAGAGGTTACCCCAGGTGGAGGTAATGTGCCAGTAGAAAGGTGCTGTGAAGTGCTACAAGCAGCCTGACAGGCTGTCCCCAGGTTAAGAAACTCCTAAGTGGAGAAATGGCCACTCGTGGCTAACAGGACAATTAATAACAGACTTTTAGTAAGAGCTATATTCAGACATTCCAACAGCTCTGTTTCTGCATGCAGTAAAAACCGAATTTAAATATAATTGTCTAGAACCTGAAAGTATTTTACCTTTTTTTTCATGTTTGAGCTGACTTTCTAGCTGGTGGTGTTTCTGCGTATGTGTTTGTATGTATTTGTTTGTGTGAGGCCTTTTAATAGTGCACCTGTTCTCTGCTTTCACCTCTCCCCATAATAATTTCTCTGGTAATGAAACTCCGGTCAGCAGGGTAAAACTGTTGGATTTGGTTTCTGGTGACTGTGCAGTTCTTGAAATAAACTTCTGCATGTACAAATAGATAAAAATTTGTAATACTGAAACGTCAGGCTTTAATGTATGGCTTTTGGGTTTCAGCCTAATTAAAGTGATTGGAGAATACAAAGGAAGGAAATCTAAACAGTTGTGCTCCGCTGTGGAGTTAAAAAAGGCTGCACTGCGTTGGTGTCCAGTCAGCTGCAAGTGCTAAGTTCGAGTTACTATTTATTATCAGAATGAAGATAAATGAAATCACCAGTCATGAGCTCACAATGTGTAAAGATCTCTGAAATGTCTTTGCACACCCAGCAGACTCCCGAGCTGCTGCTGCCGCTAGCACCACTCCGTGCAGCCTCTCTGCCTCCCTGCAGCACTGAACAGGGTGCAGGGTTATCCACACTTGACTCACCTTTACGGTATCCTCCTGGAGAAACTGGCTGCCCATGGCTTGGATGGGAGGACTCTCCGCTGGGTTAAAAACTGGCTGGAGGCCGGGCCCAG
>KZ505850.1:584493-607831 GCA_002844005.1 Limosa lapponica baueri
CGGAAAGGGTTCTTAAGCCTTGGACTGGGCTGCCCAGGGCAGTGGCTGAGGCCCCATCCCTGGAGGTATTTAAAAGCCGGGTTGACCTAGTGCTTAGAGCCATGGTTTAGTGCTGGTTTTTATCAGAGTGAAGTTGATGGTTGGACGAGATGATCTGAAAGGTCCCTTCCAACCTAGAGAACTCTATGATTCTATGATTCTACCTTCTCTTTGGCTATTTTGATGTGTAAGGTGAAGCAAGCTGAGTACAGCATGGGACATGTTGCTTTACTGAGTAGGGTGCTGTACTTAGGAGGTAGTGGCTGGTTGGTAGCCACGGTCCTGCGTGGGTTAGCTAGTCTGTGTTCAAATTGCCACTGAAATCAGCATTGAGGGGAGAAATTTAAGCTGCAGCGCTAAACTTGCTAACACTTGCCCTTTTGTGGGGCTGGGAAGGAAGTGAGGGACTGGAGACGTCTGTAACTACCCTGGTAAACAGAAAATAAGTTATCAGGTGATGGGCCTTCCTCTTTTAGACCTAAGGGGCAGCAGGGCCAGCAGGCACCTACTCCCCTTGTTCTTTTAGGCTGACTAGCAGGAGGATCCACCCCATGAAGTAAATAGGGACTGTGCAAAGTACTTATTATAATTTAGAAGCAGCGATCTATGCCCTGGTAATTCCCATTCACATCTCTGAAGGGAAGGGCCTGAGGATGGTATAGTAGGTGTGTAAAATAAAATGTAAACATTTTATTCATTTTTCCCTTTCCTTTCTCTGCTTTTTCCTCCAGCAGAGAATGAGTTGCTAATCCTGGGAAAAAGCTGCCCGCCAGTTTCTGTTGGGGCAACCGTGGCTGCTGCGTGCTTGACTTCTCATAGGGTGACAAGAGGCCTGTTTTCTTTGAGTCATCACTGATTCATTCACAATTGACTGTTTATAAAGAAATATCTTGGGCTACTTAACCAGTGTCTTTGTGTTTACTAGGACTCCTGTGGTTGCCTTTCCGTTGTGCGTGTTGCTATGTTAACCTCTTCAAGTGCTTTGTGTGTCTGAACCCTCTGGTTGCTTGTTCAGACGGAAGGATCCACAGACTGAGGCGGAAAGGTTCATCTGGGCAAGGGGCTTGTCTCCGGCAGTTGCTATAAGGAAATGTTAATTTAATATTCCTCCTAATACAATATATAAAGTTTTACCCCAATTTCTTCAGGTGACTGTAAGAGATGCTGAGGCCAGGGGTGTGCTAATTAAAAAGCATAGTACAAATACCGACTCTAAAACCTTGGGTAGGCCAGATTGACTTTGTCCCTGCAGCGTTACGTAGAGCCCCAACATCCAGTTATAAGAAGTCAGAGGGTCGAAGGTGTTTTAGCTCTGGATGTGGTTAGAAGAAGTGTCACAGGTTTTGCTCTAGGCCTTCCTGCTCCTGCTCCACGGCACAGTGGAAGGTGAAGGGGTAGGGGCCGGGGCTGACTCGGGCAGCAGAAGCTACAGAGGCTGTCTTCAGGATGCAGAGGAAGACTGGTTTAATTTAGGAGAAGGGGAAGGCACCTGAGATACTGAGGCAGCTGAGGGGGATAATTTGTTATTTATTAAAAGCTTAGTCATGCATTTGGGATATTATTTTTTTTCTGTATCTTTACTCTGCTACCGCTAGTCCGTGCTTTTGAGTAAACACACTCTCTTAACCTTTGTTTTCGCCTGCTGACAAGGCTGGTTCTGAGTGATGTGGCAGTACAGCGGGGTATCCTTTAACTGGGATAATGGGATGCTCTCAGTAAGTGCCAGGTCTCCGATGATCTACTGCAGGGTAGCCAGAGCATGGCGGTGTTCGCCTCCGCAGCACCTTCTTGGGTCACTTACAGAGATGACATTCCAAAAACTAGGAGAGGAAGAAGTGTCTTCCAGAGACTACCAGTAACTGAGAAAACTCTGGCATATGGCAGTCTCTGAAAATCACTTACGGTTTTAAGGAGAGAATGTGACATACAGATGTTGGGCTAGCATTAAATAGCTACAAATGAAAACTGGACAAACACAACAAGTTCTGGGAGTTTGCATTCTGTGAGCAGAGCATTGCCTCGCGTTGAGGGAAATGTCCTAGCAGATCCAGCAGTTGCAAGAGGAACAGGATTATAAATTATAGCTGAATTTACTTGAGTTTAACTGTGGATGGTGGGACACATTATTTGTAGTTGTTAAAAATGAGATAAATGTCTTTGTGTTACTTTAGTGATAGCCCTAATGAAGAAGAATTTTAGGAAGTGGGGAAAGGTCCATATGGCTTCAACTACAGCTATGTCCCTGGACTGGTAACACCTTCTCTGGAGAAACTGGGCACGTGGCCAGCCAGGCTTGAGAATGAGTTCACCTTCCCCTGGGACTGCCCGTCCTGCTTTCTTAAAAAGCGTTTGTACGCAGGGCTTATTCGCAGTGCTCTTTTCTTGGTTGTGGCTTGTCCTGTTGGAGACAGAAAGGGAAGCTTGATCTGGCTTCACACCTTATCCTTTCTCCCCACATGAAGTCCGGCAAAGAGCCAGCAGGAGACCGGCGAAATACATTTCGTGCTGGAACACGTAATCTCTATGCATTTTCCCAGGCAGCGTGGCTTTTCCCTTTTCTTGCACAGTATTTTCATGACACTGAACGTTGTCCATTAATCTGATATCCTTGAGAACTGTCAAAAATAGAACACTCGTGTGAGTTGCAAGATTTATTTACCTTCCCCTAAAACATGGAAAATCCTCAAAACGCAGGAAATGTATTAGAAGAACGAATCATTATATTGAGGAATCTGGTGAAAGAATGGTTACTTTTTTTCCTTGCTGCTCCTGCTGCAATACAGACCATCAGGACCAATAGCCGAGATGCGTTTAGCCAAGCATGGAAAAAACCAGAGCACAAACGTGTTTAGCTTTCTCTGTCGGTAGACAGCACATCATTTCTGTGTAATTTGCAGCAGTGGAAAGGGAATCGAGAGGTGCCCAGAGCTATGCCATGCTGAGCTGGAGGGGAGGCAGGACAGGCGGGAGGTAAACAGGCAGAGACGCGTTTGCTTGGGAAGCTGATCAGGATTCGATAGAAGTAGCAGTGAAGCAGCCAGAGAGAGAAGTAGCTTCTTGCGTTCTCAGGCAGGAATTCCCTCTCCAGACTCGGTTCTTTCAAAACTTCGTTGGCTAGTTAAGAGCAAGACAGTCTCTCATTGATGTCATGAGAGCAGGAGAGCCTAAAGACATCATCAGTAGGAATGTGCATGTTGGAGTGAAATAAGAATTGATTGCACCTTGGAGTGAAATAAACTACTGTGAGAGACAGGCAGTGTTAGCGGTGATTTCATGCTGGGTGAAGCCAGCAGTGCCTGGGAGGCACAAGAGCAGGATATTTCCAGACAGAAAGATTCCTGATAAACACTGGGTGGTAAGTGTTTCCCTTCCCCCTGACGCTGTTCTTGCTGTAGCAACGCTGTAACGTGGTCTGCATTTTCAGGCGGGATTGGCGTGGGACTTACGATCCACTCTTGGGCTCTGAATTTTCTAAAAGCTGGACTTCTCCATGTCTTAACAAACGTCCTTCGACTGTGGCAGCATTTCCTTCTGCATGATGCATGGGTCAGTGCAGATGGGCTGTATGTGACACTGTTAGCTGGGGCTAAGAGACTTGCCAAATCCTCAGCGGTGCAGTTCATAAACACTGACTTTGCCTGCGTATGGGAGAGCTGCTTGATAACTTAATTACTGGGTGGAAAAAATGGCTTAAACATTAAGAACCGAACCGTGTGTCATGTTCTTTAGGAAGGAAAGTAGTCTGAGGGAGTCAGATTGTTATTGTCTGACGTGTGTAGTACTGCTTGTGCTAAAAAGTCACAGAGAATATTCTTCTTGGTGCTGCTTCCTCTCAGTTTTACTGTGACTCATTTACACTAAAGCTTGCAATAAAGAAGTTAGGTGTGCTTGACACTGCAGCGTACTCAAAGTTACCTCTGATATCCAAAGGAATCTAGCCGTGGCAACACAGACCATTGCGTGGGCCAATACACACTGTAGACAAACTTAACCACGGATGAGGTACTTTCTTAGTGAGGGAGCAGATACTTGCATTGTCTGCAGATGGGCCTGTGGGAGAGAGCATTTTCCTTTGCGAAAGGAGACCTGGGCAACAGACAGATGTTCACTTTGCCGGCAGCTGTGCTGGTTAAGGTTCCCCAGATGTTGATATTCCCATCTTGCATACGTTCCTGTCTCTTGAGCTCCACCGGTGGAAGGGAGCCAGAAAGCACTTGCTAAATGGGCTTCAGGCAAAGTCAGCTGCATAAGCTCAAGTGGCTGATGTAGGTGGCTTGAGATAACTTGATCGTCCCCCTGTACTGGGCACTGGTGAGGCCCCAGCTCAAGGGCTGTGTCCAGGTTTAGGCCCATCACCATAAAAAAGACTTTGAGGTGCTGGAGCAGGTCCAGAGAAGGGCAACGGAGCTGGTGAGGGGTCTGGAGCACAAGTCTCATGAGGAGAGGCTGAGGGAGCTGGGGGTGTTCAGCCTGGAGAAAAGGAGGCTGAGGGGAGACCTTCTCGCTCTCTCCAGCTCCCTGAAAGGAGGGGGTAGCCAGGGGGGGTCGGTCTCTTCTCCCAAGTCCCAGGTGATGGGACAAGAGGAAATGGCCTCAAGTTGCCCCAGGGGAGGTTCAGGTTGGATATTAGGAAAAATGTTTCCCCGGAAAGGGTTCTTAAGCCTTGGACTGGGCTGCCCAGGGCAGTGGCTGAGGCACCATCCCTGGAGGGATTTAGAAGCCGGGTTGACCTAGTGCTTAGAGCCATGGTTTAGTGATGGTTTTTATCAGGGTGAGGTTGATGGTTGGACGAGACGATCTTAAAGGTCCCTTCCAACCCAGACAGTTCTATGATTCTATGACTGCCTTTGCCTAAAGCTCACGCAACCCTTCTTGGCAAACCTCTGAGTATGGGATAGCAGCTGGTGGTCTTAGAGTCACAACCGCTGCCCTTATTCATGCTTATCCCTTCCCTTGTGTTGGCCGGGAATGAGGTAAATGTTGTTCTAAACTGTCTTTATGTTTTTGAGTTGCTGGAGGCCTTGTTCAGGTAATAAGTCTCGCTTGGGGCTTCTCTAAGTTATTCCCTGTTTCTTAGGCCCCTTCTGTAAGATTAAAATTAGGTTCTTGTTTGTTGCTTACTCCCAGCACTCAAAGCAAACCTGACTGGTAGCCCCTAAGCTGGCCCGGCACTGAGTGTGGAGGACCCTGCTGTAGCAATGGGGTCTTGAAGGGGCTGGTTTTGCTTGAGGTGTCTGACGTTGGGAATTCTCCACCTGAATGACATGGGATCCAAACTCTCCTGCGCTTAGCTTCCCCTCAGGCTGAGTGGGTAGCTGCCTTCTGGAAAAAATTGGGCAGAAGGTTACCAGATTCTGGTTTATCACCATAGGCGTTCGAAGGTTCCCAGCAGAAAGCTCCTGTGTGCAGGGAAAGCATTTTTCTAATTAAACCTACAGATTTCGGCCACCTCCATGAAGCTGTGTAGTGGTATTGCCTACTTCGGCTCCTGGGGAACAGGCAGCTGAGTGAAAGAAAAGAGAGGTCCAGCGTGGCATCGCTGTGGGAGAACTCAGCTGGGGCTGGCTTGTAGGGCTGTGGGCTCAGTTTCCAGCCATCCTTTTACCGAGGAAAGCTCCACAGAAACCCACCAGCGAGAGCCCCCTGGTGATACCGCTGCCAGACACGACGCTGCCACAGGTTGCTCAGGCTGATGGCTGGATGAACAGGTTCACAGGGTCTGTGGTGCAACTGTGTGTGGGGGGGGAAGACAAGCCAGGCGAGGGGGATTGGATCTGTGACATGGGATAAAAATGGCAATTTACAGAAGAAAAATATTTCTGTGAAAAACACAAATCCCTGAAGATGCGGAGGGGGACAGAAAAAGCTCAGAGAAGGGAAAAGGAGAGGACCACAGCGTTGCAGTTGTGGTAGAACTCATGTTGTCCTGACAGATGTCAGCTTTTAAGTGTACTTAAAGCACGCTGAGTGCTAGTGCAGCCTTTGTTCCTGCTGGGGTGGTTGTGCTTTAAGAGCAGATGTGACCTTGGTGAGCTTTGGGTTGTGCCCGTGTTTCTGGTAGCTGCATTCTCGGGGCTACACACAAGTGGCAAAAATTCATCCTTCCAGGTTTGCAGTGGTGAGGGCCTTTATGCCCTTTGGATTTCCAAGAGGGATCAGAGAAATGAAAGGCTTTATTAGAAACTCTTTTCAACTAAGAGAAAAGCAGCAAGTATGAATCAGAGAGGAATTTTTGCCAGCGCCAGAGATTCCTAACAGGGAAGTGCCACACAGGCTGTTCATCAGCACATTCCCAACAGCATGTCTCACTTCAGCTCTTCTAATTTTTAAATTTCAAGTCCAAACATTATTTAGAAAAGAGTTTACTCGGGATTTTCCATCCTTTCCATTCCATTTATTTGACTTCCATCTGATGAAATGCTCCATACAAAAGAATTATTTGTTAAACAGTCTTGGTGGATTAGAAACGTGGAGAAGTGGAAGCTGCAGATTTCTTTTTGAGCAGTATTCGTGAGGGCAAGAAATGTGAGGAACTGCTGGTCTTCTTTTTGAAATTTGACAAGTGAAATGTTGCTTTAAAAATATGTTAACTGGTGATTTTATAGTGCTCTTCGTTCTTTTGATTTTTGATGGAGAGAGGGCCTTTAGTAATTCTCTTCAACATGTACAGCGGGCAAAATTTTTTCCTTGTTTTGCCGCATTTAAAAATAGCAGCAAATATTGGATTTCTGTTTCGTTATATGTCACTCTAATAGCACTCTGAAACCCTGCTTGTAATTAAAAAGTTTCACCCTGGGGAAAAAAAAAAAGTGCTTTTTCTCTCTCTCTTTTAATGAATTTGCAAATGGGACAAATACATGGCGCAGTCTGCAAAGAATTTACACCAAAACAGAAGAATCCTGGTTTATGAGTGCCTGACATCAGGGGTTTTTTTCTCCCTCTTGTTCATTCTTTTAGGAAAGAAGAGCGAATAATTACTTCAGAAAAAGAATCTGTTAAAATTACTTCTGTCAAATTAATCTTTGGTATAAGGAGCTGCCATTTCACTGTGTTCGAATTGCCTTTACTAGAGTGGCATTCCCTTATGTCGTGTGTGAATTTGGCCATAAAACCTTACCTGACTACTCTGGAAAGCTCCTGGACCTTCAGAAATCCTTGCGTTAGGAAATATCCTACCCGTGGTCTCACTTGCACAGAGTCCATTGTATCTATGTAAGATTTCAGGTGCTTTTAAAAATCTGAGTTAAAGTTTTTTGACCTCTGCATTAAAGCTGGAAAGAAGGAAGAAAAAAGAAACATAATTCAGACCTGCCTTGATTTAATGAGATTATTACGGAATAGGCTGATTCCTTTAGGATTTGCCAGAAAAAAAAAAAAAAAGCTACAAGAAAACTAGCAAAACCAAACGTAGCATCTATCAAGTTAGTTGTGTGTATAAAAATTAGACATGAGGAGTCCAGAGTTTGCCTGAGATACAGTAGTTGCCTCATACTCTAGAGTGATAACGTGACTGATCATCCTTCCTTGTTTCCTCTTAGAAAGAGGGGGAGAAAGAGAAAAAGAGCGAATAGTAATATATCTTCTGTTGCTAACGCTGATACGCGATCTAAAGGGATTTGAGCCAACTTGGAGAATGCTTTGAAACCAGCAGTAAAATTAATTAAGAAAGTTTGAGAGGGCTACGGAGGGAAGGGATAATACAGAGAAGAATTCGTTTAGCTTTGAAGAGGAGCCCTTCCTAGGCAAGTGTTTCACATTTGGGAGGAGGGCTTGCAGGAGGATGAAATTGCAAAATAATCCCTTTTTCTTTACATTTATTTTGGTTACTCCAGATTGTTTAAAACAGAAGTGAGTTGAGGGGGGAGGTCTGACACACACACAAATCATAGTGTCGTTATCTAGAGAGTGATGCATTTTCTTCTGGATCTTCACTTAAAAGACAATCCTCTTGCTTCTGGTGCATGCACTTTCTTAAATGTCATAGGAAGAGGAGACAACATTTTGAGGGATGCTCCCAGCAGGAATTTATCTTCATCCTTATTTTGCTTCTTCTATTTCCTTTATGTCTGAGGGAGGAACCATGTCATGGCTGTGCCAAAACAAGACCCCTATGCTGCCTCTCCTAGGACACCTCTCTTGCTGATGCCACCTGGACAATGCCTGGCACGTGGAATTTGGTGGCTATCCTCAACCACTGAAAATATCTGCTAAACTTTCTACTCTGCAGAGTAGACTTCTAAGTAGATTTGGGTTGGTTTCCCTTCGCATAAATCCTAATTAGTGCTGGGGCAGACGGTTTGCACTTTCAGATTACCATCTGGACAACCTTATTGCATGATTTTTACAGAGGCCTTGGGAGAAATATAAGTCTCAAAGTTGAAAATAACCTTTTAATCTAATCTTCTCAAAATACGATGTTTTGCAAATCCTAACCAGGGCTTAAAAGTATACAGGATTTGGCAGAGTTACGCTTACACTTGCAGAAAATTCGAACCTCTCTTTTTCCACAATCTGAAAATGCATGAGAGAAAAAACATTTTCTCCTAAAGAAATAATGAAATTACTTTGAAAATAAAGTCCCTGTATAGTCTTTGAACTACAAACGAAATGGAGTACCAGTCAGACTCCCCTGATGGTATTGAAAAAATACCAGCTTGATGTCAGACAAAATAACTTATTTTTAAGTTAAATGCTTGATTGAGCGATCCTAAAAATTAGGAGTTCAGGACTAATAGCTGACTAAAGCATAGCCACTAACAGAAGTGCTTGTCACCCACAAGAAAGAGAAAAACAGAAAGCTCTTAGCAATGGCTACTCTATCAATTTAACTTGGAGACAGCATTGCAGAGACCTCAAGAAGGCTCACTTGGCAACACTTACCTTCCTCTGTTTCTATCATCCATTGCTATTTTTAGCCCCATCTGTAAAAATATGTTTTTGCCAGGGAGCAAAAGCAGGATAAATTGCAGAAAGCATGAAAGCAAACAAAGAAATCACAAAACTTATAGGACAGTCACAGCTGCAGTTTTATTAAGCTGCTTCCAATTCGTTCTTTGGCTCTGTGTTACCTGTGTAGATCATAAAGCCGCTCGGGCCAAAATTTGGTCTTTGGCTTTTTTGTTTGTGCTTAAAGCCCAGCACATTGTTTGTACCTGGGTAGCTACTTTACTGAATCTTACAGGAGGAGTCTGCATTGCCCCACTCCAAGGAGAACTAGGAAAATTTCGTTAAGGCATTTAACAACAGCGCTTCATACAAGCACTTATTATAGAATCATAGAATTGTCTAGGTTGGAAGGGACCTTTCAGATCATCTCGTCCAACCATCAACCTCACTCTGATAAAAACCAGCACTAAACCATGGCTCTAAGCACTAGCTCAACCCGCCTTTTAAATACCTCCAGGGATGGTGCCTCAACCACTGCCCTGGGCAGCCCAGTCCAAGGCTTAAGAACCCTTTCCGTGGAAAAATTGTTCCTAATCTCCAATCTGACCCTCCCCTGGGGCAACTTGAGGCCATTTCCTCTTGTCCCATCACCTGGGACTTGGGAGAAGAGACCGACCCCCCCTGGCTACACCCTCCTTTCAGGGAGTTGGAGAGAGCGAGAAGGTCTCCCCTCAGCCTCCTTTTCTCCAGGCTGAACACCCCCAGCTCCCTCAGCCTCTCCTCATGAGACTTGTGCTCCAGACCCCTCACCAGCTCCATTGCCCTTCTCTGGACACGCTCCAGCCCCTCAAGGTCTTTTTTGTAGGAAAGGGCCCAAAACTGGACACAGCCCTCGAGGTGGGGCCTCACCAGCGCCCAGTAACAGGGGGACCATCACCTCCTGAGTCCTGCTCACTGTGCTGTTCTTGGCCTTGTTGAACCTCAGTATGAACCAAATCCTCGTTATGGATGTGGGCGTCTTTAAGTTCTCAGCTCACGGTCTGCCTTTTCTGGGGCGCATTACCTGGGTACAGTGCCATGCTAAGAGGTCAGTGTGGCCTGCATGCAAGCCAGGAGCCATGTCTGGGTAGGACAGCTTTTAGTTATTCAGTGTGGGCATTTTTGTGCCGTGGAATAGCACACCTGGTTGCTCGCTCTTGTGCCAGTGTCCTGGTTTGAGGTAAAACAGAAGGTATGGGTCTCCAGTGGCAAATCCTTTATCATGTCTGCTAGTGCTATGGAAATGTCTTGGATATGACACCTCTTGGAGAGTCACTGGCTCTCGGGTGGCACTGACTAGTGACTTGTAGGCAAATTTTGCCCAGAGGGGCTTCTTAGCTAGCGTGGTCCATTCCTACAGCTCTAATTTGCTTTAACCTGTCACTAATTTGAAGATGGTTTGGCTTGAATTGCTGATGGTTAGCAGCCACCTTCTTAGTTGCCCTTTGGTCATACGTCTGTTCATGGTTTGATTGTACGTAATTAATCCTTGAGTGATGTTTTCTTTGGGCATGCGTTTCTCTGGGAGGCAGCGTGAGTACTGCAGAGCTCCTCTGCGATGTAGGGTGAAGATGTAGAAGGTTTTCTTTGCGTGTAATGTAGTGAGTAAGGTACAGGGCTTCATTTGCTTTATCTACTAATAGTACTATGTACGTGATTGAAAACACAACAATTACTGTACTAACTACAGGACAATGAATTACAGCATGCTAGCTGAGTGAGAAGGCTGGACTCCTTGAATTCAGTAGAAAATTTTGGTTTGTGTTTTTTCCCCTCTCTTTCCAGGAACCCCAGGAGCTACATACAGCACTTTCATATGGCATCTTGTAACTTTAGCAAATCCTGATTCACAGAAATGGAGCAGTCAGGTGGAAAATTCCTGCAGGGGAAGTATAAACCTTCCTCATCCCATGAGGAGTTGGCCGTGGAAACCAGCCACTCTCTATGTCTAATCAGACCTAACATGTGTAGCACCAATGACATGCTAATAAAACTGTCAAGCCTCGGGACCAGTAATTTACGCCCGGGTTTTTAGATTCTCTATAAGAAAAAAGAAACTTTCCTTGTGGATGAAAAATTATGTGTGAATCTGTAAGGCTAGGCTGAAAAGAAGCAGATGCTGACATTTCTAGAGTTAATATTTTTGCCTTAAAAACACATCTGTCATCAGCCTCCGCTTATAAGAGTGGAGTAGCACGTATCTAAATAAACATGGCAGCTGTTTTATATGATGGCCCTATTTTTTAAATAGTAAAAAATATTGTCTCATTTTGAAAGGCATAGCTGCCTCTAGTGTTAATTTACAATAATAGGATGGAGCGTGTAGCTGTTCTCTGCTTTAGAATAATTTCAAGTGACACTTTCTCACATTATCTCAAAACCTCCCTGCAAAGCCAGCACAAGTAGAGGGAAGGTTAATAAGTGGAAGGGTGTGCAGCTGAGAACATTGCAAATGCTGAAAACTTGCTGAGAAGAGAGTTCTGGATTGTAATCTCAGGAGCATGTTTAAAAAAAATCAAGAGTAGGGAAAAAAAGAACTTTTGGAGAAGTAATTCTCTGCCTGTGGGATGAGGGTTACAATATAAATAATTCACATTTTTGCAAATGTCTTGCTCTGCTAATTAACTCGCTTCTTTCCAATAGTTCAACAAATCCTGCACATAAAAATGTATGATTCTGTTTCCTATGGGGATCTTTCATGAGTCACTTTACACTGATTTTAAGACCATTTTACATCATTAGACAGGCTCAAAGGAGACTTAACAGACCCAAGGAGAGACCTACACTTGAATCCCAAACTAAATTTTAATTGCTTGCTTATTATTTCTCTTAAAGACTACTAATGGCTTTTGATGATGAGGCCCTAAGTCAAATACAAGAATGCGTTGTTAATTTGCGTTTCCAATTGCATGGTGTGTGACCCCCGTCTTAACGTGATGTAAGTATTTTCTGAAATGCAAAATGCAGAAAGATCTTCCTGTGTGAGAAGTCCCAGAGTGTGAAAAATTCTTCCTTTGGGGTATGTTCCCTCTTCATTAGGCTCTAGAAACATAATCCTTCTTTCTAGACAACCTCATGGTTTCTTATGAATATTTTTGGCTTTGACTGCTTGGTGGTGTTGCTTTATCAAGAGGACGATGGAGTGCCTCCGCCTCGGGCTGTGCCTCGGTTCTGAAGTGCTTTGGTTGGCAGGACGTTATTGAAAAGGTAGATACAAGTATTTCCAGCTCCTCTGGCCGTCTTTTGGAATGAAATTGGCCGTGTGCTGTGGCCTGAACATGCATGTGGCCTTGCAAAGAATTTAGATAAGAGACTATCCAGTGTATGACTGTCGTATGAGCTTAGCTCAGAGGTAAGTGCCAATCTGGTTGGCTTGCCGTAACGGTGCTGATCCGGAGCAAGAACAGCAGCAGGCCTTTAGGCAGGTGCCAGAAGAGCTGGACTGGCCCAAATAGAGCCAGCCCTGGCAGCGATAGGTGCCTAAATGGTTAAACCCATATTTCTGTAGGTTCTACATCATGCCTAAGGTGTCCCTGAGGAACCTATGATCTTTATAGATCTGGGCATCGGCCTTTTACAGATGCATTGCTGCCAATGAGAAGCCAGTAATTAGCAAGAGGTTCCCACCCATAAATTGACAGCAGTAGCTGGATGTGAACTATATTGGGAAAAAATTGGGAGAAAAGACAGGGGAGACCTGAGTGTATGGTCATGGTCCCTGCAGGGGTGTGAAGCAGGAGTGGACTTCTTAGGGTTTCATCCACCTTTTCCCCATGCACCTGCAGATGGTTTACAAGCCAGGAAGGAGGGAAAATCTATGATTCCCGTATCAGTCTTGCTAGCCAGGACTGGGAAAAGTCGGAATTTGCTGCTGATGTTTCTGTAAGTCATTACCCTTGGAGGAAGGAGGAAATGGTAGAGGAACTGTGACTTGTAAATGATTCCTAATCAAAGTGCTTCCCAAGGCTATTCCCGGAGAGCTGCAGATTCCTCAGCACCCCTTGCTCAGGCTTGTGTGTAAGACTAAAATATGTTACTTGGCCTTGATCACAAGCCGGAGTGTGCCCTGCCCTGGAGTGAAGCCAAGCCCTGTCTCTGGGGAGGGACAGCTGCAGGTAGTGTGATGGGGTGGGATCCTGCGCTGTGGTATTGGGGATGGTACTAGGGATAAGTACTGCTGGCCAACAGTGAGTCCAATCCTGCGCCATTTCAGGTAGACCAAAGCTACCCCTGTGACTGTTTCACTGTAGGATCAGTTTTGTAGCCTACTGGTTTCATAAAGGTAGCCTAGTTTACCTAAAATTTCATTTCCAAGAAATCCTCTGAATGAGCTGCCATTTAGCACTTTCTCTTGCTGAAGTCTGCGTAACACTTTAAAGTATATTTTTAACTCTCTTTGCTAAGGGCTTGGGACAAACAGGATCTCCTGTTAATAAAACCCTTTGATGGATGCATTAAAGGAACAGGGCATATGTAATCCTATATTTCCTGAGGTTACTTCAGCAGTATATGTGGAGCCTAACATTTAAGGAGGGTATGTGCGTGTATAAAGGTCTTATAAAAAGCTAGAAGGACCATCCTTGCTACTACTACAACAGTATGATTTATTTTACCGTGGATGTTCTGCAGTTATCAGTGTGCTTTATTATCAAATCTTCAGGCGAGGGCATCCATAAATCGTAGAAACAGCCAGGGAAGGATTAAGCCTCGGCCTCTCCCATACCTCGTTGCCCTGAATCACTGAGGGAGATTTGTTCTCTTTGCTTGTGAATGGAACAGTGATTTGGTGTGGGCTATTCTGGCAGGTTTTGACCTAGTAACAACTTTTCCAAATTCAGGTGTGGAGGCACCTTCTTCTAAATTGTGTGGTTTTTTCCTCTTCCAAGAACAACTCTAGTTGCCTTTATTCATGACCTTGTTAATACATTTGCACCTCCAAAAAACTGAAGCTTCAAACCATGCGATGAAATGAAGTTCATATTGTCTACGAGAAAGTATCTGCACCACTGCAAATAATGCCTTTATTTTGTATCCAAATGCCAGATGTTAGAATTTGGGCATTTGGAGATTTAATTCACTCAAGTCTCGCAATTTAGTCCTGCAGATAAGGGGAATTATTTAAAACTAATGCTTTAAGGCTAAGCTGTGCGGATACATCTGTAGAGTTGCTTGTCATGACCAAGTACTTTAAAGAATGATGATGAAGTGAGAGTCAGAATTGTCACCTTTCTCGGGACCACAATGGTCCTAGTATTCTGTGTGTGCAAGAGACACGCTGGGGACACTGGAGGGATTTAATAGCTGCGTATCTCTGCAAACAGACTGTTGGGGAGGAAAAGCTGCTCTCAGAAGGGAGGCCAGTACCGTGCTGTAATGTGGGAATTGGAAGTGGGAGTGAAGGTAGTCGCCGATAGCTGCCAAAGCGTGGGGTTTACAGGAGTACTATTCACTGTAGGCCATGGCAAGAAAAGCTTGTGAGGCAGCATCACAGAGCTTATGCTGCAGAAAAAAAAAAAAAAAAACTAAAAAAAAAAAGAAAACCTTTGTACAAGGCAAGCAAGTGTTGTTTATATAAATACATTGTGGCAGCGACTATCGTTTTGCAAGCGTCGGGTTAGGACTTTGAAATGTTATGCAAATGCACTGGTGGTGTATACACAACTGTACACCCACTGGACTGTGCTCCATGTGTTCTTGATGCCAACGAAAACAAAGCAACCTCCAACTGATTCAGGGGAAAAGTCATGGCTGCAAGAAGCCAGAACTTGCTCCACAGAGCTACCGCTCTGCTTCTAATAACTGAAGTTAGGAAAGTCCCTTGGATTTAACCCTAACTTTCTTATTATCTGGGATGGGACGTGAATAAGCTGAAGCAGCTTGTTAGTGGTTTTTAATAGTTTTTCTGGCCACAGACGTCTTCCAGCATAACATGTTTTATTGCAATTTTTCATAGAAACGGTTCTTTTTAGAAGAGAAATAAATAATCATGTGGCTCATGGCAAAGCTTCCATAGTCACTGGAGACCTCTGGTGTAACAGCTAAATGAATCGCAAATAGCTGAACTCTCTCCTGCAGTGGCATGCCAGGATGGTTTCCTTGCCAATGTCTCTGCTTCCCTGCTGCTGTCCCCGTGAAACTGCTGCTCTTTCCCCCCAGGGTGCCGCAGAGCTCTGCCCCTTTCTGCAGCCTGGGGCTGCCTTCCCGGTCCGTCCCTACTGAAGTGGTCATCTCGGCTCATCTTTCACCATTGCCCTGTGCAACCTCTGGGACTTCTGTTCGGAACGCCGTCATCCAAAGTGGACTGAAAGGCAATGGAAAGACGCTCACTGATTTGTATGACCTTTGATGCGGTCCTTGCCTACATCCGTCTTCCACCGGATGGATGTCTTCTTCCCTCCAGCGCTATAGGAAGGCGCTGTGCTGTAGTGAGTGCTGCAGGGCCCTAGATCCGCATCCCAGTTTTCCCCAGCAGCATTCAGAGACGTGACTTTGTACTGTTTGAGCGTGCCCTGTGCAGCAACCGGCAGGGAAATGAGAGGGGGAAGCACAGCCTATAGAAGGATGTCTGGTTTGTAGGGAACACCAGGACGTGCGTGGAAGTTACGTGATGTGGTACCTGTGGTTGCGGCATTTCTGTTAAGCAGCTCCCTTAATAAAGAGCTAGTTTTGATTTCGCAAGTCTGAAACCTTTTGATATTAACTACCCAGCATGGACTATATAAGGTGCAGCGATCAGTTTAATGAGACCTGGAGCAAGAGAGTTTGATGAGTAAGCGTGTGTCATGGCAGCAAGCGGTGGAGGTGACACGAAAGGATTCAGACTAGAGGAAAAGCTGGATTTGAGATGCTGGCCAGTTGTCTCTATGCTGAGAGCAAGAACTAACCTGCTCTGTAGCACTGAGCGTTGAGGGGAAAGTTGAGAAAATGAAGATAACTTTTCAGATACTCTCTCACTAGGAAAAAGGTTCTGAGAAGTAAGAGATGCTCTGTTGCTGGGAGACAGTGCCTGGGATCATTAAACACCCCACAAAGCTGTTTAAGGTGCAGTGTGAATCCAAATGTCTCTGAGCTGTAGAGATGTCTGGATTCCTAGTGGCAGGAGGAACAGGCACTTATAATTACAGAATTGAAAGCTCTGGCTTCTGCATGTAGCTTTAGAGACGTTAAAGAGTACCTAGTGAAAGACAGAATAATTTATGTGACGAAGTATTTCAGCTTGCAGGAGAGATTTGTTGAGAGAAACAGATTTACCCCTGGAAAAAGCCTGAGTTGTTGAACCGTCCAGGAGAAGGATGGATAAAATAATAGCTCCCAAAGCAGAACAAGTATGTGGGCTCCAGCTGAAAGCACCCAGCACTCAGGGTAGCTGCAGTCCACTGTGGAACACAGGTATTGAGAATCTATGTAAGTAATTGGAAAAAAAACCAGGAAAGATAGGAAGGAAAATGCCTCATCTTGTGGGAATGGTGCAACAGGTATGAGACGTAGACCTGTGTTCTGTTGCCCAGCTAACCTAGAGATACTGTTTCAGGAGCAGCAGCAGTAGTGAAGCTCTGTCTCTATAGATGTCTGGCCCTTGCTCCTTTATCTGCCCTGACTGCAATAATCTGAGCTCTCCTCCAGCCCCTCCATGACACAAGCAGCAAGCAAAAGGCAGAAGGTCTGGGAGATGCTGCCTGGACGGCCAGCTGCTGCCTCCTGGGAAAGAAATGGGGGCCTCTGTACTCTCTGCAGCAGTTTGGTTTTGACGAAACTTGTAGGAACTTAATGTCCTTGAGATCTTAATGTCATCTTGATTTTTGCTATTTTATCTCTGTGTACCTTTTTTTCAGAGAAGTCCCTTGATCATTTGTAGCTGATCAGGGATTCACAAGCTACAGGTGTGCCTGGTTTGTGCCTGCATAAACCTTCTTTCCTTAGGAAATCAGCCTGAAAAGGGAAAATTACACACCACAATTAAACCTTTCAAGGCTTCCAAGTGAAGAGGGACTATTTACAACATCACTTTGAACAGAGCCAAGAGCTCAGCGCGTAAGCTCTGGGAGGGGAGAGGGCTGCTGCCTGTCCAGCTGCTAGACTCCGCAGCTCGGCCCTTGGGTCAGCGAGCGATTTGATTTCAGCCAGATGCAACATAATCCCAGCAACACTTCTGCACGGCGCTGCTAGACCAGAGAAATATGACCAAGTGCCGGTTGTGCTGAGTCCCCTGGCTGAGAGCAGAGTGCCGCCTGACCTTCCCGCAGCAGCCCTTCTTGCAGCTCCAGCAACTGTGAAATTTTAGGAGCAGTGTCTCTGCTTGTGCATGCTTAAAGAGAGCTACTGTGCAACCCAAGATTTCATTTTCCAGAATGTTCCCTTTCACCCAAGGCATTAAATACCCTGTTCCTCCACCTCCTCCCGCAGGAGAATCACAGAATCAAATGGCATTGGAAGGGACCTTCGGAGACCATCTAGTCCAACCCCCTGCCAAAGCAGGTCCACCCAGAGCAGGTTGCACAGGAACGTGTCCAGGCAGGGTTTGAATGTCTCCAGAGACAGAGACTCCACCACCTCTCTGGGCAGCCTGTTCCAGTAAAGAAAGTAAAGAATTTCCTCCTCGTGTTTAGAAGGAACTTCCTATGTTCAAGTCTGAGCCCGTTACCTCTTGTCCTGTCACTGGGCACCACTGAAAAAAGACTGGCCCCATCCTCCTGACACCCACCCTTTAAGCATTTATAAGCATTGATCAGATCCCCCCTCAGCCTTCTCTTCTCCAGACTAAAAAGACCCAAGTCCCTCAGCCTTTCCTCGTAAGGGAGATGCTCCAGGCCCCTCATCATCTTTGTAGCCCTCTGCTGTCCCCTCTCCAGCAGTTCCCTGTCCTTCTTGAACTGGGGAGCCCAGAACTGGACCCAGTGCTCCAGATGGGGCCTCGCCAGGGCAGAGTAGAGGGGGAGGACAACCTCCCTCCACCTCCTGGTCACACTCTTCCTGATGCACCCCAGGATGCCATTGGCCTTCTTGGCCACAAGGACACATTGCTGGCTCATGGTCATCCTGTTGTCCCCCAGGACTCCCAGGTCTTTCTCCTCAGAGGTGCTCTCCAGCAGGTCAGCCCCCAAATCGGAGTTGGTGCAAATCGCATTTCAAAACTTGAAAGAAGCAGGACCAGCAGCTCCCTAGCAGCCTGATTTCAAAGTGGAGAGCTGTACCCCAGAACAGTGTACCTCCCTCTCTAGGAGGATGCTGTGATAGTTCAGCAAACAAACACAGCTGCTAGGAGCTCGAGGACACAAATTTACATTAGTTGGAGACAACTAACCGATCTTTCTTATTAATACAGCTTGTTAATGACACAAATGGTACACCTAAGTACTTGTATCATAAGGGTGCACGTGGAGGGAGAATTGGTAGGGTTGAACTCTTACCTGTGAGAAATTGATGGAGTTCTGTAGCCTTCTCTTGGCTGTGTCAAGAGAAAGGGAAAGGGGTGGGGAAAGGGATAGTTTAGAGAGTTTAAGAACTGTGACTTTACTTTGCCCCAGAGTCTGCTCTAGAAATTTGTTCACATTCACCTTACCGTTTCTAAGCTGCGTGGATTTTAGGTAATTTTTAAGACATTTAAGACAGTAATTTATATCCATGCTGAACTGCATGATCTGGTATTAAAACGAAGGGGAGCTCTTTAGAGCATTTGCTGTATATGCAGTTTTTAGGGCACCGCTTTAGACTGTCCCTAGGACCATTTTCTAAAGCCTTCCGTAGCAGCGATATTTCAGCAAACAGGGTTTGAGATCTAGATCCAGAGTTTTAAAATCTAGCACACACAAGGGCGCATAAATACCTGTTGTTTTGCACTGAAGCTCAAGATCTCCCTATTCTGAATTTTATCCAATAATTTCGAAAGAGACTTCTTTAAAATCCTAGTCTAGACAATAGATCAGGCTGTAGGGATGTGGGAAGCTCTGGCTTGTCTGTCTGTTTGCTGAACTGATTGATGTGCTGTTCGCTTTTATGCTGAGAACTGTTTTGCTACTTTGTGCGTTTCCTAAATACCTTCTTCCTCCTGTGACCCTTCCAGGCAGCTCCCACTGGGCACAACACGGCTGTCTCAGGCACCCTGAAATACTGTGTAAGGGTGAAGTTACTCCCAGAGGCTGTCTGCCACAAACGGCACCAGCGTTCTTACAGGAACCGGAGTATCTTTCATCTGATTTGGGAGGGAACACCTATTTTATTTCAAATTAAAACCACACTCTAAACATGGTACCCTCTCACTTGTGTGCCTGAAGTCTACTTACATGACACATCGGGGACTCTATATCTGATTGTATAGCTTTACCCAAGGGATGGGTGATTCCAGGGGCATCTTGAAGATGTTTGCACAGTAAATGTTGGTGACTTTTTTTTTTTTTTTATGTATTTAGTGCACGTTTGGAAAGTAGGGGAAGTCTTTACTGTCGCACAGTAGTTAATACATCAGACAGAGCTCCTGGTCACCAACCAGTGTAGGCAAGGCCACACGCTATCCAGTTCACGTCGGAAGCCGTATACACGTCAGCGAGTGTGGTGTAGTGAAGTAGGAGTCCGGGTATGCCCTAATCTTTTTTTTTCCAGAATGGTAATACTCATTACCTGAATCTCAAATGATATGTCTATCTCTATATTAGCAGATTTCTATTCCTTGCCTTTATGCCATTGCTGTCACCAAAATGATCATATCTCTTAGTTCATGGTGGCTGTAGTCACCTGCACTGTGCTGGAGCTGTTGAAGACAAACAATCCTACAGTTGTGTGTTTATTTGGCGTCTCTTGCCACTGGCACGGGGCAAACTTCCTCAGTAGTCACCCTATTGATCTTTCAAAGGTATTGTTCATGCTGGTGGCGTAATGCCTTTATTCATAGCTGGAGACAACCTTGAACATGTGTCTTGGTTCTTACAACAACCCCTGTTGAGGCTACAGTATGCCTTTATTTCTTTATAAGTTTCATTGTATTTTTTTTTCCCCTGTAAGGATAGCCCCACTGGTACCAAATGAAACCTTTCACACTTCTTCTAGAGTGGAAGTTAAAAATAAAGGCCTACAATCCACTGTGGACTGAATCCTAATGCCAGCACTTAGACAAAATATTCTGCAAAATCAATGGAAATTTTCTTCTGTTGGAGGATTAGCGTACTCTTTCAATCACAAGGTGAATGCAGGGCAAAACTAGGGAGGAATCTTTTTTAGATGATTTATAGCTTCACTAAAGCACAGATATAAAGCCTGAAAGTGAAATGGAAAATGAGATCAAGGAACATGGTTCTTGATAATACTGACGTTAACCTTTGACATTAAATAACACATATATAGAATCTTATTAAGTTTAGACGTGGTTGTTATCGGTAGCAAGCAAACTGGGAGTATGGAAACCTCTGTCCTCCTGAGATTTCATGAATGCTTTCAAAAATCTGCTTATGACAAGGGCAGCTCTGCTGTTGGTGGTCACTCTTCTGACCCTCATGGTAGGTGAAGCCCACGGCTCTGGGAGATTAACTGCAGCAGGCTCCCGGCCTTGAGGAGTCTTTGGGCAGGCAGCTTTTTTTCTGCAGACATTTTTCTCTCTGTCGGTCCGAGCAGACAGACTGCATACGTGCCATGCACCGGGCCTGCGGGTAGCTTAGGTAGGAACTGCACTCTCCCCTTCATCTGGCGTTTCCAGCCAAGCCAGCTGCAGGCTGGATGGGCGCGTCTCTCAACTCTGCCAAGTTTCTTGTGCCCTCATGGAACAGTGAAGTACCGTAGTCAAGGTAGGAGCTTAGCAGAAGTGGATGGATTGATTGCTAGATTAGCTCCAGGCTTTCATTTTGCATTGTGGATGAGAAGCTCAACATG
The DNA here is from genome assembly GCA_002844005.1 of Limosa lapponica baueri. NCBI lineage: Eukaryota > Metazoa > Chordata > Aves > Charadriiformes > Scolopacidae > Limosa > Limosa lapponica. Next base: position 605,314 of record KZ505850.1, read on the forward strand.
AGCCGGCAACGTGTGCTGGCAGCCCAGAAAGCCAACCGCATCCTGGGCGGCATCAGAAGAAGCGTGGGGAGCAGGGCGAGGGAGGTGATTCTGCCCCTCTGCTCTGCTCTGGTGAGACCCCACCTGGAGAGAAGACTCCAGGGAGACCTTACAGCAGCCTTCCAGTACCTGAAGGGGGCTACAGGAGAGATGGGGAGGGACTCTTTGTCAGGGAGTGGAGCCATAGGACAAGGGGTAATGGTTTTAAACTGAAAGAGGGGAGATTTAGATGAGATACTCGAAAGAAATCCTTTGCTGTGAGGGTGGTGAGACCCTGGCCCAGGTTGCCCAGAGAAGCTGTGGCTGCCCCATCCCTGGAGGGGTTCATGCCCAGGGCAGGGGGGTTGGAACTGGATGATCTTGAAGGTCCCTTCCAACTCTAACCATTCTGTGATTCTATGATTTTAGGAAAGACTTGTTGCCTGTCTTTCTTGAAGATAAACCTCTCGTGGGAGAGTTAGAAAGCGCTGTTTCATCTTCCCCTCTCTTCTGTCTCTTGAGAGAGTTGCTGAGATGAGACGGTACCTCAGTCCATACCGCCCTTCGAGCCAATACCAGGCAGCCTCTTGCTTTGTTTTGCAGATAAGAGGTGGCAGCAGGAGTTATGGTGGTTTTGTTTGTCTCCAAGGTGGAAAGTGAACCTCCTCATTGTAGTAGACTGTAGATTTCTTACAAAATCTGTTACCTCCAGAGGACTTTGGACTGCAGCAGCATCCCCTGATTAAGGCTTCACGTAGCTATTGCTCAAGGATTTATTTGTCTAGCTCTTGAATAGCATTTCTCACAGGAAGCAGATGTCACTTGTACTTTATTGGCCTGTGCTGGCTTCCAATTCAGGTTTTGTTTTACTGGAAGGTATTGCTTCGGACCTGGAATATTCTGGCTGCCTGGGAGATGTTACGCTTAACAAGGAAATGTGAGCTAAAAGCTGTAGATGTAATTGGGAGGTGGAGGAGGCAAGGTGTTTACTGGGCAGTTCCCACCCTGGCTTAGGCCATCCAGAGCCAAACTTTTTGCTCTCCTGAGTTATTTTTCCCCTTGATTTTTTTGCTGAACTTTTGTTGCACTGCTGTTTTTTTCTACCTGCAATTCCATGCAATTTAAAGCGCTAACAGCACTAGCTAATCCTGCTTTGAAAGCTGCTATTCGGAATGCTTCGTGTTTTGAATTGTGATGACTGAGGCTTTTAAGAAAATAGAAATACTGCGTAGGTTTTGACATTTCCTTAGAGTGCCCAGTGAGCTGCCAGTTTTCTCAGAGTGCCCAATGAGTGCCTCTAAACTCTGTAGGGCAAGCAGAATTATTTTTAAGTGGTACAGATTGATGTGTTTAAGACTGTTCTTGAATTTGCAGCCTAGCATGATATTCAAGAGCCTATCTGGGACGGCGGCAAGTTGGAAAATAGTTTGGTGTTAAAAAGCGGGAAGCAGGAGTAGCAGTGGGGTAAAGGGAGAAGATGCAACTGGACTTAAATTTTGAGCAGAGGAGGGGCCAGTACAAAAGATAAAAAAGGAGCTATAAGCAAAAGGCTGAAGTGAAGAAATATCTCATATTATACATGGCATTTAGTATTTAAAAAATATCTATACAACAGGCAGCAAAGGCAAGGTCTCAGTAAAGTGCTATGCCTGAGCTTTGATTCAATCTGCCAGAGAAGCAAGACTGCAGAGCACTTCAGAGAGGCATAGGATATGTGAGTATTAAATACAGAACCAAGGTTGCAAGAAAGGACCTTTGCTCACCATGTGTTGGAGCATTGCTTTATCTTCCATGGATGTGTTCCTGATCCTGTCACCAGATTGTTTCCATGCCCTACTTCCCCATTTGCTGAATTGTCACCAGTTTGAACCTTGTCTTCTCTTTTTCCTGGGCTGAATGACACCACTGCTTCAGAGAGCCCTTCTTTGGTATTTTCTCCTTCATTCTGCACCTGTGTCTCTTCTCATAGCTATTCCCTGAGCGTCGTAAGGAACATCAGCGAAGAATTCATTTTGTTTTGTCAAGTTTCTGGTCTGAGCCTTAATTTAGAGCAGTCGTTCCAGTCTACAATAAACTCTGTGTTCCTGCAGGCCGCAGTGAAAGAATTACGAGCAGCCCTTAGCCACGTGCATTCAGGATGCTTTGGTGGCCCCATGGGACAGGTAGACTTCAGTGCCTGAAAACTTCTTACAGGATGGGGGTACAGTCAGTACATTATTTTCTGCATAATAGTGTATACGTGTCTCTGCCTGTATGTAAAAGCTTTTTACGTGATTCACTGAGGCCATTAGGAGTGGAATGGCATGCCATCATTTCAGGCGCAGCGCTCTTCAGAATGAGCAGCTTTTTCCATCTTTCCCCAGCAAGCCCCAGGAGGCACACAGCATGTAGGTGGGAGGAGACTGTTCATAAGTCTTCCATCACAGCATCCAGGAGCACAAAGTTCATTGTCAGGATGAGCCTGCAGCTCTGAGTGATAAATGAGGCAGGGCAGTTAGAT
>KZ505850.1:623171-633493 GCA_002844005.1 Limosa lapponica baueri
AGACTTGTGCTCCAGACCCCTCACCAGCTCCGTTGCCCTTCTCTGGACCCAAATATGGATATGGATATGCATATACATACGGTGAGAGATACTACAAGATTTAGCCATGAAAGAAATCTGGCCAAACTAGATCTCTACCATTGCCTTCTTCCTTACTTGATTTTTCTAGGAAAAATGAGTGGTCTGGGGGAAGTGTGGGTGTGGAGCAGATTGCCTCTGTGTGGCGACTGAAAGGGTGTGCATAGCAAATGTATTGGATGTGTTTTGGGTGGTGGGGGAAAAGGTAGCGATCTCGTTAAGCCAATGACTAGTCTGCTTTAGATACCCGTGAATATATGAGTCCAAAATTCTCTCACACTCTCTCTAAAGAGAAAAGTGGTAACAGAGAGCCCTTTTAGTATTTCAGTTCTTACAAGGCTGCCAGGAAGCCCTTTGAATAGTTCTGTCTGGTTTTAGCACCTGATATTTGAAGCTGTAACAAGGGCATTGAGTTCAAATACAACTTGAACTATTTTCAAAGGCTTATCCAGCCTTACAACATAACACAGTCATTGCTCCAAAAACTCTTTCATTAAATCAGCCTGTCTTTCTCCCAATTAGGGTAAAATCCTGAACAGAAAAGGATGCTGTCCTATTTGCACTGAAAGTAAGTTCTTTCTTCACATTCTTTATATTATTTTTTTTGTTCTTTCGGAGAAAATAAATATAGTAGAAGTATGTTTGCTTTTCTGTCTTCTTTTTAGAGGTGGCTAAAGGGCAGGTGATTTTTGCCTCCTATAAATCTGTAAATTAAAAAAATGCATGGGTATTTTATTTTTATTTTATTTTCCAAATGACACTACTTTTGTCAAATCTGAGATGCTGCTTCTTGAAGCCTGTGAAATTTGTCGGTTCTAAAATAAGCAAATGAATAGAGTTATAACTTTTAGGACTGTGTACCTTTTGTATCTGTAAATAACGGCCCAGCTATGCGTATATATAATCCAACACCTTTGCAGATGATTTGTGAGAGTTAAAAAAAGGTGTGCAGAAATCTGAGACCCAGTCTGGGGCAGCAGTGGAAAGTACAATAGGAAGCTCTCCTTCTGTCTATATGATGTTTAGCTCAACCATCACCTTTTTATCCCTTTGCTCCTCACTTCAGGAATGATCATCTTAGGATATCACTTGTGTTCTCTCCTAGTCAGCAAAGCACACACGTACACAAATATTTATCTTTAAGCTTGTCCCATTTAAGTCAACAAGGAGACCTGTCTTCACTGAAGTTAACAGGATGCAACGCATTTCCTTCAGGACATGTTTAAGTATTTCACCAAATAGGAACAGACTGCTTTTAGGGGGTTTCATGATTTCTAGGAAGGTTTCTGCAAGAAGGAACAGGTTTTTAAGGAGAGTGTTTCCCATTCTTTTTTCTCAAAGCAAATTGGTTTTGCTGATCAACTCAATTCTGTCTGCTCTTGGATTGCACAAATTTCTTATGCTAAATATCTGGTTTTCCACTCTGAAGCTCAGTTATTTTGGAACATGTAACTTGTGATAAAATACATCTAGTTTGCAAGTCTTCTGTATTGAAATGAAATTAAATACCAGTGACAACCTCAGAAACACTTGAAATAATGCTGAGCAGAGGGAGAAATGGAAGAGGATTCAACTGACCAGCAGTTAATTTCATGTTAGCTCAGTTTCAAGGGAGAAGAAATTTGCATACATCTCTGCTCAAACATGACATCTCATTAGTGTCATGAATTTATTGATCTCTGTCTTGCCTCTGTTCTTATGTTACAGTCTCATTTAACCTTTCTCATGTTCTTTTGTATCATGAGAGAGGGAGGAAAATAATGGGGCCAGCCATTCCCCCAAAGCACCGGAGACCCTCTACTGTAAGGGGTTAAAAGGAAGACAGTACTTTGACTCCTTCAGAATGCTGCCAGAGAATGATGAGTTGTGCTAATTGTTTCATGGGCGAAGGAGGCAAAAAATAGATTTCTTCAAAGTAAAAGTAACTCACCTAAAAAACCAGAACTTCTTGATGATAAAAGAAGGGAATGTTCATGACTATAAGACATGAAGAATTAAGGGCAGACCATTGTTACTTGTCCTCCTGCCATGCAGCGCTGTAGATTCTGGCTCCTTCTTCCCAGAAACCTTCTTCTAGATACTGGCAGACTGCTCTTAGGTCTCCCCGAAGCTTTCAGGACAAACAACCTTATTCCCGTAGCTTCTCTGAGGCTGGGAGGCTCGTTGCACTGTCCCGCAGTGGCATGCTCCTCTGCTGCACGTGAAACAGAGGGGTTCTCTTTTTGGAGAGGTGTCTCGCTATGGACCCATTTAGTATTTGGAGAAGAGACAATACTGAGGTGATTCTAGGCTTTTATAATTAAAGGCCATTCCCAGCTTTTATCAGGTAATGTAATCAAAGACCTTAAATATCCACTACTGTTATACAGAAGTGGTAGCCATTAGTTTTTTAGCATTTGCCATCTGCAAGGAACTAATTCCACCTTTGTGCCAGAAGCGCTGTAAATCTCATCATGACATAAGACAGGCAAGAGGCAAAATCCCAAGGGTTTCAGTGATGTTCACTATCTCAGATAGTAATTAGAAAATTTCCTAATTCAGCCAATTTCTGATGAGATAAGATTTACATGCACAGCCCTTTCCTTCACCCACCCACTCACGTTGATTCTTTCTCCACATATTAACACACCAGAAATTTCTGGCGGTCCAGCAGATATTAATTTTCCAAAGTAAAAACAACATAGGAGGTACAAGAACATACTGTACACAGGAGAGCTTTGAGTACAGTGTAAAAGCAGCCAATTTCTATGAAGTGGGTCAGAAACAGTCACGTTGTTAAAGGATACACTTTAAACTGGAAAAAAAAAAAAATCAAAGGATTATTTTTCAAAGCAGTTTGTTGCAGAGAGAAAAAGTACCTCGTCTCCTAAAGTGCTGGAGAGTCTCTTTTGTCTACTCTTGCCGAAGTTAACTGTGGTTAGTTTTGGCACGCTGCTGTTTAAGCTCCATGGCTGGTGTACAATTATCACTAATTAAACGCAGTGGTCATACCAGTGGAAAATTCAACAGTTTAGTTTATCCTGCTGTAAAAATGTAATGAAACGTACTCTTTTGGGCTTGATTTAGAAAAATCACCACTGACGTCAGTTCCATAAATTAGTAATCCTATGTTAGACCAAGGTCATTTTCATATTAAAAAAAGAAAACACTAAACTGGAGTTCAAATAACATTAGGGGACTGCTCTCAACTCCAGACAAAGATGGGAATTCGCAGTGGAGGTTAAATTGCTAGGCCTTGCTGCAATTACAGCACTCAGTGTGAAAGCTTCCTGCTGGAACCGTATTTTAGATAAGATCATTTTAATCGTGATCGATAATCCTAACACAGTCTTACCCAAGTCATTGTGAGGCTTTACGGATGAAGTTTTTGTCAACGTGGACCGCAGTCGTCTAGATCTAGCAGGACACGTGATTAATTTTGCAGTAAGGGCCTCTTTTGGGGCAGAAAATTTCGTTCACCGCAAATCATTTTGCAGCTTTTTTTAATTGACAAAATGACCGATGGAGCTAAACCAAACTCAAAGGCGTTTGGACCCAGCCTTAGGAGTAAAAGGTTGGTACTTTCACCCGGTCTTGCATCCTTTAAATGTGTTTTTTGTAGAAATACTGAAAAAAAGTGCTGGTGCTTCAAAGGGGAAAAAAATAAAGACGGAAAAAAGGTTGGAGTTATGCATTGTAGGCACCCAGGAGAGCAGGGAATGGCACTGAGGGACCATGGAGGCCCTTGCTGGTTCTGTTTCTTGTGTTATTTCCTTGCCATGGAGAAATACATCAACAAAAAGACTGCAACTGTTTATTCGTACCGGAGTGCTGCTCATGATTTACCTCCTCAGCCGTTTCAGCCCTGATGGTCAACTGTATAAATATGTATTTGGACAAATTGGAATCGCTATTTTCTTTATTAAATAGACCATAAAGACGCCTGTGGAGTTTTTGACACCACACCTTGTAATGTGTATTATATCAAGGTGCACTGTGCAGCAGTTACGAGGAAAGTACTCTATGGCTATGCGTTTTTTACAGAAGAGCTCATGAAATTCTATTATGCGTGTTCTGTAGCTAGTTTTCAAAAGTTAATAATGTGTTCTGTTTGATTTAGGGCTTAATGCAGCATATGGGCTAATTGCATTCAAAATTTCATTTTATTTTTAAAAAGCTGAGATCTTTTTGAATTATAGATGTGCAACCAGAACACCCTTAACTGGTAAACTTGTATTTTTTCCTCTCTCTCCTTACTTAGAAAGTGTCCAAACCAATTTTAGTTATAATTTAAAGTATATTTTTCTTGGCCACTCTTAACTAGCTACAAGCCCAGAAGAGTGTGACCAGACATCTGGACATCTTGGACTTCAATTGACTGCTCTGATCTCCTGAAAAAATAAAACAAGCTATTCCGTGAGCACCAGAGCTAACAGAGCCTGGTTTCCTATGGATTTGTGTCCCATTTCTTTTATATCGCAACAAATAATAAACCCAGCTAGAGACAATATATCCTGTGGCTGCTTTGGAGCTACAAGTGTGCTCATTGCCCAGCCAGTACGCTCATGCTCTCCGGCTGGTCAGGATGTGTGTGCTGACTCTCTGTCTGGCCCCCGCTAAGCAGTATATATATCTCACCTTTCTAGAAAGGCTAAGTGCTCTCTGGAGGGGTGGGGGCATTGGGTAGAAGGCAGAAAGGTACTTTTTGGCAACCACTTATTTCAATAAGTCCCTATTTCAATAAGTGGTTCTTACCTTTACTCAGCATACTACTTACTATAAATGAGTTGTCTTTCAGACTTTTATCCCCCTGTATTGACCAAAACAAGTCGTGATTTCATAAACTTTTTTTTTCCTTACAAGAGTATGTTAAAACTCAGGGAATGCTAAAATGTTCTTTTCCTTGCTGTTGCTTTTTCAGCTTCCTTTTTTGTCCAGATAAATGTGTTTTCAAAAAAGGTGCTTCTTGCCCACAGTTCCCTTCCTCGTTATCTTTTCTAGTGAAAGTCAGTATTTCATTTGAATTGGATGCATGATTTTTAAATGCAAGGAAAGCGTGCCAAGAGTTCTGTAGTATTCACTTTAGCACCTAGATACTATTATTATTAGTTTGCAAATAAGCTGTAGAGCCTTAGGTGGGTGCTGAGAAAACCTCATGAATCACACATGGAGTTTAAGATTGTCAAATGTAAAAGCGTGAAGTCCATATTTAGTTGCTTGAACAACGAATGTGAAAACTGCTGAGCTCCCAGAAGCTTTTACAAAAGCCAGAAGTTTTGAATACTGATTTGAGAGCCTAACTGAAGGATTTCCAAAAGAGATTTAGAGGTGTTTGCAGCTAGCTCCCAATAATGTTTAATCAGAGTTGAGTGCCTAAGGTGGTTTGAAAATCACAGGCTCCTGAACATAGCTCTGGGGCCCTCCTTTGAAAAGCCTGTGTTTTCCAGGGACAGAGAGGGAATGGGTCTATTTACCTTCATGTGCGTGTGTAGATGAGCAAAAGAAGACATCAAAGATCATGAATACCAAGTTCAAAACAAGCGGGAGGCGGTGGTTCTTCATGCACTTTGCCCAAGGATGTTGTGAATGCTAAAAACATTTTGGGGTTCAAGGGGAGACTGGAAAAATCCACAGAAAAGAAGTCTGTCAAAGGTTACTAAATAAAGAGAAACCACGTCTAGCTCAGAAAGTCCCTAAGCTGAAAATAGTTGGAGGCTGGTGGAGTCTTAGGGGGAAGTATCAGACATAAGTGCCTTTTTCTAACCATGCCCCAGACAGCCGATAGAGACAAGGAGTATCCACAATAAGCTGAGAACAATTTACTGTAGGAAAAAAAAGGGAAGGATCTTCACCCGTGATCCTATGCCTTGTTAGCACAAGTAGCAAAATTCATAGAATCACACAATCGTCTAGGTTGGAAGGGACCTTTAAGATCATCTAATCCAACCATCAGCCCAACTCTGACAATCAGGGAACATAGCTTTGGTGGTGCAGCAACACCTTTCCGTCTGTTATGTCCCAACAGAGAAGCAAGTCACGCGTGATCCTGGCTGGAGAACCAGTGCTTCCAATAGATTTCAAAAACAGCCAAGCAGAAAGACTGGTTTGTTTCAGAAAGGGAAAAAAATGAAAAGAAGAAAAAAAAAAAAAAAAAAAAAAAAAAAAGGCAGCAAACCATAAAACGTGATGTGATTGAAGCTCTCCCAAAAGGAAATAAACAACCCAAAACCTAAAAATGGCAGGAAAGGAACTCTTTTCATGTTGCCTGCCTTTTGCAATCTTGTTACACCCAGTATTTAAGGTTTATTTCTAGGCCACTCAGTTCTTCTTACTGGCAGTACCTGAGATCACACACACTCTTGCAGGGTGTAGATATTTATTTTTTTAAAGCCACAATTTTAGCAAACTTTTCAAGAATGTTTTACACAGTGATATCAGTGAATCAATTATTCAGGCTGGTTTTAGGTAGATTTTCCCTCCCCCATTTCCTTGGTTATTAAAGTAAACAGTGAAATTTGGATCAGGCACTCAGCTATCCAGTCCAAAATACATTCTTTTTTATTTTAGCTGCACTGCATCAAGTTGGCATATGACATGACACGATGTAACATAACATAAAACAACATTACTGCTCAGAGCACATTAGAAATTAAAAATAAATATTTCCTTTGGATCCCATCGGTACTATCAATTTTACTTGCACATCTCTAAATTACACTTGTTCCTCTCACGTCTTGCCTCTTAGCCACTTGCTTAGGTGCAGAACCAGCCTCCCCCTCCCGATACGTTAGGTAATTACACGTATAACTTCTCCACATTCTTGGCCTCTAGAAATGCAGACAAAAACCAGTTCTCTGAAATCTTTACTGAGTTTGGACTGTTCTTTTTGTTGATAGTTTTTCCTCATTTTCATAAAAGTTGTCAGTACGTTTAAAGAAAAATTAAAGCCTGAAAAAATGAAATAGAATCTGAGCAGGTAATAAAATGTATCTTAATATTTATTGTGCGGGTAATAACATGAGTGCATCAAGAATTCAGAAACAAGTTTGGTATGATTTAGTAACGGTAAAGTCAGCTGGTCTCCATAGAAAGTCTAGGGATTTTTTTTCCCATTGGTAAAAATTATGTTGGTGGTTAAAAACTAGACGGTTCCTGCCAATTTATTGAGAATCAATTAATCTTATTATGGACTTTGGAAACCAGTTCTTGATATCCTCATCGGTATCAATGAGGGAAACGAGACTCACAGAAGTGCACGTCTTTGAAAGCACTCTTATATCTAAATGTCTTGGTTTTGAGGCTCTGCTTAAAGCCCTTTGGGCCTGATTTCCAGAACTGTTGATCAAATGTGGTTCATTTTGACTTCTCATGGAGCGGTCAACATGATGTCCTTGAGAAAGTGAAACTTTTGGTCTCTAGTTGCCAGACGTAGCAAGGAGGCGTAATAATGATGCCGAGTCTAGTCACCGGCTTAGCGAAAGCAGCGTGCGGGTGGCGAGTTAGGGGCAAGGTACGGGTGTCCCAGGTACCAGTTCTGCGATGGCACTGTGAGGGAGACCGAGGTTAGACTTTAGGAGGACCTTCCTTGCGGCAAGGTACGGGTGTCCCAGGTACCAGTTCTGCGATGGCACTGTGAGGGAGACCGAGGTTAGACTTTAGGAGGACCTTCCTTGCAGCAAGGACAGCCAAGCACTGCAAAAGAGTCATGGAGTTGCTGTTACCACTGCTCTTTAAGAGCAGGATAGATAGATGTCTGTCAGGAAGAACAGGCACAGGTGATTCTGTGTTACAGCTGGAGAAGGAAGAGTTAATGGGGGTTCCATTTTCTGGGCTTTTTAACTACAGCTAAAAAAATGCCAGAAAGGTTATATCTGTCTGGCATAGCACTCTGCCTAGGCTGAAAAATCCTGCTGGGAGAGTGTATTGCATAGTCAGAGCTGCATTGCTCTCCACTGGAATGATTCCCCACCTCTTCTCCACGACACCCATAGCTCTTTCTTTTTTTTGTAGGTTTGAATTTGCCTTTTTTTAGCTGCTTTTTCAGGCGAGTCATTGTTAGTTGGACAATTATTATTTTTTTTTTTTAGTGCATAAATTGTATTCCGTTGCTCTCCACTCCTTTGTTGGTGGGTTTTTTTGACTGGTGCTGTTCACAGCTCTCTGATTCCCGAGTCAAATTTTGTTACTGCACCAAGCCCTCCCTCTAAACCAGGCATCATCTTTCAAAAGATGGGTATCCAGCTGGCAGCGTGCATTTCCCTGCCTTGGGACTCCCTCCTTCTTCCAGGAACAGCAACAACGAGCTGTGGTTAGGACCTATTGTTGTACCAGAAGGCTGCAATGCAAGTAGATTTGCTGCTCTCTTTGATTGCAAGGCAATTCAATCCATCGGCATCATTGACGTGAGCGTGGAAGCATTCTGCCTATGAGCTGCCCCTTCTCTAACGGGCTGCAAACATCAATGAGAACTCTCCTTCCGTTTGTAATGATCGGTGGAGATACGATGCCCTTGGACAGTCATTGCATCCTGCTGTTCATGTGCTACGGGCTTTTAGTTGGTAGCTTGATACCCAGTAGCTGCTACAAGTCAGTTGTGTATAGACAACATATATAATAGCTTGTAGCACTAAATAAAGATGGCGGTCCTACAAATAATTTAGGAAAAAACCCCACAGATCTATCTAGTTTATAACTAGATGTAAATGTACATCTATAATGTACAATTTATAAGTCTGTCTATGTACAATATGGACAGAATCGGGTCCGGCTGAAGTGGTCTGCTGGCTTTTCGTTTCATGGGGTCACCCCTGCCTAACTGGGGACATGAAAATTAGCCTCAAAAATATAGACGCGGTGTTTTGAGTTCTGCTTCTGTTAGTGGATTAGGCTTTGCTCCCACAACTTGAGGGCGGGAGTTCATCCCAGGGGAATTTAACCGTCTGAGAGCAATATCTCTAGCCTTAGCTATTTGTTTGCGCTCCCAGAGCTGGCAGCAGAGAGACAGGCGCCTCCAGAGGGTAATTCCCCGCGTACTAAAAGAGATGTCTAAAACTGATGGGGTGAAAGACTTTCTAATCATGTCTGTGTCTCTCTGACTGTGAGAGGGAGACGGGATGAATTGCTTAGACTAGACATTTCATGTTTGGAAAGCTGGAGCTAGGTGGGAAGGCGCCCATCACAGATCTCCAGAGACGTGTGCGCTCTGCAAGCCCAGGGCTCCGCTTGCTCTGATACCATAAGTGGGCCTTGTATTTTCTGAAAACGAAATATTTTGAACAATTTCACAGGCATTGTAATAACCTAAACTGTTCAGGTGGTACATCATGTTGAAGAGACAAAGGCATACGCTGGGAGATGTGTCTTTGGTTCCTAGCTACAGGTTAGCCTTCCTATGCTGCCCCAAGGATCGATTGGCCTTTAGTTCTCATCCGCTTTGGGAAAGACTTCTACGAAAGCCATAAAGCTCCTGTTTCTGAAAAATATATATTCCTAGTGGGTGTCAGCCAAATCTGCCCTGTAGAGCAGATAGATTAGGTGAGAGCGGCAACCTCTAAGTTCTTATCAATTGCTTTTTTCAAACTTTGACTGATCCTGATCTGGCGCTTTTGTTTCTCACTCACCTGCAGAGCCTGGAGTTTGCACTGTATTTGGAGACCCTCACTACAACACTTTTGATGGACGGACATTTAACTTTCAGGGAACATGTCAGTACGTTTTGACGAAAGACTGCTCCTCCTCTGCCTCGCCCTTCCAGGTGCTGGTAAAAAACGATGCCCGTCGGACCCGTTCTTTCTCCTGGACAAAGTCAGTGGACCTTGTGTTGGGCAGAAGCACTATCAGCCTCCAGCAGCACCTCACGGTGAAGTGGAATGGGACCCGCATCTCACTACCTTGCGAGACACCACAATTTCAGATCGATTTGGATGGCTATTTACTGAAAGTGACAACCAAAGCAGGTAGGGCTAGTGTGTATGTATGTGTGTGTCTTCTCCCTGAATGCAACATGAATGGCAGTTAGTAAAAAAACAGGATAGCAGTAATAAATGTAGTTATAACTCTTTAGAGATCTGAGGAACCCAAAGTGCTTTCAAAATCACTGCATCCCACAAGCAGACGGAGATCCCAGCTATGAGTTTGAAGTCTTTGCAGAACATTTACCTGGACAGGCTGGAGAGCTGGGCAGAGAGGAACATCATGAGGTTCAACAAGGGCAAGTGTAGGGTCCTGCACCTGGGGAGGAAGAACCCCAGGCACCAGTAGAGGTT